>JAPSES010000258.1:9397487-9418164 GCA_029822895.1 Maxillicosta whitleyi
TAAGGTTTAATTAATTAATTAATATTGTATGTTTTGAACAACATGTATAGATTCCTTTGTTGAACTGCATCTAACAACTCCTTCCTGTAAACCACCGTCTTACTTGGAGTCTAAAAACAGCTCCTCCTCATTATATACACTATTTCTGTGAAAATGCAACAGAAGAGACACCTGAAATTTGTCATACAAAACCAGTCCACACTGTTGGAGTTGCTCATATTGAAATTATACCTTCAGCAATGTGGGCAGTCAGTGACACATTTTTCCCTTGGGCTCACTGCAGCCATACAATTCACTGTCCTGTGCTGAGACCGCTCCAACAGACCTGTACAGTGGACACTCAGCTTGACGTGCATACTGGGTCACATAAAGATTTTAATTTCCTGGCACTGGCTGGAGCCCATGAGCATGCTGTGTGCAGTTTACTGACATCACCTTGTGAGACATTTCAGTGAAGTGAAGGTAAAAAAACAAACTTCTCTAACATTTTTTTTTCCTCTAAGTTTTTTTTTTTTTTTAAACACTATTTGGGGCTGCCAGCACTTAAAATTATGCAGCTTTAATGATCCCTGAGGGAAAAGCAGTGTTGCAACAGCAAGTAGTAACAAGAAAGAAGAGCAAAAATGAGTTTAGCATAAGATGAGAAAAAAGAAATTGATGTTGAGAATACAGCGCTTTTGACATTTTCAACACATCACACATAATAGATAGAAAATATGTAAATAAATGGAATGTGAAACTAGGTTAGACGACTGTTATGAATGGCAAAAAACAGCAGCAGAAACGTATTTAAATAAAGATTATATGGGATTTCTGGCTCAAATTAGAAAAACAAAACATGCAACTTGCAATGCACGCTAACATTCACATGAACATATGGTAGGAAATTTACCATATCATGTGATTAATTTACACTGTTTATCTTTAACCAGTATGAATAGATCTAAATAGACACTTCACATGCAGAAAAACTTAGTGCTTCCTGAGGGAACTCAACGCTGCAAATATTGTGGCACTAAAAATTGACATGGTGTGATGCACACACAAATGGGTGAATCTAAGAAACTTTGCCAGCATTTTACCCAATAATAAAAGCAGTGTTGTACCTGAACGTGTTCATTGAACAATAGTTCATGAATGTATTTATATTTTGGGTGAACATGAACTGAACTCACTGTTTTACTGCCTGATGAACCAACTGTGAACCAGTTCATTCTGTGTCTGTGAACGGCATTTTCTATCTATTTAACTTTGTTCAACAGGTGCCAAATTTCTTTAGTGTTCTAAGGAAAACCAGGCTAAACACACCGTAAAGAGCCTTTAATATTTAGTGTAAAAACATTCAATTTGGCAACAACACTAGTCACCAGTGTCACATCACCACATGCGTCATCAAAACAAGACAAAACAAGCATCATGGAGGCGACTGTAGGAGGAAGGAGCAACAAGGATTCATCATATGAACATTTAAAATAACTTTATGACAAAGTCTGTGAGGAAGGAAGAACCTGACAATAAATACTGTCTGTGGTTCTATCTGAGCTTTGGAAATGAGACTGAAAAATAATGGAAGAAACATACTGGGGCAAAAAAAGAACTATGAACTAGTTCATTTTTTGGAACTCTGAAGGAACTATTAACTGTAAACAAATATAAACTAAGAATGCACTATTAACATAAAAAATTCTGAACTATGAACAAACTAGTTCATTTTTTTGTGTGAACTGAACTTTGAACTAGTTCAGGTAGAAAATGAACTTTCCCAACACTGAATAAAAGAGAAATTTAGCTATATTTCCATGCAAGATGTACAAGATGTACCTAATGACAACCTCGGATAAACACCAAAAAAAACCAAAAAAAAAACAAAAATGCTACTCTTGCTCTGAGCCATTCCACAATTAATGAATTTGTAATAAAATATTAAGGCCAAAAATAAGGGCCAAAGTTGGGACGTGAAAAACTACCGAGGTGTCAGTGCATTTGGTCTGGAAAACATGGTTGTAAATGGTCTTATATACCGCTATGAGTAAAGATACTGTGTTAAATGTGAGAATCCTAGTAGGTGTTTTAATCCAGTCATGTGTGACATTCAGTCTCATTCCAGATTTCATGTATAACCCATCACATCCACGTGCGTTGCCCATTTAAACACAAATAAATCCTGGGTAATTTTGCAACAGCGGTCATTTTTATGAAACACGCGCCTTGAATAATTAGATCAATTCCCAAAATATACCTGTGAGAAAATAAAAAGATATTCAAAGAAATAGTAGGCTAGCTTGTCATTTTCGTGTTTTTTTCCATGCCGATTATTGTATAAAAACAATAGAAAAATTTATTTTTACCTAAAAAATAGTTTCTATTTTATCTCAGTAAATATTTCTTCTTCAAAATAGACCCAAAGTGCTTCCAAACTTGCTTCATAAAATTAATCTACATCTCTTTTTTTTTATTTTTAGCCCCTCTGTCCTGTTTTTCGGAACCAGTTTCCTTGAAAAACACTCTTTTATATATATATATATATATTTTTAAAAAAACATTATGTTGTAAGACAGACAAGACAAGTGATACAGACATTTATACATTTACACATTAGCATTTTATCATTCCTTCAAGTTGTTTAATATTTCCTGTGGATTTTTGTTTCAACCTTTCCAACCTTGTGTATCAGAACTATATCATAATGAATATACAATGATCCAGGCAGTATCACTGTCAAGCAGCAGAAAACATGTCTAGAATATAAGGCAGCCTTTTTCCAGGATTAGGACCAAAAAATGCATGTATTTTGCTTCTTTGATCATGCCACTGGTAAGGACCGAGATGACCTTTATGGACTGAGTAACACAGCCATTTGAATGTTGCCCAGACACTGCTACACTGCCAGCTTAATTTCTATGCAAACTGTGACTCTACAGTGTTGAATGATGGCATAATTATGACTGCAGTGGTACAGATTGCAGGTAATGATTAATTAGTGGTGTGTGCACAGTATGTGTATATATAAATGTGTATGGTACTTACACATGGAGGAACAAACCCACATGAGAATACCAGTATGTGTGTGAATTAACTTACAGGGGATTGTTTGCATATATGCATATAATTATGTTTATGCAGTGTGTGTTTCCATTCATTATGTAAAGTGCATGTGGTTAAGCTTGTCTCTGTGTTTTTATGAGTTGAACTCCTTTAAGTGAACGCAAGAGATGCAAAAGAAGTGTCTGAGCATCTGCAGAGGAACGCTGGAGCAGAAAAGCTGAAAGGAATGATTACACGACCCACCACTGGTAATGAGAAACTAAATTAAAGGAATGCACCACACATTTACAAGACAGATGTGCCTGAAAAACCTACACATTAAAGGGACAAGTTCATAGACACTAAGTGAAACTGTTTAGATCAATGGGAACAGTGTGAGTATCTTATTAATACTACTGTATCAAACAAGTGTTGCAGTCTGGATGTTAAATGGTGACTAATCTCCGGATTAAATGACCTCCTACATCATCATTTTGATTTATTTCTAGTTGAAATAGTAAGTTTAAGAAGGACGTGACCTAGGAAGTGTCAAGGTAATGGGGAATTGTTTAAGTTGGAAGAAAGTTTCATTGGTTGCACAGGACAAAAGGTTCATAAATCTGTGGTTCAACTGCTGTCATTCTTTTATCATTTAAAGTCAGGCCGTTCATATACGTCATGTACTGGAAAGAAATATGTCTTATGTAGTGGTCCCAAAATGAAGCCTTGAACACCTGAGACATTATTCCATGTAAACGTGCTGCTGTGAATTTATGCCTGTTTCAGTGTCATAAAAGCTGCTGTGTATGTGCTGGTGTTTTCTTCAGCGGTTTCACTTAAATGTGTGTTTTAGAGTCAAAACAGGGTGGAGGTAATGGAAAAAGACAGGAAAGAAGTTTTTTTTAACACTTTCTTTTTAGTTTTTAAGAGTATGTAGCAGACGTGGACATATAGAAGGAAGACAAACAAATACAAACCTCAAAAGAAAAAGAACATAGTGGATTGCCGTGTCTCTGCATTTTGCTTCAGTGTTGTTATCAATAAGACCGTCCTTATCCTGTTGTTGTATAAACAGACCTTTTCTCCCAATTTTTACCTTTGCCAAGAAGGTTATGTTTTCACCCGCGTCTGTTGGTTTGTTTGTTTGTCTGTTAGCAGAATTACGTAAAAACTACTGACCCGATTTCCATCAAATTTGGTGGAGGGGTAGAGTGTAGGGCTGGGAAGAACCCATTAACCTTTGGTGGTGATCCGGAAGAAATCCTGGATTCTGGATCACTTTGAAATTTTTGTTAACATTGGGGTCAAAGGAGCCAAAAATTTTGTTTCTCAGTATCTCGGTTAATTATTGACCAAACCTAATGAAGTTTTCAGGAAATATTCACTCTGAGACAAGGGACAGATGATTACATTTTGGAGGTGATCCGGATCACTGTCTGGATCCAGGAATTTTTTTAAAGGATTCTGGCGTTGCTGTGGTAATAATAACAAATGTCCACCAGATGGCCACTCATGTTTTCTCATATAGTCCATGGACTTAAGAATCTTAAAATGGTGTTCAAATAAATAATATTTATGGTGGTGGTGGAGTGGGATGTTGCACTTGGTGGAGGTCTGCGCTCTACTGAGTGCCATTCTAGTTTTTTACCTGGAATTGAAGTTTTGCAGTAGTTTTTTTGGGGGGCGCTTTTCATCTAAATCTGTCTAACTCGGGGGTCAGCAACCCTGGTCCTAGAGAACCACTATCCTGCATGTTTTAGATGTATGCCTCTTCCAACACAGACTAGACTAGCTGCTTTTTGGCACCTGGTTGGACTCCAACAAGTAGTCACATGGACAAAACCTGATAAAAATAGACTTTTAACCCATAAAGACCCCAACACCCACCAGTGTCCTAAACCATCTAACCATCTATGGAAAGTGCAAAGTCTATTCTATCAGCATGCTTTGAAATTTTCCCTATTGAGTAAATAATTGAATTTTTATGAATATTTAAAATAAATCATACATTCCAAACGCTCACCACAGACACGTCAGGGGTTAAAGGGTTAACAAAGCTAAAGCTACATGTATTGCAGTTTTATTTTTTATACCCCATGTTTCTTCGTGTAATATTTCAGTTTCAGTACAAAGGTGGTAGAGTGAGTGAGATCTAAAGAACGACAGAGTCTGAGGTCTTGAATTTTGCTCCCTGTGCCTTGTAAAAGGTTATGTGCTTCCCAGTTGCCCATTGTTAAAAAAAATCCAAGCTTTTGTGTAAAGCCATCATACTGTTTACAAGTAGGTGTATGTACAAAGAATGGAGAGAGGAGAACGGAAATGTCAGAGAAATGTCAAATGCCTGCTGGCTCTGCCCGCTGTATTTCCCGAGCTGAAATGTTCTCTCTAGGGAAGAGGGTCCTGGGAAGGTTGACTGTGGTGGTCCAAGGTCACGCATGTTGGTGACAAGACCAGTTCAGATATGAATAGAACAGGTAATACGGATAAATAATGAAAAGGTAGAATGAAAGGGATACCATGAATTATTCATTGAAAAATACAATGCAGTTACATTCAAAGAATTGTGTTTGTATGTTTTGTAAGTGCCCCCAGGAGAATTTCTGAAATGTTTTGAATCGAACCGAACTGAAAGCTTTATATTTCCACAGTACAGTGTCTAAAAACAGTCAGTGCTTTGTTACAGAGTATTTTGTTGATTTGTGTACTCACATCATGCAATGAACTGATGATCCATCGGTAGCAGGAATAGACTTCAGCACAGCAGTGACCCGGTCAAGGAATAAGCAGTTTAGAAAAGGAATGTATGTGTGTATGAGTAGGGTACACACATAATGATTATCAGCTGATTTTGTCCCGATTTTCCCCCTTGGATGGCAAAGGCTAGATTATTTTATTTAGATTTTCCTGTGGTCTGAGGTGTGTTAAGAGTGAGTTTGTCCCGATAATTGGCTCTGAAACGGGTCGAGCTGACAATCGTATTAACTTGACTCCTAAGTCATGATTCTGTGATTTGCGACGTGGAACAGAATGTAACAAATCAAGAAGCGAGCTGACCGAGAAACAAGGAAGCAGGCATAAATAAAAAGAAGCATGGCCGACTCAAAAATAGTCCCAAGAACACCATCATTCCCCCTTCCATGTTGCGTGTAATGTTTTCTGGTTGTTACGATGTTTCTTCTTCGTTTTGGTTCATTTGATCACGCGATATTTCTGGCTTGAGTGATTAGATTCTAGATTGGTGGTGGGACAGAACTGTTCTGTGTGTGGTGTGTTACGTTGAGATTATCTGAACACACAAACACACTCACTCACACACACACACACACACACTCATTTTATTTTTATTTATTTAACCTTTATTTTACCAGGTAAAATCAATTGAGAACAGCTTCTCATTTACAATGATGACCTGGCAGGAGGTTCCATCAGACAAATCGCAACTGATCACATGATAAGCTCACACATCCACGACAAACAGGTATTTATTTATTTGCAGCTAATTTATTAGAATAAAAACAATCAAACAAACAAAAAAGTCATAACACAAATAAGTCTCTAAACCTAGTGTCGGTTTTACTTTAGTAGAGCAGCTCATTTCTTCCTGAGTTACATAGATGTTCATAATGGTGGTGAAAACAAATCCCACAGTCCAATGAACCTTCAAGACACCTCCCATTACAACACCCCTACTGGTAAAACTGTATACTGGGCATTGAACGGTTTATAGGGTTTCTTGATATTTTTTGAACCACGCCCCACTGAAAGTATCATGAGCCTACTGCTCATGGAGGATGTGATGAGTTATCTAGCTCCGCAGATACAGCTGTGAGAAAGTGAAAGTGAGCTCCCCTCGCCTACGTGTTTCCCCCGAAATAAAATTGTCGACTGGGGTGGAGGGTATGTGCCGAGTTATTTATAAAGTTGTGATGTACAACAGTAGACGGTGAAGCACCTGCATGCACGCACAATGATGTCACCTGTAATCCCACCACCACATGTGCAAGCACGTGTGGAGGGGTGAGAATCACTGTTGAAGACTATTTTAGACAGACTGAGATGTAAAAGCAGCAGAGGGATACATGGAAATAGAGAACATGAAAATCAGTGACATGAAGGTTAAAATGATGGATCTGAACAAAGCAAATTCAATGATGCATCTACATCCTATAGTACGCCAACACAGCATCTACTACAGAGAACACAGTATTTAAGACCTTTTGATTGGATATTTCTATTAGCGGTTGCTAACCTGGTGTGTTGCTGTTACTTACCATCTGAATGACCTGTAAAAGCACCCAGTGAACAGCCAAGTAAGACACACAAGACCTAATCAGAGCTGGCATTAACATCCATCCTGACAAATACCATCACATGTTCACAGCTCTAATGCCAGGTGTGAACACACTCAGGATGCACTGAGGATGTATCAAGATCCAATCACTCAGTCCTCATTTACTTGGCTATAAGTGCTTACGGATTCAGTTATTACTAAAGTGTGCAGTGTTCTGTGCAAAACAATAAAAAGAATGGTGGAACTTGTCATGTTGATTTTTTTTAAGGTGTAATGATTCATAGTGTCACCGGTATAACGCAGTAACAGGCAAGGAAACACCCCATTTTAACCTTTTATCAGGCAAGTGACCATTTTTGGTAATTTCTACACACATTAAAAGACAGTGACAGCAATAGCAACATTTCCAGTGAGGACAGTGAGTCAACAATCCCAGGTCCAATGTGGTCTACAGGGTTTGGATGATCCACCTGTGCGTGAACAGTGTACCTGCTTTGTTAGGTACCATGAAGTAATGGTACTAATGTAAGGAATAATGAAGTAATGGTACTAATGTAAGGAATGATGAAGTAATGGTACTAATGTAAGGAATGATGAAGTGATGGTACTAATGTAAGGAATGTTGAAGTAATGGTACTAATATAAAGAATGATGAAGTAGTGGTACTAATATAATGACGTAATGATGGTACTAATGTAAGTAATGATGAAGTAATGGTACTAATATAATGAATGATGAAGTAATGGTACTAATATAATGATGAAGTAATGGTACTAATGTAAGTAATGATGAAGTAATGTTACTAATATAGTGATGAAGTAATGGTACTAATACAAGGAATGATGAAGTAATGGTACTAATGTAAGTAATGATGAAGTAATGGCACTAATATAAGGAATGATGAAGTAATGGTGCTAATATAAGGAATGATGAAGTAATGGTACTAATATAAGGAATGATGAAGTAATGGTGCTAATATAAGGAATGATGAAGTAATGGTACTAATATTAGGAATGATGAAGTAATGGTACTAATATAATGATGAAGTAATGGTACTAATACAAGGAATGATGAAGTAATGGTACTAATGTAAGTAATGATGTTCAAAGGGATCATATGTGGTTGTGGACAGATGTCTGGATCAGCACTAATGTTATTCTAATGTTCTAAAATATATGTTCCTTTCACATTATATGTAATGTTTCTGGTATTTTTAATATCTACTTCTTTTGTTTTTGTGGTTTGATTTTGCCACTTATGGGTAAAGAACCAAATCTAGTAACTTCATGGACCTTGATTTCTCTGCTTAAGAAAAGGGAAAAAATCACAAAAGTAATAAAGTCTTATTATGTCCCCCAATAACACACTATGGTTAATATTTTTAATTTCAGTCTTTCTATGAGTGCTGTATAAATGGTTAAAGTAGCTGCACAATGAATTAACTTTGCAGTGAAATATTTTATACCCAATTTATGCGACCTGAAGTGAAACTTTACACCAGATTTTAGACTTTGGGAGTGTTTATAGAGGTGGGAAGTGAGATGTGATCAGGGACATTTAGTAATGCCAGGTGAACAGAGACACTTAAAATCAGACATTTACAATCAGATATTTAAGGATGAATGTTGATGGAAGGTCTGAACAGGGCTACAGTTCATATACTGTTTACAAAAAAACAAAAAAAAAAAAACACATTTATGGTGGGATTTGATAGACAAATGGACAAAGAACGTCTGAAAGTAAATGTTTTAGTAGAAGTCTGATTGCTGCACAGATGGACAAATGGATTCTGGGAGGATGATGTATAAACGGATGGGTGAGACAGTGGATGAAAGATAGTTCTATTAGACATCGACATAAATTAATTGAAAATTTACTGGATAGGTTTGCAGATTGATGCATGGAAGATGGATGGATAGAATAAATATATCCATTTGTGCTTTAAATGGATGAGTGAATGAATAAAGTGCAGTTTGATTGACTGACTGACACTTGTAATCTGTAAAGTAAAGGGATATATACACCATAATTATAAAGATTTTGATGGGTGGATGTGATAACATGTATTTCTGTTTAAGAAAATGAAAAAAAGAAGGTGGGTGGTGGGGAAATTGATAGACAGAAGCTTTGAGTGCTAGAGGGTGGAAAGGTATACATACACAGTACCACAAATCAAGCATCTCTCTGTACACCCTTCCCATAGCCCCCTCCCCTCCCATCGGCGACATCCGGAGCCAGTGAGAAATTGCCTGTCTTCACTCTTTTGATTTGCTTGTTTGTGGGGTGCTAATTTATGGCTTAATCAATTATCCATTAAAGCCTCTTTCGCATAAAGACTAGTGATGGTAGTTGCCAGCAATACTGTTGTGCTTAATATGCATTAGCGTGCCTATCATCCCCCACTTCCCCCTTTATCGTTAATGGGCCGCGGCACTGTTCCAGCTTTTATTATGTGTCATGCATCTGTGGATTTTTCTACCCTTCTTCTTTCTTAATAGCTTGATTGAAACATAGTTCCACACAAAATAGTACGTATGAGATCTCCATTGTTCAAAGACTACATTCATAGTTCAGTTAAATCGCTAAGATATACACTTTGGTCCTTTTGTAACTTAACATCTATTCAATATATTACTGAATAATACAGATGGTTTTGCCTGCCTGCTTCTTTGCAAGGTCCCTAAAAAGTAAAGGAAGGACATGTTACTGAAAAGAATATCAATAGCAATATTCTGGTTGTGGTTTATCTCTGTGTATCTGTGCTAAAGGTGTGGAACTTGGCTTGAATGCAACAGAGCTTTTGGTGTTTGTCTAGTCAGGCTTGATTGGAATCTATTTACATGTACACGCTGGAGGGTCCAGTTGAGCATAAACAAGACCACAAACCATTTGACTGTTCTAGATGCATGGTTTGTGGAGGGCAAGGAAAGGGTTTGTGTCAGTAGATTATATTTGTTATTTAAATAATTTAGATTTTTTTTAAACAAGGAAAAACACTCAACAATTGATATTTAACCAATAAAGACCCAAACATCCACGGCAACCAAAATCATTCGCTGATGTAAAATGTTTAATAACTTTTCATCCACTAATTATATCAATACATGTAAATAACTGAGTTAAAATAGGACTTCTCACCTTTAAATCGTCATCAGATATGACCCATTTGGATGTTCAGAAGCTCTGTAGTTACCATGGAAACACTGTCATCTTTTATAATACTGATTCCAGTAAAACCCATGGAGTTCGATCAATGACAGTAGATGGAGACACTTAACTTTACTTATATTTTGCAGAAAAATGTGTCTTTTTGTTCAGTTTCATTTTGTTTTTGATATAATAACCCTTAACTTTAATCTGAGGGTCCGATCAATCGTAACACGTGCACATATTTCATGTTCAACAGTCTCTGTCCTGTAAGCAGAATTAGCTCATATGCAAGTATTATACATACTGGAGTAGGTATTTATAAGCACTTTAACATTATGTATCAAAAAATTTGTGGAGATATAATTTTTAAGTGGAAAATGTCAATTACTGCTCGTTGAAACGGATATCAATTTTTTTTAAGCTTTATATAATCATCCAAAACATATGGTTCTCAACAGAAATTGATATGAAGTCGAACAAAACCTTTTAGAATTTACATTCAGCTGTGCTGAAAATAAATTTTGGAGTAAAATATTGAAAAGTCTCTGTTTTATTGACATGAGAATGTGGTAACACGTGAACAGGTTGCCATAGTAACATGAGGACGACTCTTTACCATTATATACATCACCCAAAATGTATTAAATGATCATTAATCATCATTAAAATTAAAAACGTGTGTCTGTTTTCTTTAAAATGTAAAAAAAAAAAAAAAAATAAACAATTGTAAAAAATAAATGTAGGCCTAAAATATCTGGATGCGTTTTGCATTGAATACCATGTACCAGGATGCACATATATCGTATCGTAATCCCTGCATCGGGATATGTATCATATCGCGAGGTTCTTGGCAGTACCCACCTCTAGATAATATTAGAGTAAATGGTGATAAATCACTTAAGATAGATAAAAATTGCGAAAAAAAAATAATTTGGGAACTGACATGAAAGTAACACTGGGTCTTTATGGGTTAAATATTACAAATACCACAGTCATATTACTGGTCACTGCAGTATTCACTGTACATCTAAACTGCTCAAAGACTCAACTCTCATTTAAAGTTTTTAGAAATGATCATCTCTCATGTGACCAAAATTCCATTTAATTAATTACTGTGTAACCAACTGTGCTATGAATTTTTATTAATGGCAGTGTTTTGATCAGGTCATAACTTTGCGTAAAGCTCTGAGGAGGATTAATAAGTAATAATACATTAAAAAGTGGTTTCAGGCAACAGTGCAAGACTAAACTTCTTCAAGATTTTATTCATTTATTTTTTTTGAAAGTCTTGTGCCTGCCTCTGATGCATGTATACCTTTGTTTTACATCTAACAACTGAATTATTTCCATGATAATTGAGCAATTGCGGTCTGTTGATGAAGACATGGTTGAAAGCTTTGGATAAAAAAAAGTGGAAAGCGCTTTGTGATTTTGTGAATTTCTTTGTCAAATTGCTTGTGTCTTGGGTTAAAATGGACCCTGAAGCTCAAGTCTTGCTCACAGTGGTGTGTTAAGAAAAAAAAAAAAAAAAGAATATTGCTCCAGATCATTATAATAACAATTAATCTTTTCAGAGGATATCATCAGCATGTATGACATGTTGAAGGGAAATCACACAATCCCTGCTGCTTTCCATTCTACCCATCTAATCAGAATCTGACTTTCTCCTGGGAATTAGGTGAACACTATTAGCTACTTTGGTACAAAAGAAAACCAGCAGCACAGTCAGTCTTGATGGCTAAGATTGACATTGTTGTATGACATACTGTCTGAAAGTATTAAAAAAAAAAAACCTAGTGAATATAAACATGTTGAAATGTCCAATATATTGTGTATTTGCAATCATTCTGTATGCTGTAGACTATAATAATGCTTATGTTGATGCATGTTTTACATTAAAATCACCCATGTAGTACTACCAAACCAAGATTTCAGCTTATACAATATATAGCCTTTATGAAACATTGGCACAAAGATACCCTGATTCAACAGAAACATATTTATAAAGGATGTTTGCACTGAATTTAACTTTATCACGGTTCCATCTGTAAATGAAATGGTCAAAATAAGCATTTTTGCAACGAAGCTATCATGAGTGTTTACGTTCTTGAAGGGATGGATTTATCACCAAAATATACCTATTGTTGGCTGGTGTGAACATAAAGACGCATTAAACCATGCTTTTCTGTGTGCAGACATCCTCTATAATATGCATGAGTTTGCATCTTTTTCATATTCATTAGGTTTAGGATCTTAAGAGTCAGTTGTTTGCGTGACATGCTAATATGCTAATGAATAAATATAGAAATCCCTGTTCACAAAGTGGGATACCTCAGTTAGATTTCACTGTTTTAACTCATATATGTTTGTACACTTTAACAGAATCACTCACTACTTTGTTTTAATTTATTTCCAAACTCTCCTGTGCATGAAACGCATTAACGACCACTGGGGAATGAAACTTTAATGAATTCCACCACATGGCCAATAAAGGAATTTAACTACTGAAAAGCTAATTGATTTAGAGAAAAGTGACACTACTAATATGCAACTGAAAAATATAGATAAAGCACTATTGATACTTGTAGTGACACTACTGGTGAAATTGAGGAAGTAACACTGCTGATAGTTTACATGATAGCTCTATTAGCTTAGCTAATTTTTCAGACATAAAACAGCCACCCCAAAACCATATATCACCACTGTTTTCTGTATAATTTGTGCTGTCGAACACTGCACTTAGGAACACTTTTGATTGTCCACACGAGGTCAAACCTGCCATGTTTCATCTGAGTCCTGGATTAACAAATACAGAACTGGGTGGACATCAGTGTAGAAGAAACACTGTGTCATATATGAATATGACATATATATGAATGTCATTGGTTAGTTTTAGAGCTGTGGCCACTGGCTGTGGGAAAAAAAAAACAAAACGGTAATACCACCTTTTTTAAAAATCACTTTCACTGACTTGGAAAGTTGTTTCTTAATGGTTCTCATCAACAACCTGGTCTCAACATTACTTTGCAGTTTTATAGACGACTGGCTGAGTTCCTCACTAGTAAATATCTCTGCAAAAAGTACTTTTTTTTTTTTGAGCTGTTAGAGCTCTATTATCATACCTTTGGGTGATTTGATTGCATTATTTCTCCTAAAAACACTCAGTTATTTGTAGTTTGCAGGTTGACACACGCGCGCACACACACACACACACACACACAAAGTGATGCATCATAACCATCACACACGATATGACATCCTCAGCATCTCCCATCTATCATTGGAGGTGAGGTAAAAGGACTGCTGTCTTTTGCTCAATGCTTGCATTGACACCAGTTATTAAGATCCAATGGCAAGTTCAAGGAGAACTGGGAGGGATGGGGGGAAAAGGTTTTAAGAGCAGGTGTTGTTGATGGATGGATGGGTTGTTACTGTGGGGGGCCCCAGATCCTCACGTTTTCAGCACTTTTCATGGATGATAAGACTCAGGTGATAAATAGAAGAGCTGGCCAAGCCTCTGCCTATTTAATATTGCTGATGTCGTGCTGTTGGGGAGTGACCTGTTTGACCTTAGATATCAGCTGGTGAGGGATAACAGGCTTGGAAACATAAACCGTTATTTATCCAGGTGCAGCAGGATGTCATGGTGCAGTGGGTCTAAACTGTCCTGTCACCAAGCCCCAAAAGTCTGGTGCTTTTCACTGCAGCTATTAAAGAGTGTGGTCACTGGAGCACATGGCTTTTGAAGTCTTTAAGAGACATATACATTTCCATGACATAGACATTGAATCTGTTGTGATGGAACGTGAAATGTGGTTATAGCTCAGGTTCTACACTATTCACAAAAAAAAAAAAGGGGGGATCCTTTTTCAGGTGTAAAAAGCCCCGGTAGAGCACAAACCATTGTCCTTTAAAAAAAAAAAAAGTGTTCTGTCTGTGTCTAGTCTCTTTATAGTGTAATTAGAATTGGTCCAACATTTTTGGACCAATTGTAGGACATTATGCATTACATAATTAAACCATTAACCCATAAGGACCCAGTGTAACTTTTATGTCAGTTCCCAAATGAGTTTTTCCTCAGTATTTAGCTTTTCTCAAGAGATTTCACACCATTTATTCCTATATTATTTTCTTTATTTTGCTTTTTTTCAGCAAAAATATGCTATTGTTTTATATTTATTTTAACTGATTATGTAGATGTTCATTAAAGCTCACATTAAAGTTAAAGGCTATTATATCAAAAACAGAGAAAACTGAATAACAATGACTTCTAGTAAAATATATAAACCCAGTGTTTCCATTCACTGTCATTGATCCAACTCCATGGGTTTTACTGGTGAATCAATGTTGTAGAAGATGATGACAGTGTTTCTACGGTAACTACAGAGCCTACGAAAGTCCAAATAGATCATATCTGATGACTATGAAAGGATAACAAACTGTATTTTACACCGATTATTTACATGGATTGATAGGATTAGTCGATCAACAGGTATTAAGGTATTATTATGGTTTTGGCTGATGGTGGATATTTGGGTCTTTATGATTTAAATAAAAACAAAAGAAAAATTGCACGTAGAAAGAAAATAGCTATATAACATCACATCTTTGTCATAGAAACAAACCCCCACAAAGCCACAGAAAATAACAAATATAGAATATACCTAGAATAACAGAGTAATGTCAAACAGCTAAATATACTTGGAGAAATTCTATAAAATATAATAAATTCTGGCAACCAAATATTGCTGTTCCTTTGGTTTTCTTTGTTCAAATGTAAACAAAATGAAATATGATTAATTGATGTCAGGTGCTTGCTGTCAAATTTGATCAATGTCAAGTACCGGGAGACTCCGCCCACATGGTGATGATGGCAGGACAAGTCTGACATGCAAAATTAAGATGTTCAAATGTTTTTAATGTAAAAAGAAGTGTGTATTCAGTTAGAAGTATCCATGAATAACTGTTAATGTAGATCTTTTAATTACTAGCAGCCTATGATTAAAATCAGACTTTTATATAATTAGTGACCTTGACTGTGGATCTTTAACTAAAAGTCAATGCTAAAATCTGTTCTATTCATTCGTAAGTTTAAGTGAATGCTTGTTCCAAACACATCGGTTTATTCCTGATGTGTTGCATTCAGTAGATAAGCCACATATGAGATAAAAATTAAATAGACATTTTACCTTTGACGACAAAAACCGCATCGCAATTTCATTCATGCATCCAAGTTTGTGTCACATTTTTCATCATTCTGTCGATGGTTTTCTGCGATGCTATGTTTTATATAAAGCTCTGGAAAAAAAAAAAAGACCACTGCAATTTCCTCTGAAATGCCATTACATCCATTCCATTCCATTCCTGTGTCTGTTTAAGTCAAACACAAACACACCTTATTTTACTGAATAAACATCTGATCCATGTCTTATTTAAGGAGAAGTATGAAAACCACTACTGTGGCCATCACTATTTTCTTACAATAGGTAAAAACCGTTCTATTAGTACCAAAAAAAGTAACTGTAATCCAAAACTAACTCTTGAAAACTACTGGACGTCTGCTCTGACAATGGTCTGTCAGTTCAATGCTCCTGGACTCAGCTACATCAATAAAAGCATGGATGACAGACCACCAGATGAAGACCCTGTCATGTCCAGTCCAGTCTCCAGACCTGAACCCGCTTTGAAAACTTCTAAAGGAACATACATGGTCACAGCCATGGAACATCACTGAACTTCTTGAATTTCAACGGTGGAACCAAGACATGTGAACGCTGTCATTGAAAATCAGAGTTATTCCATCAAATACTGATGTCTGAACTTTTACCAAGTTACAACATTAGTTTGTGTTGTTGTTTTAGGTCTGAAAACACCTGCATATTTTTGTTATTTTTGACCATATGTCTGCAAATACATGCTCTAAATAACAATATTTGTATTGGAAGTTTGGAAAAATTGTTGTCGGTACTTTAGAGAATAAAACAAAAATGTTCATTTGGGCGGCTGTGGCTCAGTTGGTCGAGCAGGTTGTCCAATAACCAAAGGGTTGGCAGTTCAAATCCTGGCTCCCACTGTCGAAGTGTCCCTGAGCAAGACACTACCTAAATTGTTCCCAGTAGGGTCTGGCATGGTAGTACCTTGCATGGTAGATTAGCATAGTAGCCGTCTACTGGTGTATGAGTGTGAATGGGTGAATGTGAGGCCTATGTAAAGCGCTTTGAGTACCAAAGTGTAGATATAGCGCTATGTAAGAGCAGTCCATTTACCATTCATTTTACTCAAACACATACCTATAAATGGTACAATCAGATAAAGTGATGAGTTTGCAGTGGTCTTATTTTTGTCCAAAGCTGTATATTGAACTGATTTTTTTTTTTTAAATGTTGTATTTTCTCTTAATGTGTGAAAGTCTTAGTCTGTGTGATGATGCATCGGCTGTTTTGTTCGAATGGGTTGCTGTTATTCAGAGGTTATCTTTCCTTGTGTATCTTCAAGTGTGTTTGACGCTTGCATACATACTGGGAGAGAAAGCAGATGAGGCCTTTGCACAACAGGACAAAATGGCTCCTATTATCCTCACAGTGATGGCTCACAATGATGTGTGTGTGTATCACTGCTGGATATCTTTCGCCAAGAAATCCTCCACATGTTGGAAGCAAAGAGCCCTAGTAAGAAACAGCAAGGTCCAATAATCACCTGGAATGATACAGGAGCTTATCTTCCTCTTATTTTAAAGGAGGGAACAAAATAACCTCAACAATTCCTTTATTTAGTTCATTTCTCAAATCTTTTACTCTCGTAAGAAACTGTATAATTATACGTTTTACGACTGTAGCGATTTTTTTTCTTATTAATTGGAGCTGGGCTTTGTTTGTTGTTGAATTAAAATTATTTTAGCACCACTGATTGTTAATTTCCTCAGTGTAATTTTTGCATTTCACAAATTCAACTCACGGGCCAGATTGGACCCTTTGGTGGGCCGCATTTGGCCCCCAGTTGGCATGTTTGACACCTGTGACTTATGGGTTCCCAAAGGTAATGCTGCCATGCGATGACCACTGGATGCCAGCGTTCCCAGATGTCATTATTAAAGATAATATTTTTTTTCAGGTGAAGGGTAAAGGTCAAGGTCAGTGTGAGCTCATGGTTGTCCTTAGGAATGTGCTATCTTGGTGTATTTTATTTTCTAATTTGACATTCACTTGGTCTTACAGATAAGGTGATATGGTGGCCAAATGTTGAAGGTCATTTTGTCCTCACAAAAACACATTGTACCACATCAGACATAAGGCCAGGAAACAGTCAGGCAGAGTCTCTACTCTGTGAACTCTGCCTTCAGGTTGTGTCACACAGGCAGGTGGAGTGGGATTTACGGTAACCAGACAAAGCATCAGTGAGCTGAAGCAATGAGTCATACGAGCTCTCCAGACTGACTTATTGTCATTTCTTGATAACAGACCTAACAAATTTTGTAAACATGAATATAATAGTGAAATTATTGAAAATACATGTCCAATGAAAATGTGTGTTTTTGTTGAAACACTGAAAAACTTCTTCTTAAGGTCACTGGATGAAGTAAAGGTTGTCAAGTCCATTTATGGTCATTGCACTGATGCTGACAATCATTGTTGCTTAAAGGTGCACTGCAACACAAAACCGTTTTTACTTGTATTTGTTTTTTAAACATGTTATTACGTACGTGTTCGGGTTATGTAGTCAGGTCAGGTCATTTATTGAAGCTGGTCAGTGTGACGTGTTAATGCCTGAGCTCATTACTATTCATGGGACCACGCCCACAGAACTCATCTAGCTCAAGTGACAGTTTTTGTGTATAGCAAACTGGAGCGACATAAAGGGTGTGTGTGTGTGTGTGTTAAGTTTCATTTTCAGTTTATGCCAGTTCCTCTACTTGTTGCACAGGGTACAAAATGCTGAAAAACCAGGCTGTCATTGGCTAGTTGTTAACCAATCGGCGTCAAATAGATTAGCATGTTGAATATTCAGGAAAACTGTCGCAAATCTTCCAGTAGGTTTTCTATACCACATTAGAATGAATTGAAACTTGGTCATTAAGGCATTTTTTCCTCAAGTTCATGGTAGAACTTACCAGAAACGCAATGTAAAACATATCTGGCAGGGCACCTTTGAACTCCTTGCATCTTAAAGTTGTCCGATGCCATCTTCTACCACCTACACTTCCAGTCCACCACAGGTAGACGAACATATCTGTATCCATACATGCTCTCTAGCACACACTAATACTGAGGAAAAGACTAAAAGTCTGCCGGAACAAGCAGTCACAACCAACAATACTTAGTTTGGCAGCAACCCCGAGGACAAGTGCGATTGAGGTAAACACAATGGTTGCATGCTGGTAGCACTGTCAAATATCCCGAAAACACCACACGCACACCTGCCACAGAGCTCAATGCAAAAGAAGGTCAGTAAAATAAAGGAAAATGCATTCGACTGTGATCAAATGCTCTTTCACAGCACGACGGCTCCTCATGGCTCATTTTTTATTAAAAGTACAAACACAATGTTAACTGGGTTTGTTTGCAAAAGTCAGTGTTTGTACTGTGCTCTTTCCCTTCCCTTCTTCTGTCTCGGTTTCTTTTAGGCAACGCCCCATACAAAGACTTTTTTAGTGTTGCCATGGAAACTGTGTGGGTATCTCTATCAAACAAGATAACAGGAGTAAAAATAAGAATGCGAAAGAGAGGTGTGTAGAGAGACAGGTGTAAATGTTACACTCTGAAAAGGGAAAGAATCAATAACAATGTCACAATGTTCGATCTCTGCCATCTTTTAGAGAAAATTGGATATAAATGTATTATCAACAGAGTATAGACGCAAAGGGCTTCATACGACAGTCTATTACAATCACCTTTTTTCTGTTTATGACAACTAATAAGTTCATCTATCATTAAATATTAATATTTTCCTGTTTGGCATTCACTTTCTTGTTTGAATGCATTATACATCACACATAGTTTACCATAATTCCTTAGTTATTTTAATCAATGCATCAAATTGAAGTCTATCCACCAATTATCATTTATGCTATTTCTTCACTCATTTTGCCAGTACTTTGTAAACTTTACTTTGCATGTGTATAAAGATCCATGTGATGTACTTTGGTGTGCAAAGGTCTTAGGATCATGTTAGCTTTGTTGTGCTGTGACCTTTGACCCCATGACAAGAAGCAACATAAGGAAACATCTAATAAATCTCTTCTTGTCTGAGCATTAAGAGCATGTTAAGTGCAAATGGAGGTCACGGTAAATGCTACCACTTTGGTTTATATAGAGGCTGTTTCAATTCAACTTAAAATGTATAACAAAATGATTACAAACAGTTATTAAAAAAATATATATAATTACATCTTGTAACAGGACACCCCAGAAGAAGTCCTTAGCTTATAAATGGGGGCCCTTAAACATATAAGAAGAAAATAAAATGTTCTAAAAAGTAGACAAACCCATTTTAAAATATTTACCCATCTATTTACCCTTTCCAAGTCATATTTTATTCTCTGAAATGTAATTTTAAAAAACTACAAATTTCTGCTCAGACATATTTTTTAAGGATCTTAATCTGGAAGCTGAGATATACATTTTTGTGTTCATTAGATCTTTACCAGCAAAAATGTTGGCTTAAGACTGTTTGTATGTCACCAAGAAGCAGAAGGGAATGAGGAAGTTCACTTTGTGTTCACTTTGAATATATGCCCAGACACTGCAGCACATTTGTGCACTGACATCCTTTCATGTTCATGTTGTGCAAACCTTTTCAATATTGCAAACATTTAAATGTTAATTAGATGTCATTCTATCACTCAAGTGAATAAACCAGAGCTCGCCATGATTTTTTAATGCAGAAAGGGTTGATAATACACTGTCACAGGTCACAAGACTTTCACAAAAAATATATAAATAATCTGTGAAGGAACTCATTTTGTAAAAGTTAAAATAAAAAGCAAAGTAATGATGACAGTTTTGAAACCGTCGCTACTTGTTTTCCATTGACCCTCAAATTACGCGAATAGAATTTGCGCATAAAATTTGCCTAATGGAAAACGACGATTTCTCACAAACTTTCTTTTTTTTGCTGAAAAGTTTTTGCATTTACAAGAGGTGTTTTTTTGGGTGTAGCAAAAATAGTATATTGCACAAAACTGTAATGGAAAGATGTTAATGCGCAACTATAGTT
>JAPSES010000258.1:9423985-9449680 GCA_029822895.1 Maxillicosta whitleyi
AATATCATACTAAACAAACTTTTAGAATGAACTATTAATACCCACGTGGGAGCTACCAGTGAGTTTGTTAACAAACACGGTCTATATTTGCAATAAGGTATTTTGACCTTGTCAGGAACTTGTATTACAACAAAATACACATTTTTTCCCCACTAAATTCTGAAATTCAAAGAGCGCAAACCTCCGCTAAGCAGCACAGTTCGCCCACATATTGTGACTGACACCCCGCAATATTACTCCCACATTTGTTTTATATCTGTTTTATTAGATTCTTGAGACTGAAAACATACCCTTTGCAATTAGAATTACACTGATATTGTTTTCTTCAGGATGTAGCTCCATAACTATTGAGGATACGTCTATAGAAAAGTCCATAGACTATATGAGAAAACAGGAGTTCCACTGCCATCAGGTGGACATTTATTAGTACTACAACAGCATCAATGATAACTAATGGAGAATCATTTTAAAAATTCCTGGATCCAGACAGTGATCCGGATCATCTCCAAAATTTAATCATCTGTTCCTTGTCTCAGAGCGAATGCAATGATTTATTGCATCTAAGTTATCTTGTATTTTTTTAGGTATTGATTGGGTTTTAAAGTACTTGTTAATGGGTTTTTAAATTTAACGTCACCTTCTTTTAACCTTGGTTTTACTCCAGAAGTTTATTTCTATCTTTTATCACAATCACTCTTTTCTTTTCTGAGTGGTGGAACTTACATTTACTGCATCATGTCTATAGTCAGTTAATTCATATTACATGATATTAAGTGTAAGTGAAAGACAGATCTACCTACCAGTGTAAATAAATAAAAGAACCTAAACCCAGTTTGTTTTTCTTTCCTGATAAATTTAAGAAAAGAAAAAAAAAGACTTAGGCAATTATTTTAGGAAGGTGACAGCACCTAATATTATGAACATATTGAACCTTTGTAATCCAATTCCTAAAAACCTTTTGTTTGTTGTCATAAATACACTTCCTCCGTAACACTGGTGTAGACTGTAGTCTGATGTTGTTTGTTTCCAGTATTTGAACAAAGCTGCATAGATGCAGTTTTGCAGAGAAATTGAATCCCAGCTGTCAGCAAACCCGAGTCAGAGCACAAGGGAGAAGACAGGAAAAGAATTTGAGGGAGAAGGATGGTTACAGTGAAGAGCAGCAACCACATCAAGTGTCCAGAAAACAGAATAGCCTGGCCCACATTTTGAGGGAGTAACAAAACTTTCCTCTAAGTAAAAAACAAAACAAAAAACGGCAGAAACCATCCTTATCACATTTTTATATTCTCTTTTTACATTTTGGAGGCTGAAGATTACTTACAAATGTTTGCAAACATTTGTTTAAAAGTTTTATGGTGCTAGATTTGGGAGGATCTAACCCACAGGTGTTAAACATGCGGCCCGGGGGCCAAATCCGGCCCGCCAAAGGGTCTGATCCGGCCCCTGGGATGAATTTGTGTGATGCAAAAATTTATTAACAATAATTTTAGTTCAGGTTCCACATTGAGACCAATTCATTGTCGTAATAACCTATAAATAGTCACAAATCCAATATTTTGTCTTTGTAAATGTAAATATTTTCATGTATTTAGACTAAAACAAAGCATAATTTAGCAAAAAAAAAAAAAAAAAAATCTGAATTACCTGAAATGTCTTAAGAGAAGTGTGCGATTTTAATAATATTCCACCTGTTACTAAATATTTTGTGTATCTGTCGATCCAATGTGATCTGTATGTGTGGAAATGATAAACTAAAGCATAATAGTGATTGGTATCACAACACTTGCAGTATTTGTAGAATTAGAGCTTTAACATATTAACACATTGAATCAGCAGGTTGCATTAGAGTTACTATTCTGAAAGATAGTGCATCATCCCAGCGTTTTGCACAGAGGGAGCAGGTTCACCCTGTGGAGTCTGCCATTTTTTTTGCACAAAATTGACTTTTTTTCTCCATTTTTTAGGAGGTGGCATCACCTACTGCACTATATAGGCGAAAGTATTGTTTCATTGCAGACAGGAGGCTGGGAAACAAATGTTATAATTTTATTGTGTGATAAAAAATCATGGCAATCACTAGACTTATATTATTTTTTCTTGCTAAAAGCCAATATTAAAATAGTTGAACATGCCAAGAAAATTAATTCTGTTACACCTGCACTATAAAACACTTTGGCACAACACCAACTGTGTTACATCACCTCATCTTATCAGATCCCAGAGAAGAGAAAATTATGAAGAATTTCACACATTTTCACAATGAGAAGCTCAGTCTCTTTAAAAGAACACGTCTCTGTGCTACACAGAGGCTCAGGTATTACCAGAGCAACAATGAACCTTTTAGCTTTGATTAAATGAGTTCTGAAATCTATGAACTTTGGTTAATTGGTTATATGCTCTTTTTACGTTTTGTATGAACTGTAAATTAACCTCAGAAGCTCCATGGGAGTTCACTGTTAATATGGATGTACTGTCAGATGCAGAAAAGAAGAATTGTTGGCTTTTATGTCTGTGACACTGTTTATGTGGCTGCTAAACACAAATGACTTGAGACAAATGTTTTTAAAAACTGTCGGGGTGTTTCATTTACACTAACTACCAGGTCGAGCTACAACCATTTTACAAAGTCACTCGGTAATGATGATACATTAAAGGTTATTTTCCAGACACTGATATCAAAAGGAAATATTCAAGAAAATATTCTCACTGGGGCATCCTCAATTGGCATCTTGTCTCAGAGAAAACAAATAACTGTCAGTACAGCTGCTCTTTTCCCACTGGCTCCTTCTTCTTTTACAGCTCAGTGCCCACCTTTTTTTATGAACTCTCCAGACCATGTCATTTGTACTCTTTGTAAGGTCACCTTGGATGATGTATGTATATGTAAATGGACTGCACTCATATAGTGCTTTTCTACACCTTGGTACTCGAAGCGCTTTACAAAGGTAGGTGGCTACTATGCTAATGTACCATGTAAGGTACTGCCAGAGCCTACTGGGGTTCAGTGTCTGGCTCAAGGACACTTCGACATGTGGACAGTGGGAGCCAGGATTTGAACCGCCAACTGTTTGGTCATTGGACAACCTGCTAAAACAACTGAGCCCCCCAACACACACACACACATGCGCGCATATGCACACACACACACACACACACATATGTATGTATATATTATTAATAATAATAATAATAATCTGTATCTCAATCAGAGCAATAGTAACCGTGATGCAAAATCCATTTGCCATATGCATATCCATATGTAAAGACTGGTTTCCAGTTTCCAGAAAAGCTGGGATGTTTCCTTAAAGGAGTGTAAAAAAACAAAATGGAATTATGCATTTTCAAACATTTCCCTGTGGTCTACATAAACTGTAAATGCTCTGCTTGAGTCTGAATTCTCCATTAATTCAGCTCCACAGGTCCATCTTCAACACTGTTTATGAGTAATGACACCTGAAAGGTGGTTTTGAGCGCTGGCCCTTTAAATGCACATGAACAGCGTCACATCCCACCCCCTCCAGGTTGTTGACCATGCTGCTCTGTCCCATTGAACCACTTGTGTTCGTTAATACAACTAACAAGTGAATACTTTAGGTAACTGACTCGAAGTTTCAGTATGGACTGCAACCACTGTTACTGATGAACAATTATCTTGTGCTCAGAGAAATGTTTGTTGGAAGTCTTGACCTTATATGTGCAAATGTCATGATGTAATTAGTTATAGATGCAAAAAATTAAGCAGTAATTAAAACAGGTTGTAGAAATCCACTCAGTTTTTGCAAAAAATGAATATAAAGTTTTGACTGGATAACTTGGTTTAACTTGGTGGTTTAGACCGCTGACTTTGGTATGGACGGTTGCCAGTTCAAATCCCAGGTGGGCCCTTGGGCAAGGCTCTTTACACTATACGTGCCTATACTTTGGATAAAAGCGTCAGCCAAATTTAATGTAATAAAGAGAGTTTAGCAGCCTGGAGGGTTCAGATTCAAATTTGACTAACTATTATGGTCCAAATACACAAATAAATGAATCAAAGACTAATTAAAGTGGGTTTAGCAGAATATGAGCCCTTTAATGCAAACTTAACACTACCTTAACCTTTTATCATGTGAGTGTTGGCTTCATGTTGCACCTTTTAAGGTTGTACAAATGTCAGTTTGGTTAAAACATTCAGAAACACTTGTAGGGATGGAATGTAACAATCACAACAACATGTCAGATGAGTGACCTACAACAACTAATAACACTGATGAATGTAGTAAATAAATGTGCATTTAGTTTTTTTATTAGCTTTTGCTCAGCCTAAAAACAAAACTGAACCTCCACCATATCTGCATTTGAATAAACACCTAAAAATATTGATACACTAATTTTTTTTAATATCGATACAGTATTGTGAAATGAAATACCACAACATATTACAGAATCGATATTGTCTTACACCCCCTAACCACCACCTGAAAAAAAATATGACAAATAAGACTCAGAACTATTGTGCAACTATGATCCTGTGTCTGGAATGAGACAACATTCTGTTTTCAAACTCCACCATCTGGTTTCTTCAGTTCACAGATGTTTACAGGCTGTGGTTAATAGAAGATGTGATGCCAAAAACATGTTGTTACCGTCACATTTCCTAAAATGGTTCATTTTCTCAGTTTAATTTATACGACTCCAATGCAAAATGATCACTTTCTCAGATTTTTTTTTCATTTATAGGTATGTGTTTGAGTAAAGTGAACATTTTTGTTTTATTCTCTAAACTACAGACAACATTTCTCCCCCCAAAAAAATGGGTGTCTTGCCCAAGGACACAACGAACTGACTAGGATTTGAACGGCCAACCCTTTGGTTATTGGACATCGTCTACTGTCTTCACAAACACGACTCCTGCATTACTTTTGAGTTACATGCAGACTCACATCATAAACTGCACATGGGGCTCAGTTGGTAGAGCGGGTCGTCCAATGACCAAAGGGTTGGTTCAAACCCTGGCTCCGACTGTCCACATGTCAAAGTGCCCTTGAGCAAGACACTGAACTCTAAATTGCCTTGCATGGTACAGTAGCAACCGCCATACTGGTGTATGAGTGTGAATGGGTAAATGTGAGGCGCTTTGAGTACCAAGGTGTAGAAAAGTGCTATATAAGTGCGACCATTTCAGTAGAGTAGTACGTCCATGTCTGCTATTGGCTGAACACCAACAGGAAATAGAATTTTCCTGCTGCATTTTTGATTTCTTAAGGTCTCGCTGTCTTTGTTGTTGTTGTTTTGTTTTATTTATGTAATTCAACAATGGACTAGAACATAAGTAGTAATGCCTCACACTACTGTGTTACAGAAATAAGTAATCTATTACTCTAACGCATTACTTTACTCCTGACACTGACTACTAAAGTCATGACTTCTGCTCGCAAATGCCTGTGAAAACAATGTCACTGTTATTTTTCTTTTGTACAGATTGGCTGTGTTGACTCACAGTAAACAGTTATTTGTACACGCCGTACAGTCAACGTACACGAGTTATTTTTAGTATTTTTATAAAGTGAAGGTGACATGGATGATAATGAGAGGTGATTTGCAGGTGTTATGCTTGACATTACAGGCTTCAGAGTTACATTTCATCCACTTGCTTGTTGTCACATCTCTTCAACCAATATCATGACTTCCTTTTAGAGGCTTGTGACATGGAACATTGAAGTGAAACGTGTCATGTTGAAAGGCCCCCACCATGTCATCCTACTTTTGTTCTTTATCTCAACAGCAGACGGCGGGTTGGGAGCTGCTGTGTGGCATTACTGTGACAGGCAGCCTCACCAAGGAGCTCCTGCCATCCAGACTCATTACCCCCCCACCCCACCCCACCCCTCCCCAACCTACTTTGCCACTTTGACAAATGTGACTGTCTTGTTTCTCCCTTTTCTGTGGGAACCCCACGAACTCATCAGCCAATACACACAAAAGTGACAAGTGTTCTCATTCATGGGGTGATAATTATGAACTGAGATCTGAAAATAGACGTTACCGTTGTTATGCTGCGAACAAAAACAGATCATAACCTGAAGTGGCATTTTTCAGTTTAATTTTACAATATCTTTTGTCGTTATTTTTTTTATCAGACATGTGTTAACACATGTTAATAAAAGAGCCACGAGTTGCAGTGGGTTTAGTGTCTTCATGTTGATGTTTGCAGTTCACGGTCATATCATGATCCTGTGATATCTGCTTTGTGCCACATTTGTCTCATGGCACATATCTGGTTTCCATGGTAACAGCTGTAGGCACCCTGGGATTTTTGTTGTTGATGGAAAGAACCAAGAAGAGCAGGTGAAAAATGAAATATCAGACCTACAAAAACTTATAGACACACATATACCGCAGTGATATCAGACAGTGGGTGGGTTTTACTTTATATTCATTTCTATGCAACAGCTGTTAATTTTGTGATGTTGAATAATGATTAAATTCAATGTTTTTCTTAATAAAAGTGTGTAAGACAGTGGGGACTAGTTGTTAGGATGCAGATCACATCACTGTGTTTTATGTCGGTGACTAATGAGAAACTATGACACTTTTAAAGCCATTGTTTACATGGTTATTTGAGACTTTTTGAAAGAATAATAACTGATCCGCGATTAAACATTTCAGTTCATATTTTATTTATTGAATTTTATTATTTATTCATTTGAGAATAGGAGTAAGAATGCATATTAATGAACATAAAAAGGTAAATATGCCAGATTGAAGCCTAAGGCTAATTTCCATCTGATGATAGTAAAGCTTCTTAAAGCTGCGTATGACCTTCGGCACGATCTGTAATCTGTGAAACCTGGGTCATAACCTAAGTGTCACGAATCCCTAAGTCTTTCCATGATTACACACCTGAATCTTTTCCCTCTGTGTGAACAATATCGAAGTGTACTCCACCATAAACAATACATTGCCCCGTTTCTTTTACATGGTACGGGCTTCACTCGGCTTGGCTCTACTCTGTATTCCTGTGCCGCGTTTCCGCTTACATGGAACCAGCTTGACTTGTTACTCCAATGCAGCGCGTCACTTCTGTGTTGTTTGTGCAGAGTTGCTGAAAACTCGCTCATTGCATGTTTTCTCAACTGAATTTTTACATCCACCACCAATGACTGAATGTACATGACCAACCATGGTGTAGTTTTGTTCTGCATCTGATTTTTGTAAAACGGTGGGTCAGAGAGAAAACTGTCTGACCAATCAGTGTCTGCAGTGGTTATACGTCATGGTTTAGTATTGTGAACCACAGCGGAGGTCGTACCAAAAAAGTCATACCAGGTACCAGATTCCAGGTCCTTTTTACCTCCGCCAAGGAGGTAATGCTTTCGCCAGGGTTTGTTTGATTGTTAGCAAGATAAGTCAAAAAGTTATGAACAGATTTTAATGAAATTTTCAGGAAATGTTCGCCCTGAGACAAAAAAACAGATGATTCACATTTGGAGGTGATCCGGATCACAGTCTAGATCCAGGAATTTTTTTCAATGATTCTCTATTAGTTATCATTAACGCTGTTGTAGTACTAACAAATGTCCACCAGATGGCAGTGGAACTCCTGTTATGTGAACGGATTTGACGTATCTTCAATAGTTATGGAGCCTGAAGAAAACCACCATTACGGAAATGTCGATTTTCGCGAATAACTATTCAACAAATAACGATATCAGTGTAATTCTAATTGCAACGGGTATGTTTCCAGTGTCAAGAATCTAATAAAATAGATTTTTAAAAAAAACAAATGTGGGAGTAATATTGCGGGGTGTCAGTCACAATATGTGGGGGAACTGTGCTGCTTGGGGGCGGTTTACGTTCTCTGAGTGCTTTTCTAGTTTGTAATAGAAACGCAAAAAAGCTGAGCAGAGTCGAGTAGAGCCGGTACCATGTAGTGGAAATGCGGCACATGTGTTTACAAACAGAGCTGGTACGTGACTCGGGAATTTTCAGAATTTCGTCACAACATGTAGTGTGGGAAGCAGAGCTCCGCACAGCTTCGGTAAAAAGAGACAATGAAGCTGTTTCTGTGTTTGTTGCTGCTGCGGCCTTAATGCAGCTGCATGGAGCTCTGCTTCGCACAATGCATGTCGTGACAAAATTTCAAGAATGCCGGCTCTGTTTGTAAACAAATAGATTGTGTATGGTGGAGTACACTTCGAAATTGATTGCCATGAGGGAAGAGATTCAGGAGCGTAATCAAGGAAAGAGCGACAGATTCATGATTCTTAGGCATTGACTTGATTAAAAATCGGTGATGAAAGTCAAATGCAGCTTTAAGGCTAGATATCACCTAGAACAGAAGCATGTCATTTGCTCATATACTTATGAAAAGATGAATATGTTACTCCCATGTATGCAATTAGATCCAAACTTTTACACTTTGGAGTGTGAAATAGGAGAAAAAGAATAAAACAGGGAACATCTGTTATCACTTACTGTATGTTGTATTACTTTTTAGTTTTTTTCAAACAGAAATACTGCTAAGCCATTATTGTACTTAGGGAAATGTCTTAAGGTTTCCATTTGTCAGGCCTGTTTCTTTGACATGTATTGACAGGTTTATTTTCTGTTGTCATGACAAATTGACCCAGAACTGGATAAGTGTTAGAAGAGGGATGGACTGATGGATGGATGTGTCAGAGACTGAAAATTGTATGAAGAACTGAAAGTCAGATACAGTTCCATCTCATCACTTTGTGGGTTTTTTTTTTTTTTTGTGGTTCATTACTTTCTTCTTTGCAGATGAACACACAACACATCAAAACTATGTCAGGATAAAACAGAATCCGGTAATAAACAAAGTATTAAATAAACCAGAATATGTTTTGTATATTAGATACTTCCATCTGTTATTGTCTGCATTTTACATTTTTCCAGTCAAGATTCTTTTCCAGTATTTAATTTAGTGATCATGTAGATATTCATACAAGCTCAGAATAGATTTTGGAGTTTATTATATGAAATAGAGGTAAAATACATCATTAGTCAAAGTTTGTCAAACTACATGGGTTTTGTTGATGAATCAATTTAGCAAAATAAATTAGTGTTTCAACTTTCAATACAGAGACTCTGAATGTCCAAATAGGGCATATGTGATGTCTAGCTCCTTTTACACGGCACTTCTGTTCCAGGAATGTTTCCTCTTTATTAAAATCGATGTAAATAAAATGGTGGGATCATTTGGTCCCATCTCTGTCACAGCTTTGTGATACCTCTGGAGCTAGAGTTTTAAAAAGTTTAATTTACAAATCTGAATTTAATACCATAAAAAGTCTTTAAATGGTATTACATTAGATATGGTAGATCTTAAATTATGTTGCCATAAACTTGTTCACTGTATTACATTTAAATGTGTCTGGGAAACGTCCAGGCTGCAAAGAAAGTAACGCTGGTCCTACTCGGTTCTACCTGTTCCAACCTGACAATTCATATTGAAATTAGGAACCAATTGTTGCTAACTTTGCAGCCCCGGGTAAGAAATGATCACAGGACATTCAGCCCAATACAGTCCAATTTTTTGCCAGTGCAACCGTGAAATAGGCCGAGAAATGGTCATTAAATTCTGTTCAAAGTATCTTAAAAAAATGCAACATTTAACTTGTTGAAGGTGAAGCTTTCTGCAACCAAGGTGTGATGTTTTGGTGACGTATTGCATGTGCGACCGCCAAAAGTGGAGGGATATTATTAAAAAGTTAGCATGGACCGTGTACATGAAACAAAATATCAATGTGACCAGAAAGATATCGAACTGGGAAGACGCCGAGATCTGCGAGCTGTTGTTCCTTTAAGTGGAGGACTCTATCCATGCTAACGTTAGCTACGCTCTTTTCATTCTCCATTGTTGTTTTGCGAGCCAACACCGCTACACTCAGGGTATTTCCAACTTACAAGTTATACGTCAGACTATACGCTCTACTGCGTCAGCGCCCTTTGACTCCGTTGTGTAAAAGTCCAGCCTCACCTCTGTCACTCCTTTGACTGGGAAATCAGTCAGTGGTGGCAAAACGGTGGGATCGCCATCTCACTGTTTTTCCAGGATCTCTGCGTAAAAGTTGCTAATGAAAATCTGGGAATCTGCATTTTACTTGAATTATTGAAGTTTATTGATAGAAATTAGTGGTTCAGTCGGTAAACATTTTAGATCAGTAGATGCTTGTGGTCAGTCTGTAGGTTAACGGACATGTCATGTTTTGTTTTTTATTTTATTTTTGTTTTTAATTCTACATTTACATAAACATGTACTTATAAATATCCACACAGACACAATATAAAAATAATAATAAAAAAACTATACAACAACCTATGAAACCCCCTCCAAAAAATAAAAATAAACACACACACACACACACACACAAACCCAACAAGATAAGTAATTTTATCAAGTTCTGTTTCTGAGCTAATTAAGTATTGTCTGGTTAACAGTGCGTTAATTTTCTTGCTTCCTTAACGTGTTTAACCCATAAAGACCCAAACATCCGCCCTTTTCCAAAACCATCTGCTGATATAAACTGTTTAATACCTGTTACTCTATTAATCCGAATAATACATGTAAATAATTTGTACAAAATACAGTTTATCATCTTTTCATGGTCATCAGATACGACCCATTGTGACATTCAGAGGATCAGTTGTTACCATGGAAACACGGTTGTCTTCTACAACATTAATTCACCAGTAAAACCCCATGAAGTTGGTGAAAATGACAGAGGATGGAGACACTGGGTTTATGTTCAATTATTGATAGATTTTACTGAAAAAGTCACTTTTTCTTCAGTTTTCGCTTTGTCTGACACAATATCCCCCAATTTTTTTCAGCTTTTGAGCTTTAATGAACATCTACTCTTTTCTCCTTTTGGCTTTTCCCTTCAGGGGTTTCCACAGTGAATCAGTTGCCTCCATCTAACCCTGTCTTTTACATCGTCTTCTCTCTTTACTGAACATCTACATGATCAGCAAATTACATTGAGGAAAATACATGATTTACACTGAAAAATATGCAAAATACAGAAGATAATATTATAATAAATGGTGATAAATCACTTAAGAAAGGTTAAATATAGATAAAAATTCATTTGGGAACTGTCCTAAAGGTAACACTTGGTCTTTATGGGTTAAGGTCGTCAGTCGTGTTGTGCAGAGTTAAGGCTGGTAAACAGTTCGTTACAGTGAATTTGGTTGGTACTGTAAGTGAAGTTTTACTTTGTATCACCAACAGACAAAGTTTGCTTCATTCTTTGGTATAAAGTCGTCTCAGTTCCTCTTAGTTCCTTGGTTACCACAAGAGATAGCATAGCAACAACTAATGCACAGCATCTGTTCAGTTTTAATTCCCTCTTTTAAGTCTGTCTCATAACAAAGCAAGTTATTTGTCAGAGGTTTGATGTGAATAGAAAGTGTGTATTGTTGTCCGTACTTCACGTGTCCATGTGCTGAACAGTCTGAGTCATGTGGTATACAGTGTTTATTATGCAGCATGCAAGTTTTTTTTCCCCCTTAAACTAAAATGAAACTTCAAAAGCCGAGTGTTTCCCGGTGGAAGAGCTTCGTTGTTAGTGCTTCACACAAAAACTTTGCCTCATTCCTTGCACAGTCTCAATGTTACTGCCACTTTTTCAAGTCCAATCCGATCGAATGAGAATCCGTCTCTCTTTCTCTGCACACTCTTTTTCTACTTTCTTCTAAGGTAAGGGTTGGTAGTTACTGTCTATTTATAGCCAGAGCTGCATTGCCTTTTAGCTTTAGACTCTTTCGCTTAGATTTTTTTTTTTTTTCAAACATTTTTTTTCTTTGCTCATGCACAATGATCCTTTAGCTCTTTCTTGTTTGCTGGCATTCCTCAGGGGATGACGCTATGGCAGTTGGAGGAGTTTGGCAAAAAAAAAAAAAAAAAAAACTTTTATTAAGTACAACTGAGGCATGTGTTAGGAAAGTTACAGCAAAGATAAAAACTCTGTGCTGGGATATCATCTCATGAGGGTGTCTGTCACGTATGCGGGATTGGTGTTACATACTTGCTGAGTCGCTCAATGTGTCTGAGTGCCATGTGCTGTGTGTTATTCTTGAGAAGGTTTTGAGAACATACCCAGATGGTGCCGTATTTTGTTTTTGCAAGTAGCTGGTGGCTTCAGGAGGGTTTCCAGTCATCCAGTACTGAGCGCATTTGCTTTTAACTCAAACCTCAGACAAGTAGTGTAGCGGCCTGGAGGCTACAGATACAGCTGCAGAGAAGGGGAGTCCAAATAACAGAAACGTAATGTATGACTTTTAATACCAGGAGGGAGAACAGCGCAGGGAAGCACCCAGAGGAGGCAACTATGAAACTTTATGAGAGAAATTAAACTAAACATGACTAGACACGGTATGAAAACCGTGTGACTCCACAGCTAGTCTATCCTCTGTCTGCTCCAATGTGTTCATCTCAACGGCTATAAATGTGCTCTCTTAAAGTGACGGTACACAATTACCAAAACTAAACGAAAGTCAACGAAGTCAGATTTCTAAAATAAAAACATACTTACACAGAACAGTTTACTCAAATACCAAAATTATAACTCAAAATATACATCTTATAAGAAAAGTATGAGAAAACTGCAAAATCTAATCCTTGCCTCGTACACATGTAAATGTTATCATCTGTTCTAATTAAATCCGCCAATGAGGTATAATGTTTTCGCTAGGGTTTCTTTGTTAGTTAGTTTGTTTGTTAGTTAGCAAGATATCTCAAAAAGTTATGAACGGATTTTAATGAAATTTTCAGAAAATGTTCGCTCTGAGACACGGAAGAGTTGATTAAATTTTGGAGGTGATCCAGATCACCGTCTGGATCCAGGAATTTTTTAAAAGGATTCTCTATTAGTTATTATTGTCATTGTTGTAGTACTAACAAATGTCCACCAGATGGCAGTGGAACTCCTGTTTTCTCATATAGTCCATGGACTTTTCTATAGACGTATCTTCAATAGTTATGGAGCTAGATCCTGAAGAAAACCACCATTACGGAAATGTCAATTTTTGCGAATAACTATTTAACAATAACTCAACTACTAACTATCAACTACTAAATGTGGGAGTAATATTGCGGGGTGTCAGTCACAATATTTGGGGGAACTGTGCTGCTTGGTGGAGGTTTGTCTCGAAATAGAAAATTATAAAGCATCAGCACATTTACTATGTGTCCAAATAAGTTAGAGAATATCACTGAAAAACTGACAAACATCAGTTTACTTTATTTTTGTGGATTAGTGGTTAAAAAAAATTTAATATTTGTCTTCAGCTGCATCAACACCAAAATAAGCTACAATATTGTTCATTTGTATTTGTGATAATAATTGCAAAATGAACTACATAATTACATAATACACACTACATAATTTATTGTCAGTCAATGATTGCAATGTTTAAATGTCTGTGCAGACCTTAAGGAGAGTTGTAGATACTGTGATAATAATTAATAGGGATTGTGAGTAAACAAACCCACATATATGCATTTCAATAAAATACACTGAATGCTGTCAGTTTTTAAATAAATAATCTCAATAAACAGAATATATCTGACTTTCCTACTCCAGTGTCAAACTGCCAAAATGTCAATGTTTTTGTTGTGGTATGTGTATTTAATATTTAGTTTTGCTTAAGCACAAGTGCACAAGTAAGCAGTATTAATAAGCTATTACAACGGAGCTGCAAAACTGTTAACAGAATGTATTATGAAACTGCTGAAACAACAAGGTGAAAGTGTCAGAGTCAGGAATTGTGCATTTCTTTTCTATTGAAAAACAGAAAATCTGTTATGAATAGATATACATCAGACATGTTTAAATAGCCTGCATCCATTTCCAGAATTTCTTATGGACAAAAATAAAACCCTCTCTGCTATAAACCCCGGAGAAAACTAGATTTGCCATCAACAAGTTGCTATTGAGGGGAAGAATGTGAAGAAGACACTTATGGATCCTCCTTCTGGCAACAACTTCATTAATCACGCCTTCGATCGATGGATGCACAGGAAACAGGGGCTGTTCAGTGCTTCCTACTAACAAACAACACAATAGATTTTTCCCATTACCACCTCTCACTTGGTGTATCTTTGACCTATTTCGTCTCTCAATGTGATTTTAGTCTCAGCTGAACACACAAACATGAAAACCTTGGGGAAATAATAGAAAAAAAATAACCAATGTTCTGGCCAAAAAAGCTATCCCAGTATAAAGAGTCAGTCAGTCACCACTGGTTTGTGGTATGTAGTACAGCATGAAAGCAGGACTATGTCCATTTAACTGTTGTGTCACAGTTCGTGCGTGTTTCTCTGCATCACAATAGAAACGCAGGATCAAGACTTCAGAGCAACACTTAAAACCCATTTTGTAAAGAAGGAGGATATGCCAAACATAATTTAATGTGTTGTTTGTGTACAAATGTATACTCATAAACGCACTGCCATTGTTTTATAGTTCCGTTTCAATAAGACCATTGTACCATAACACTGATAATAGTGCCTCTTTTCTGCAGATTATATCTTATCCTTTGTTGGTGTTGTGAATTGTCTCACTTCCCTTCAACTCAGATAAATGTTATGGGTTCCAGAGCTGGCCAATGAGCCATGAAGCTCGCCTGATTAATTGAAAAATCTAAAGAGATAAAGACCATACTGCTGCTAAAGTGAGGAGCACAGAAGGTAATGAAGAGACACAGGCGGTAGCACTGCAAAGCTAAGAGGGAAAAAGAAGGGAAGACACAGCACTAATGACGTAGACAGGTGTGGTTTGTTGATTTTGGAATACATAGACATTTCTTAATAAAAGGCTTGAAAAGATTTTAAAAAAATAATTAAATAAATAATAATAATAAATCATAATTGGAGTGTTAAGAAATACATGTTTGGATGTTGTATGAATGTTATCTATGACATCTAGAGTAGTTAATATGCACCTGTACACATTTTAGAATTTAAATAAATAGATAAATAAAACAAGCCCCACCCATCACAAGATTTGACCTTATTTTGGCATTGATCCAGCTGATGTCATCATGTTTATGCATGTGGTGATATGTATGTGGCAAGTCTGATATAAATTGAAACAAAATTAATGGTTTTCATTGACATATGACATTTTGCCCATTACAAGTAAATGGGAGGAAAAAAAATATTTTAAAAATTCATAATAAATGTGAACTTCCACTTACTTTTCCCAAAATGTAACCACATCTATTCTTGGTCACTGGTGATCTATAAACCCAATTTGATATGAACAGGTCTGAAGTTTTACCCATTATAGTTAAATGGGGGGAAAATAATATTTAATAAAATAATTCATAAAAAAAATTAACTTGGACCTACTGTTCCCAAAATGTAATGACATCTATTCTCTGTCACTGGTAATCTATAAACCCAATTTAGTATGAATTCAACCAACAGTTTTGCTGCTACAGTGTTAACAAACAAAGCAAACCAAAAACAATACCCCTTGCCTCCCCTTTAGGGGGCGGGGTAATAATATTGAGTGGGTAGTGAGTCCCTGTGGTGTACAGTCTATCCTCAGTCAAAAAGGAGACACAGACCATAGTTTATGTTAAATGCAGCTGTTTGTGACGGTGTCATGGAGAGTTGTATTGGATTTAGCATCAGTGACGGCAAACTGTGGTGTAATAATGCAGCTGAAACTAGTTAGCTGTGACTATACTGAAATAAATAGTCATGCAAATGAGCCATTAACATCTCACCTGAACGTACTACATTACATGGTGATATAGCAGTGGGAAAAATGTGCAAAATGAGGCTTTTATCTTCTTCCACATATAATATGCCTAATCCAACATTCCACATGGTGTTGATGTCTTATATGGCTCTAATCAAATCTGAGTGTAGGTTTTGTCTCAGAGCTGCAGAAGACACATTCAGCGGGGGGTCTGTGAATCCCCCCATGGTGAATTTTATTAACTAATTTACGCTATCAGTTTATAGTGGAAATACACAGGTTTTTGTATCAGACACAAATTGAGGCAGCACGTAATTGGCCAGTGTTTTCAGGTGTTGAGTCACACTCAAACACACTGTTGCCCATAAAGTTGGAGTAATTTTCTTTTCCTACACATTCCTCTTTTTATTCCTATCTACATACATCAGTAGTTACCTTTGAGCAGGAGCAGTGATTTGTGTTTATGAAGAATAAATCAGGTTGTCACAATCATTTTATAAGAAGAGGAAAAACATATATTATTCCAACTTTATCGACAACATTGTATTTATTATCACAGACCTGGAAAAAAAAACTACAAAAACACATATATGACTCATCTATTAACCCAAAACTTATTTTTGCATGATGGTAGGAATCCTGAATACCTCATACAACAGGGTCAGAGTCAAACCCAGGACCTTCTTGCTTTGATAAGCTACTAGTCCTTTATTTTGAAATGGAAAAAAAATGTTGCATTTGCAGGACAGTGCATGGGCATCACACTAGGTGTTGTAGCCAAGAATGCATCAGAATGAAGTTTCAGACTAAAATGACCGATCTACCTGAAAGGCCTGAAACTCTGAGTACCTCTGCCAATGTTTGAGGAAACACTGGTAACATTATAGTGGGTTTTCAACCACCTGTTCCATTTCATTATTGAGGGGGCAAATGCACCATCTATTCCCCCTCTACTCCTATGTGCTAATGCACCACTGCATTAATGTTGTAATTAGCACGCTGACCAGTAGGGAACCACAGGTCATATTATTACCGATATCTAGGGAATGAAGTTAGTAAATGCATCGTTCCTGTTTTTAATTTGACTCCCCATCATGCAGTGCGGTACCACGCTTCCAGTCAACTGAACAACGTGATTGTAAGGTTATTGTATTCCAAAATGACTAATATCTCCCAATATATTAGTCCTATCAATTTGCCGAGATATTTAATGTGGAGATGGGACTATTCCTCAATTTGTACCAAACTAATCAGTTAAAAACATCTCCATTTCTCAGAACCGTGTAGACCTTCCAGTATTATGATATAGTCAAGTTAAAACACTAGTCTCACACAATAATACAACCAAACAGATTTAGGCAAAAATGTAGACTTGCAACATTTATGTTTTTGAAGTAAAAAGTTAGTTTTTGTTAGAGGACTCAACAGTAAACAGGTCCAACTCAACTGTAAGAGTTGTTTTTGTACCATACAGTAACTATGAGATACTTTGAGTTAGATCTAAAAATCAGAAACTCTATAGAACCACCTGCAGACAACCTAATGAACAAATGGCATGGAACAATTCAAAGCCATGTGGAGGCGGTTGATAAAAGTAAAATATGAGATGGAAGCTGAAACAGCCTCCTGTCAAGGCACCTGTGCACTATCAATGAGCCATGTTTTCCAATCAGTCGCCTCAGACTTCGCATGAAAGACATCGAGGTGGACGGTTTGACGGTTCCTCAGTCTTGCTTGGTTTAGATCTGGCGGTAGATACCCTGCCGTGTAGCCGCGTCTCTGAAAAGGTTTTAAAGACAATAATGGAGAAACCCTGGTGTGTTCCTTTGCCCTCACACCTATTTACCACCCCTCATCTTCCTGTACTTTATCACCTCATTAGAGTTCAGCCTTGGAGAATTCTTCAAGGTGCTGTAGGTGTAACACATCCAGATGCATGTTCATAACATTGCCACTTTACTTTCTCCCTGCTGTTTACAGACAATTCCAACATCCTTAGAGAACTGTTGTGGTGCACCTGGAGCGTCAGCCATGTGAGACACAACACAATGTACAGTACATTACTGCAATACCCTTTGGAACACTTTGAAGGCAAGTTGTATGGGATGAAAAGCCAAAAGGTTTCAAGAAAAAATAAATAAATAAAAGCATTTCCCATGTCACTGTGACTTTCTTTTCCCTCTCAGGAGAATGTGCCCCTTTACTTATATTCAAACACAACAAAACACTGGGGGATGAGAGTTAAGGAGTTGTGTACAGAGCAGTGGTTTGACAGCAGGAACTGTCAGATGGCATCTTTATTATGTTACATGAGGAGTCCTGGAGGACCGCACCAGCATCTGTTTCCCCTCTTTGCAGCCTCTACAGTCATATAGAAAAGAGCCAACTTCACCCATTTGACAGATAAGGACGTGATTTCAGGGAATAGTGCCGCCTACACAAATGGACCCCAGGAAATGGAAGGGAATGCATTAAAAGGAGATAAGCGAAAAGTCAGACTTTGTGTATACTGAACATTTGGTAATATCATGTGTCATATTATATGTATAGTAATGACTATTACATTGTCTACACTTTATTTGGTTTTAGATGTGTAGCTTATAATAAATGATCATATAATCCATTGTAAGAGCCCATTATCATTTATGATTAAAAAAAAAAAAAACTGACTTTAGACATATTTTTTTCCATTTTTTGAATGTGCATTAAATTAACTTTTTTATTTACTCATGAAGTAACATTTCAGTTTGTACATATGAATGCTCCTGAGTTACTGTAGATAAAATTAGATCATTTCTGTCTTTTGTCCCTAGATTATAACAAAATTAGACAAGAACTACAGCATCATATAATATAAAAAAAAATACACAAGAGAGCAACACAGATATATGATAAAAAATAAAACAAGTAGTTCCAGGCAGAGCAAACTCCGCCCCTAACACATACTGTAGCTTATTTTGGCATCGATCCAGCTGATGTCATCATGTCTATGCATGTGCTGATGTCAGCCTATGTGTGGTGGACATAGCTTGGCAGGCAGAGCCGGTCATCCAATAATCAAAAGGTTGGCAGTTTGAATCCCGCTTTATTGTAGCCATGTGCTGCTGTGTCCTTGGGCAAGACACTCACTTCACCCTCCCTCCAGTGCTGCTATTTACACTGGTGTATGAATGTTCGGCGGTGGTCGGAGGGGCCGTAGACACAAATTGGCTGTTACACCTCTGTCAGCCTGCCCCAGGGCAGCTGTGGTTACAAATGTAGTTTACCACCACCAGAGTGAGAATGTGTGAGTGAATGAATAATGGATCCACTGTGCACGCTTTGAGTATGCGTTCATAGAAAAGCTCTGTATTATTATTATTATTTTAAAAACTTTAAATTTTGAGGTATTTTTTTCCCAAAATTTAATGGTGTCTATTCTTTCCAAATAAACCAAATTTGGAATTAATTCAACCAATAGTTTTGCTGCTGGTTAACATAAAAAGAAACAAAAACAATACCCCTCACTTCCCCTTTGGTGGGCGGGGTAATAAAACAACAAATAAAACAATAAAAGTAGGAACAGGCCCTGCCATAAATTAAGTGATATTATTATTCTCTCAAACTGTCATTAATATTAAGTATAAAGAGTGATATTTACTTCAAAAGCTTTGCAATAAAAAAAACCCAACAATCTGCTTCTCAAACACATGTTGAGAGTTGCAGTGTCAGTGTCGGGGCAGATGTGCACTCACTGTGTTATAAATTGAACAAAATAATGCCTATACATGTGAGTCGTAACAAGCACCTGTGCTTGTGTTCCTACAGGGAGAGTCCACCCAGCGGTGCATGGAAGATCATGGCTGAAAACCGAGCAGGGGCCCAGCAGGGGTCCACATCTGGGGTTTTTGAACATGAAGGGCCCAGGCTGAGGTTTCAAGATCTAATTTAGCAGCAGAGGGTGAAAAGAAAATATGGGCTCAAACTACCGCCAACTGTGAGTCAAGTGTTTTATTTAAAAATAGAGAATGAATAGCAAAAGCACTTTGTGAGTTTTATCGACTGACATATCATTAGTTTAATGAACTAGATAAAATTACTTACAGTCACTTGCAGCCTACTTGATTTCATTGCAGTCCTGAAAATGTATGTGTTTCACAATCCAGCGAAACGTTTCCAGTCACATAAGAACAAAAATTAATAACAATTCTGAGGGTTCAACTCTCTCCAATTAGTGTACAGCCTTGCTTTTACTGATTGCCAAAGGTTGTTGAAGTCAACATATCTGCATAGAAATTAAGTAAATACAGTTAAAAATGACTTCAGTACTGAGGTGAATCCATGCTTTTCTGCTGTTTCCCACAGGAATAAACTTATAACGTACACCAGCCAATGGTAAGACTTATTTTTTAAAACATAAAGTCCCATCACTACTTTTGTGTCAGTTCCCGAAATAAAATTTTCTCTATATTTAACCTTTTTCAAGTGATTTATTATTTATTTTATATAAATATTTTATAAATGATTTATTATATAATTATTATAATATTACCTTCTGTATCTTCTTTTGCATTTTATCAGTATGAGTCAGTTATTTTCCTGTATTTAATTTGATTGTGTAGATGTTCATCAAAGCTCAGAGTAAAATCGAGGGTTATTATATCAAAAGAGAAAAGTGGAGAAAAGGTGATTTTTTTTCAGTAAAATCTATCATCTCCATCCATTGTTACTGATTCAACTCCATAGGTTTTAGTGGTGAATCAATGTTATAGAAGATGATGTTGTTTCCACGGTAACTACAGAGCCTCCGAACGTCCGAATGAGTCATATCTGATGACCATGAAAAGATGAAAAACTGTATTTTACACCAATTATTTTCATGGATTGATAGGATTAGTGGATCATCAGGTATTAGGTAACAGTTTAGATCAGTAGATGGTTTTGGTTGGTGATGGATGCTTGGGTTTAAGCCCATTTGTGTGTCCTTATTTACATGTATGACTGTCAGTGTAAAAGATAATTTCACAAGTGACGGAAGTTTGTAGTTTGTTGTAAAGATATAAGCAATTTAATGTGGAAACAGCTTCTCTTCATTGCATTGTATTCATGTCATCAACACCAAAATGTTCAGCATATCAAGATATTTAAAGTTGTTCTTTGATAAAGGAGTGAAAAAATTTTGAACAAGGAAATCTCCACAAATCCAGTCATGTTGAAACTGCTGAAACATCTTCAGAAACTCCGAACAAATCTTTGAAAGTGTCAGTTACTAACTTTTCAGATATAAAGTCTTTAAATGATCATGACTTCATGTCTGATACTTCAAGTTTTACAGCAAACAAAATTTTTGTTGCCTTAAAAAAAGATTATTTAACCCTGTAACACCAAAGGTATCATATTTGAAACATGAGTTTCCAAACATGATCAATGTGATTTTCTTCTTAAAAAACCTGATGTATACAATTAGAAACATTTAATACACAGATAATCCACCAGGGGGGAGGGATTCATTCACCAGAGGCCTTTCCAGTGACACTATAAGGCTGTCGTTAACGAGGAAAGAGGCAGAGCGTTGCCAATTTTGATAAGAAATTAACAATTTGTTAGACATGTTTGTGTTATATTATGTTTTTGTTTGTTCAAAAATAATAATTTGAGCATTGAGGCCTGATGTATCAAATATGATAGAAAAAATTGAAACTCATACATGGAAATTGATGTTGAAAATGGGAAATGTGTTGGTCGTTCAGATGGACTAATAATTGGAATTTTCTGTCAATGATTTAATGGTTCAGGTTGTACAGAGTGAAAGTGACTTATATCATATTGTAAATGATGGCGTGATTCAGAAGGCTTTAAAATGACCTATAATGTCTATGAGGTTTGTTTTGTTTTGTTTTTTTGTTTGTTTTTTGGGGGGGGTTAATATGAATAGTCACACTTCACCTCACTATAATGTGAACAACATCACACAGGATGACAATAATATTACACAGAATCATTTGTTTTCAGATACATTCCTTGTATTCCTGTTTATACACACCAATAATTTCATATTATATATATTATTTTCATAATTTCATGAGAAGAGGTTAACGTGTTTTATTCCAACTTTACAGGGAATGGTGCATAATAATTTCGCAATTTTATTCCCTTTTATTACAGACTTTAAAAAAATTTTTTTTACTGTATTTATTATGTTTAAATAGAACTTCTTCTGAAAGTCATTTCATGTGGGGGTGGCAGCAGTGCCCCCCCACGGGCTGGCCACCACTGCTTACAAACACAGCAGCACAGAACACCTGTTTCCCAATAGAGGTGATGATTACAGTGTGCTTTCTGACTCGTACTCGTGCGTCACTTGTGCACACATCCACACATATGGCCACGCTTCGAATTGCTACCTTTTTTACTAGAGGAAATTTCTTTCACATTTCAAGAGGAATTGTCAAGGTACCTGTCTCAAAAGCATTCCCTTTATATTTTTTCTTATAGTTTGTGACTTGTTTGCTCCACAGGAGGTGGGAAAAAAGTTATAGATTTTTTTTTCATATTGTGTTTATGGACAAATAGTGACAACATCAAGACAAACAAATATAACTTGGAGCTGCTACTGGCAGACAAGTATTTCCGAATTGATTTGATGTTGTGTTCACTGTAAAAGACTTTGCTGAACATGATGAATTTTACAGTGACTATTTTTTTAGAAGTTGAGCAAAAGAAACTCCACAAGAAGTTCCTCTGTTATATGTGAATGCCCCCCCCACCACCACCACCACCACCACCACACACACATACACTGATAATCATATATTAAGCCTAAATAAACAAGTATAAGATTGAGGTGGTGTTTCATATTTCAGACCACGTGGCCCCCATTAAACAGCAACTGTCAAGATAAGTGGATATAGAAAATGGATGGATGAATGTCATCTTTTGTCATGTTGATAAATGGTGGGACCAGTGTAATTTACATCATGTAAGTTAATTCTACCGGAGCAACGTGGAATGAATAGCTTCATTCTTCAGTTTGATTGAATTTTTAACAACATATACAATTTTTAAAAAGATAAATACGGAGACATTCACTAAAGTCGTATTCTCATTAAACAGATGCCAGAAAACAGTTATGGGTCAATATATATCTTAAACTCGACCTACAAATTAATGCTGTTGTCAAGTCTAGCTTAGATCACTTAATTCGTTGGTCTTCTGAACCTGCTTTGTCCTCACTAGGGTCACTTTTGTCAATACAATGACATAGATATTGATGTAAGAAATATGAAAAATATGGACAAAATAAATGCGGCTTATGGACAGACGGCTCCATGTGTATCTATGGTTAGACCATCAAAAATCAATCAAAAACAATGGTTATGTAATCTAGTACTAACTCCTGTGTGTATCATGTGACTAAAACAGACAGTGCTTTTAGACATTCCATGTTTTCTTTTCTGTTTTTGTCAGTACAATGACATAGATATTGATGTAAGAACTAAAGTAATTTTGGTTATTATCAATAAAACATGGAAAATGGATAGATATCAGCTTTGAAATTAAACTCCTATATGAGCTTTTTGTTGTTGTTATCATTATATTTGTCCAAACAAATATACCGTTAATTGTATCAGGCATTAGAAATTGAAGAAAACAAGGGGTAGGTCTAATAATTTTTTTCTGCGACATGTATATTAACCCTTATACAGGTTGAATTACACTTATATTTGTTGTAGCTGATTGTAAAAATAGCCATGTGGTTGTTATTCTGGTGTTAATCCATTCAAATGAAAACATGACTCATCATTTTAAATATAATGTGACAAAAAAAACAACAACAACAACAACACCAGAGGCATGTTGCATTTTAAGGAGGATAGAATTTAAATGCTGCTCCAAACACGCCCACGTTGCTTTAATTCTACACGAGTGGGATGAGACGAATGTAGAGAGAAATCTGCTCGTGCTACTGTAAAATGATGTCTTTATTTCTCAACTGATGATAAAGGCCTATAGAAAGATTTTGGCTCCTATCCCGTCAGAATGGAAATCACTGCTGTAGTTTAAGTACGGCGTGCATGCATATATCTCCTGCTAACGTTCGTAACCAGCTGCTTTAAACTGTATTTCAAACAGCATTTAGTTGGCGTTTTCCTCGTCTTTCTGCTTCCTGTCCTCTGTACTCACAAAGATAATTCAACTCTCACATTCAATTCCCTTTTACCTACTCGCTGTATTGTCTCATCAAGGTTTATAACAGTCAAAACGTTTTGTTCCTACTGCGTCGTATCCTCAGTTGCTCCTTTATAATCTCCTGCTTTAACCTCTCTGTGAACCCTGTCTTCCCTGATGAAGCTTTAGAAGCTGGTGTTTGGACTTTTGTCATGTGACCAGGGGTCGCTCGACCACTCAAGAAGCCACCTCTTGACACGACTAATGTCCGAAATTTCACTCAGTGAGTTGCTTTCATTTTTATCCAAGTAGAAAAAGTGTTGGAAATGCATAACCTACGGGTTCTGCCTGGCCCATGTGACCCGTGTCTTCTCTCAGCAGATACTCAGGCTCTCAGTCCGATTTTCACTTTGTTATGACCGTGCTTCAGATTTAACAGTAAAAAAGACAATTTACTGGAGAGATCAGGGAGTTACACTATCAGTCAAAAGTTTGGACGCACCTAGTTTTTCTTTATTTTCATGAATATTTACTTTGTAGATTCTCACGGAATCACACTATAAATGAACACACAGGTTAAAAAAAACCAAAAAAAACCCATCCAATTTTATTTACAGAGTACCAAATCGTAACATATGGAGCCAGTGGAAACCAGACTCTAAATCCAATTGTAAAGGAACCCAACAGAATCTTCCAGGAGCAAACACTTTTAACTGGAGACCGTGGAAGGAAACACGTCCTTCTAACAGGTAGAAACCCGGAGCAGACCCTGAATCCTGGAGGATCAATGTCTGCATAGACCAGTTGGAGTAAAAGAGAATGGGTAAAGGGAGAGAGAAAAAGAAAGACGGGGGGTGAAGGGGGAGGAAAGAAGTAGGGAGACACATGGATGCAATAAACGCACAGATAAAGAAAAGAAAGTGTGACATAAGTCAAAACATGTTTTATGTTTTTCTAAATAGTCACTCTTTGCTTTGTTTACTCCTTGGGATTCTTTCAATGAGGTTCATGGGGTAGTCACCTGAAATGTTTTGTAGGAGTTCCCGGTGACGCTGAGCACTTGTTGACCATCTGCGGTCCATCTCATGTCATTAAAATGAGAAGGTGTGTGCAAACATCTGACTGGTAGAGAACATGTGATGCAAAGAGTACTGTGTACACTATCCACCACAGAGCCTACTGCTTTCATCTACAACCTGTGCACCTGAAAGTAAAACAAGCATATTTTTTCTACAAAGTTTCTCAAATCACACCATATAAAACCCAACTGCAGAGAAAAATAATGTAGCTGATGCAAATTTCTGCATAATATTTCATATCTACATTTCCACCTTGTATATTCATGTGTAGTGTTTCACTTGCTCTTGTGGTTGGGGTTGTTTACATTAATACAAAATACAGGACTTGGACAAAATAGACAAGAGGTGATAAAGGTGCTTCAGTTAAGAGTTAAGAAAACATCTTAATGTGGTGTGAATATTATTAAATAAATTAATTTTTAATCACATCCTTGCTGACTTTTTCTGTATAAAATCAAGCTGAGATATTTTCCCTAACTTTAAATCCTTCAGCTTGAAAACTGCAAAAATAATGTAAATACTAGAGTAGGAGTGGCCAACTCTGTTCCTTGAGAACCACAATCCTGCATGTTTTAGATGCATCCCTCTTCCAACACATCTGATTGAAATGATAAGCCTGTCATCAGATCTGCAGAAGCCTGATAAAGACGGTCAGGTGTGTTGGAAGATGGAAACATCTAAAACATGCAGGATAATAGTTCTGGAGGACCAGGGTTATACAGGGTTGGACACCCCTTTACTAGAGCATA
>JAPSES010000258.1:9457736-9468464 GCA_029822895.1 Maxillicosta whitleyi
AAAGTAGAGGGCACTGTTAGCTTTTTGGTAAGTTCACCCCTCCTTCCAGTCTGAATACCCCCCCCCCCCCCCAACTCAATCCTGCAAGTGGACCAGCCTGCTGCTGGGTGTGCTGTCTGTTGGTGTAGGAGATTTAAACAAAGAGGGTTAATATCAATCAGTGTGTGTGTAAACACACTCATAACTCACTTGAGTAATGAAGCGGCAGTGAGTCAGCCTTTTTTCCTGTACAGGGATAATGGTGTGTGTGTGTGTGTGTCCGATGGGAGGAATGTGAGAGACGAGGCTAGCCTACGATAAGAGTGTAGGCACGCTGTGTGCTGCACAAATAGCTCTTCTACGGATTTGCAAGCAGATATGCTGGGAATTCTGTTAAGACCCTGTTTTATGTAAACACACTACCCTAAACCAAGATGGAGTAGGGAAAGTTTTTACTCCATCTCTTAATACTGTTCTTGATTAAACCTTATGTGAAATGTTTCAGACCTTAAAATTGAAATGGGTTTTCTGATCAGTGATCTCATGGTTTGTTTTTTTTTTTGCATTATTTACTTCCTATTCAAGGTGAAACCCCCTCCGCAGATTTACTTCATTTCAGAAGCTAAAGAATTGAGTCCACCAGGAGCCACTGTTGTGAGTACTTTACAAGAATTGATGATTTGTCATCTGACACCTATATGAGTGGTTGCATCTGCGCAGAAAATAAACGTGTTACAGTGACAACAGCATCACAATGAGTGAATGGAACTTCTAAGGTCATGGACAGACTCGAGGCCTGGTATACTTCCTGGATATTTCATTGCCATGGAAATATGGAAGGAGGGACAGAAAAAAATAGAAGAAAACATGTTTTCTCAATCGGTAACATTGTAAAGACCACAGTGAACGGTGAAAGCTTGCCTTATGCCTGTGCTTTATCGTTTCTTTATCCTCAAACTTACAGCGATGGAAATATGTTTTCATATCTAATGATCTGGAAGCTTTAGGTTTTTAAATTATTGCGTACAATGCTCTTTCAAATAAATCACCTTCTTCAATACACCACTTGAGCCACTCGTTGCATAAAAATATTATCATTAAAAAATAATGATACAGGACCATTAGCAACAACTGACTTGAGCAATTAGCTTGTGAAACAACTGCACACTGTTCCTAGAACCCATTAGTCAGTCTCACTCTAGTCTCCAGTCTCACCCTCTCACTGTTTTTTTTTTTTTTAATTTTTTTTTTTTTTTTTAATTTATGACGTTTCTTCTGAAATACGACACTACCCACACAGATTCTCACCAACTGAATATATTGTTGTTATAGAAACTTATGTTCTTTATGTTTCGGATGATTGCATTAAAAGACACTATATCCTTTACAGTGAAAAGGAATAAGTATGTAATTATAAAAATCTGAAATTATGGATGCCATGTAAATTTTATTCCATATCTATCTGAATAATATAATCTGAAACCATGGATTAGCTGGGTGGGTGTGTTTCAGCTCAATAAAAGACTTACACGAGCTTCAACTCATCTCCTTAAAGACATGATCCTTCGAGTGAGTTTTAACTGAATAAGATTTCCTACATTATAGCCTGTATACATCTGTAATCCACCACCCAGCACAACGCCATCAAGATCTTCCCACTGAACATTTGTCTCACCTTATTACATTGGGTAAACGGCATAAACATATTAGTGCATAAAGCCGACCATATCATAAAGGGATCTTGAGCAGTAAAAAGCAAAAATCTCACCAGCATGAAGGCAGCATTTGGAATGGTTTAAAAAAAAAGAGGAAAAAAAAGCGTCTCAAAAGGGTGAAACGAGTTTAACACAAAAACAAATCTGCATTTTTTTTATATGTTTTTTTTTTAATTTACTAGAAATTGCACAAAATGCTAAATACACACACACCTCCAGCACACACGCAGCGCCATCACATCTGACTCCTGCCTTGTGTGGGCAGGTGGATCTGCTGGGCATCCTGTTCATCTCACTGTACATTCAATTACAGTCGCCCACAAATTACTTCAAGAATATGAGCCAGCATGAGCCGCCTGCCGCCTCCGCATGTGAACACACTCCTCCTCTTCCTCATGCCCCCATGTTGCTTTTATTCCATTCTTCTGTCTCTTCTTTGACGTTTCCGCAGTCGAATGCTGGACTGTTAGTTGCCTGAGAGCAGCATGCCGTTGGCTTCTGTGCTGATACTTTTTTTTTTTATGCCCCCAACAGAGTTAAGGTGGAAAATGTATAAGCGAAAGAAAATTCCCTCGATCAGGTGACCTCATATCTTTAAGCACCCACTGCTGACACGTGCTGATAAATCCTGTTGTTTTCTTAAACGCACGCGTATGCTGGCATATCTGATGCATGGTACACACGCGCGCACGCACACACACACACACACAAATGTCTAACAGCAGCTTAAACACATTCATACAGATGCATGCCTGCACAAATATGTATGCACTCATGCAGATGGATGGATATACACAGAAACTCTGAAACACAAATTGCACACACCCACATTTCTTGCCCATAAATACGCTTGACAAACATGCGCGCATGCACGCACACACACTCGGAGATACACAACGAGGTTGTTCTCAGCGTGTGTTCTCCCCATCTCTCTTGCTCCTTCTGTCTCTCTCCAGGGTACGCATGATAGCGACTGATGCAGCCAGCAATTTATATCGCAGAAGGAGGCGTATGAAAAATACAGATGATACGCCGCGAAGGGGGTTTCAAGAGTGGAGGAACCGTGGTTGCGATGGGGATGAGGAAGAGAGGGGTAGGGGGTCCTGAGAGCTTGATGCAAGGCTATAGTGTCATTCAACCGGTGACTCAACAGACATTTGTAGCTCACTTCAAAGTGATTTAATGTAAGCCATTTCCTACTTCTTGGCGTAACAACTCAGACAGATACTGGATCGCATCACACACGATAAATTCAAGTTAAGTGTGTATAGTGATCGAAAATGGTGACTGAGTAGGGTCTTTTTTATTGTCAGCAGTCATTTGTTCACAATGAGAAACTTATTCCATCCAACGCCGGCGCCCTGCTGAGTCTAGTCTCTTACCTCCCATGAGAACAGACAAAAGAGAAAAAGAATATGTACTTCACGCCTCAATGTTAACAGCCACATAAGAGAAACAGAGATTCAAAAAAAAAAAAAAAAAAAAACTTAACCACTGATGGTTTTTGTATAATGCTAACAGAGGACTGTAATTAGGAAACGATGGGGGACTGATGTCACCACAGCATTAGCACAGTGAACAAATGGTGTGTCATTCCGCCTTCTTTCTCTAAACATCTCTTGTGTACATAAGCCTTCCATTACCCCTCCTCTGTGTTTGGATAATATAGTAAATGCAAGCAGTCAGTTAAAATATTCAACCAAAATGAGAGTGTACTGACTTCCTCCTCCCCTTCAGATAAACAAACTATGGAACATGCTTTCACACTCCATCTAGGTCCACTTATTAAAAATCTAATACGATACCGAGTATGACATAAAGGCCTTTTCACAGTGACGGTCTCCCTTTGGACGTGAATCATGACACGCCCTTAAAGTCTATCCATTAATCCCCATTTGGTTTGGGAAGTGATCCAAATGGGAAAAGCCATTTAGTGAAACACACTGAGGTTTAATAAGCATCAAGTCAAGACAACTGCTTTTAGCTGCATACGTGAAAACCAGACCATGCATTGTGGGAGTTTTTTTTATTTATTATTCCTTACAAAGTTGGCTCCCTAGTAACTTTGTAAGAAATAATCACAATGTGCTCACACTTCAAAATATTGGCCATCACTGATATTTTGATCATTATTTCAATATGTGAATTGATACTGGAATTGATTTGTGCAATAGATGTATAAAGCATGATTTATCTAAAACAATACATGCAGTGATAAAGAAATGTAAATGAATCATAAGTATAAGAAATATACAATGAGAAGTAATTCAAATTGTTTAGATACTTGGTGTGTTTCAGAGATCTTTTTAATAATGAATAAGAAATAAATGTGAATGACAAAATCCACAAAGTGGAATACGGATTTGTCATATTGATTGTAATTTAAGAGAAAACATGTCAAGGAAGTGTCATTGATACATTTCAAGTTTATTATACAGATATTTAAATTTTTAAAAAATTGTGCATGTCATTTGGTGCCCTAGGCGGCTGCCTGTGTTGCCTATACCCAGAGCTGGGCCAGACTCTAACATTTCCTCATAAACATGCACTTTAACATTAGGGTCATTTTCACAGGCTTGAGCAAAAATATTGGTGAAAGTTATTGTTCATTTCCATTTGTCCCACCCATTCTTCTGTTGTATTGCTTCTTCACTGTCAAACCGCAATGAAGCTGGACAGGAAGTTAAGTGTTTGTTTTTCCAAATGATGATTTTAGAGGCATTTTCATTCACCTCTCCATTTTCGTAACAATACTGTGCACCATCACATTTGATTTGGGGCCATATTACAGTCGGAGAACACAAGTACGCACAAATATCCATCCAAGATATCCATTTCTTTGGGGGCCTCCCCCTAGTGGCCCGACTTATTATTGCATGCCAAAGTTTTTGGACAGGCATATGACCAACTGATGCCCTGCGGCTAGTGTGGCTGAGGGTGGAACTTATTGGGTTTGGAAAATGAATGCATACTTGCTAGATATGTTTTTAAATGTATTCTTCGTAGAGAGACACTGTAGGGGCCGTATATTGTTTAATTGGTAGATTACTTGTTTTTTGATTGTTTGGTCTGGTTGCCATAGTGACATGCAGGGTTTTGGTTACATGGGCACCAGGGATGACAGCCATAGGTTATAATAGGGGGCTAAATCACCTCCACAGTGGTGGGTTTGGTAGCTGTAATTTTTGTTGGCCGCCTTTTTTGTCCAGTGTTATCTCTTTTGTTATAGTATCTTCGCAAACGGTGCACTTTTCCTCTGTGTGTGTGTGTGTGTGTGTGATCAGAAAGCTGCTGTAGTAGCTGTTTTGTTTCTTAATAAATGACATGAAACTTACCTGGACTCTGTGCTTCTTAGAAAGTGCTGCAGTGTGTCATACAAATATACTGGACCTATTCTGTCTCCAGTAACTTTAAATGGACTGGAAAGTCACAACAGATACTGTGGCAAATATTATATAATGTGTTGTATAGGATGATGTATACAGTTACATGTGTAAATAGCATTGTTAGAAACACAACTTTGATTAATTAATTGTGCAAAATATATCTAATAAAAAGCTAAACATGGCTTGATTTCCCTCCTCTGTACCCATAAACATGCTGAACACAGATGATTAAGGGTTGCTTGCCCCTGTGAAGTTGTCGGCACAAACTAAATTCTATGTGATTTCTGTAATAAGGAACTATTGTGCCTCTGAACAGGCCTAATTTCAGCCTGAAATGTTGCCTCACAAAGCCCTTAGCAGCAAGCTTAGAGGTCAGACCGATCGTACTGCACGCTCATGATACTGTGAGCAAAGAGTCTCAAACTCAAATAACAATAGGACAAAAAAAACAACTAAATTATGTCTTTTCCAGGTACTGAATGTAACTTTAAATGTCATTATCAACCATGTTATTACGGAAGATTATTATTTGACCAAACTGACATCAAAATCGAGAAGTATTGTGGAAAAACTATGGAAAACTCTTTTGGTTTCCACAGTTTTGTCTGTTTGAAATGATCAGTTTTCCCAGTTGTTCACTCTCCTTATGTTGGGTTTGAGCGCTACAGTTTGTCTGGGCCATTGCAACACCTTGATTCTTTGATTTTTCAAAAATTCTGCTCTTGTGTCTGGGATCAGTGTCCTGTTGCGTGAACTTTTTCAACCCAGCTTTAGCTGCTGGACTGATGGCATCACATTTATTTCTGAAATACTCTGCAAGGTGAACACAGGTGGTATACATGACTGTTGGTAAAACATGTTTGTCCTGAGATGCTGAGTTGTTTTTTGTTTTGTTTTTTGGGGGGGTTTCTGCCAAATTCATCTAAATACCTTGTGGCCAAACATATGTTCTTTGAAAGAATATACAATAGTTCACACTTTTCTAATAAACTCTCATGAACTTTAAACCATATTTATCTGAACCCACTTTTCTTAGTCTTGGCATTTATTTGTCTATTTGGACCCTAAGAGTTCATAAAGTTTTAATTTGAACCCTCCAAGTGCTCCAAAGCTGTCTATTAATTTTAACAAAAGTTGAGTGGATTTCTATCACCTGTTTTAAGTCCTGTTCATTTTGTTGTGTCTATAACTACTTATGTCATGACATTTGCACAATATAAGGTTAAGACCTCCGAACCTTTCTCAAAGTACAGTATGCCATAAATGTTTGTCAGCGGCTGTAGTAAAAACTGAAAATATGACCTAAAATATTCAACACAGTCAACAACCTGGGAGGGTGGGATGTGAAGTGGGTCATTTGCATTTAAAGGGCCAGCGCTTAAAACCACCTTTCTGGTGTCATTACTCAGAAATGGGGTTGAAGATGGACCTGTGGAGTTGAATTAATGGAGACTTCAGACCTAAGCAGAGCATTTACAGTTTATGTAGACCACAGGGAAATGAAATGGAATACAAACAATTAAACATGACTCATTGAAGTCTGTAGAGATGTAGCTCTTTCTTTCTCTGAGCATTGTATGGTCGTATTATTATTATTATTTATTTATTTTTTTAGGGTGAATTTGCTGGGACGTTTACTCCTGGGAATATTAGCAACTTTCTTGAATGTTTTACGCTTGTGAATAATCTTTCGTTTCTCGTGATGGACTTCATATTGTTCAGAAATGGCCTACAACTCTTCCCAGATTGATGGGCAGCAACAGTTGGTGGTTCTAGCCTCAGACTAGAAAAGTAATAAAATCTCTGGGCATTTGAGTAGAAGCATCTGCTGCTCCTTACCCTCGGAATTCCTATGGTTGCAGTAAAGATGCACTTAATTTAAACAGTTTTTCAATTTCGGCATTTTTGTTGATAAATAATTTGTTTTACAATTGAGATTAGAATCAAAGTTTTAGAGCCTAGCCAGGACTCAATGTGGTTTGTGTGTGTTTTTTTTTTTTTTTTGCACATGACAAATGGAACCAATGAAAACATGTGCAATATGTTTCAGTCGTTCTCATTTAGCACCTCATCTCAATATGATTTTGATTAATTACACAGCTTGACATTAGATCAATTTATTTAATTCCTTGACACCAAATTTATTCACTCTTTTTTTTTTTTATCCATTGTTTCCTCTAGGTCCATCATATGAAGAAAAGGGCTAATTTAATGTGTTTTTCGATTACCATTGTAGAATTATACAACACTTAGGATGTGGCTATACATTTTACATTATCACATTGGCATTTAAAGGCTGGATGATCCATTAATTTTAGAATTGTTGGTCACTTTGTGCATTCCACTTTCTCTCTACTCTGCAAACCTCAGTCCTCTAAGGCAGATCCACTGAGAAGAGAAAATGCTGCATTACACTATTATAATCTACTACAAAGCCATTCCATTATTTACAATCAATACACAATTATCCCAAAGGCAGGGTGAATATCTTGTTTATGTCCAATAATTTTTTTCTGTAACTGTTCTGGTTGACCTGTAGCTGGCTGAGCGGAGAATGTCAAAGGTGGACAGACTCACATTTACTCGCTTGGTGGCACCACAATGGAGACAGGAAATTGTAGTTTGTGGGCATTGTTGGGTAATAGGGGAGTTAACGTAATGCACAATGAGCCACCAAAACCAAACAAACAAATACACTTAATACCACTGCTGTCTGAATAAGAAGGATTAGACAAAATGTACTGCAGCAATTTTGGTAAAACTTCTCGGAAGGGTAGAAGCAAAAGTGGAGAAACTAAACTAACCAGTGGCATCGACTGCCTATAAAGAGAGAAATGTGTTTAGTAGGACTATTGGCCTTGGTAGAGGTCTGTACTGTGTCATAGCACAGTTTTATTTTGTGAATGGAGGTGACAAAAACAATGCAGTGTTTCTCAATGGGGGCAGTAGGACACCATCAGGGGGCATTTGTAATGGGGTACCACTACCAATATTGGACTCCCTGAAATGTAATCATATGGGGCCCTTGGTACAAAACATCACTGGTTGGAGCCAGTGAAGGGAGGGGGGTAGAGGCCCATGACCCTCCCTAAACAGTGCCCTGGGCAATGCCAGACTCCACACCCCTGCACTCACAAACGTGTGTTTGTTGTTGTTGTTGTATGTTTGTTTTTTGTTTTTTTTGTTGTTGTTTTTTTTGGGGTGGGGTCATTAGGAAGGTCATGATAACATAAAGGGATGTTTGCTCAAAAAAGGTTGACAAACACTGAGCTAATGGATAATCATAATACAACATTCATGCATTTGTGATTTATTGCATTAAGAATCACTCTTAAGTCATTTCTTGAAACCCACATTCTCCCTTCTGCACATGCTCAGTCCCACTGAACTGGTTGTTTTAGCAAGATAATAAAGCGCATTAAGTGCATGACATGCCTTTAATTTTTTTTTGTTTTTTTTTTTTTTTTTTTTTTTTTTTTTTTTTGACGATAAACAGCCAAACATACATTTGTTTGTCTGATGCAGTCACACCTTTGGAAACATACAAAAGATGATAATATTGAGACGATGTTAAATTTTAAAACTTTTTTTCCCCTCGCTATTATTCAACTCAGAGTCCAGAGTCCTTTTTTTTTTATACAACCTCTGATCTGTGAAGAGCTCAATCATTGTACGTGAAAAACATTTCCTTACTCAAAGGAACAAGGTCAGCCTGGTGGTTAAAACACCCCATGTTGGATAGTTGAGATTCATGTCTAAGTGGATCGGCATTTCCATGTGTCTCTGGTTTGTGCAGTGGTACGCCATCCAATATTCCCATAAGGCTTTGAGCTCTTCCATCGGTGGCTTCCAGCAGGGGAGGAAAAGCACCCCTGGTCTTTAACCCCCCTCACTTTTCTTCTCTGTGATTGGCTGCTGCTTTAAAAAAAAGTCATCTCCCATTGCTTTATTGATTGGGATCCTCTGGGGAGGGCCGAATGTAACATCGGATACTGGGGATCTGCTTGTGGATTGTGTCTGCCTGTCAACACTTTAAATTACTACTGGGGCCAAACCAGCAACATGTGAGGTATTCAATATGTCAGATGCAGTTAAAGGCTGCGGGTGGGATTATCAATGAGAGGGTGAGTAACCAAAGCGGCGCCACATTTTGGGGGTACACAAACAGGAAGTGGAGCAATTTGATTTCCATATTGATAGTTTTTGAAATGAGAAAGTGGGGATGGAAATTGATGCTATGCACCATGTCGAGCTCGGGCTTGTCAGAAGCTTTCAGACAAGACAAGGTTAAAAAAAAAAAAAAAAAAAAAAACGCACCTGGGTTTTATTTTTATTCCATATTACACCAGTGTTCGTACTAGCCTCAGGCAGTCTCTGTGGAAGACTGACTGGAAGAAAGTTATTCCTTGATCATGCCATTTGACACTGGAATAATAATTGCTATAAGCACCACAGCGTTACCATTTCCCTGCTGTTAAGTGACTAAGTCTATGGTCGGAGACAAAGTGAAGGCAGAGTCATACAAATGTAACCAGGAACTAAAATGACATGGGGCTGACGGGAGGAAAATTATGAAACCAAATTACATTATTCTAATGAGTGCAGACAAAAGGGTAAGGGACAAGAATAAATGAGAATTCAGCTGACTCAGAGGAAACCAGATAAATGCCAATGAGCCAATGCAAAGCCTTTTTATTTTAATGAGATATGGAAAGGGTGATGGGATGAAATGAAAGCTCAATGTGACCAGAGGACAGATGATTACACACCAGCTCAAACATTATAAAGTGGCACTTTTTTTTTCTATTGATGTTAAATGGGCACCCATAGCACTGCGCACCTTTAATTTCTGCAGAGCTTTAAGATAAAGTGGCAATAAAAAAAAAAATGTGAAAAACTTAAGATCAGTTATTTAGTGTTTGAATGAATGGCCTTTCTTCTGAAATTACAACCAATAGATTTGTCTGACACATTCACATTCCACAGAGCGAGAAAGTAACTTTTTCTCTCATTTGTCTGCAGATGACATGAGACAATATCAGTGTGTGTGTGTGTTTTGTGTGACCAAAGGAAATGTTTATCCCGAACATCCCTTAACAATGTTGACCTTTTCTGTTGTGTTTACTTGAAATTTTGCTCCTAAACCATAACCAGTGGTGGAATGTAAGTATTTTTACTTCGTTACTGTACTTAAGTAGCTGTTTTGTTGTTGTTGTTTTTTTTGTATTTGTACTTAAGTAAAAATAATAATGCATACTTATACTTTTACTTCCCTACATTTTGTGGAAGTTATCTGTACTTTCTACTCCTTACAATTTGGAAATTGATGCCATTACTTGTTACCTCCGCCAAGGAGGTTATGTTTTTGCCAGCATTTGTTTGTTTGTCTATTTGTGTGCAACATAACTCAAAGTTATAGACGGATTTTGATGAAATTTTCAGGATTTGTTGGCAATGGCACAAGGAAGAAATAATTACCTTTTTTGGGGGTGATCCGGAACAAATCCTGGATCACTTTGAAATTTTCATTAACATTGGTGTCAATGGAGCCAAAAAAATTGTTTCTATCTCGGTTAATTATTGACCAAACCTAATGAAATTTTCAGGAAATGTTCGCTCTGAGACAAGGAACAGATGATAAAATTTTG
>JAPSES010000258.1:9468564-9479682 GCA_029822895.1 Maxillicosta whitleyi
ATATATATGTGTATATATATATATACACACACACACAATTAGTTTTCATTGTAGATGTCATTTTTACTGACAGACTACTACATTGCATCCAACATTACCTATGAAACACACCTACACTAATATCATCACTGCAACATGAACCTGCAGCTTGGCTAAAAAAAAAAAAAAAAAACTTACAAAAAACTTGATTAAATAAGCCGTTCCAGGCACAGGAGACTCTTTCCCTGACACATAATGTAGCACATTTCGGCATGAATCCAGCCGATGTCATCATGTCTGTGTGTGGTGATGTTCCCTCTATATATGTGTCTTTAATATGCCTTATATATGTGTATATAAGTTTGAAGTAAACTGAATTGATGTTTTTATAGATTGTGGTAATTTCACCCATTTAAAAAAAAAAGATATATATAAATAAATAATATGGGGGAGGGGGTTATTCAAAAACTTCATTAAAAATCTTAACTTTAACCTACTTTTCCTAAAACGCAATGACATCTATTCTGGATCACTGGTAATCTATAAACCCAATTTGGTATGAATTGAACCAATAGTTTTGCTGCTGAAGTATTAACAAACAAACTGAATAAAGAACAATACCCCTTTCCTCCCCTTCAGGGGTCTCGGTACTAAAACAAATGTACTAATGTTGTCTTTGGATGAAAACCATTCACTAATTCAGCCGAGTCAACAATGGTTACAACAAATTAACTGATGTTCCTATGAGAACATTCACTGTTTTTATTTTTTTACTTTTTATTTTGTCAATAAATTCAGTCTAGCAGTAATGACGTTTCCGTGTGAGAGAGACACGTGAACTGAAAACTACTGTCATGAAAAATTCTGTCGTGATTGATGTAGATATAATAAAGAAACACAAATGATAAAACTTGAATTTCTCAGGAAAACTGACAGTGAAAAAGACCAAACATCATCATAGACCCCATGTTATGAACAATACTTTCATCTATAGGATCGTTTGCAGTACACCAATTTGTAGAAATTTTATTCATCTTTCCAATGAGATGAACCTATAAAACTGTTTGAAAAACTTCCACTGATGACTACATGCAATGGCTTTCAGAGAAGTCGCAGCGCTGGGTAGTAATTGGCCAAGTGCACCAATTTACCTCCTTCAAACTAGAAGGCTTAGACTTCATGGCAGGATGATCAAAGCCACCACATTCTCTAGTGTTTCCTCTGCATAGAGCTTTTCCAAAGAGACTTGTGCTTTTTTTTTTTTTTTTTTTTACACTTTCATCTTTCCATTGAGATTTTCCTCCTTTCTCTGCTTTGGACTGTCTGCTTCTCTGCTCATGGATCAAACAGGAACGTAAGTCCTAACATTGTAGTACATCACAGCGACTGTCATTGCATAAATAATGACATTACCGTGGAAATAATTAATATTGTTCACACCTTTTTGATCTCCGGTACATCTTTGTTTGGAGTGATATTGTGAGAAGGGGCACGCAGTGGTATGAAGGAAAACATATTAAAGTTTGATCAGTCAAGTGAAAAAGAATAAAATAAATGATGAACAATCGGATCTTTCATTTTAATTAAACACTGTCATTTAAATGTCATGAAAAGAGAGAAAGCGTAATGTTAGTATTTGTTCAACCAATGCATTACACTTAACACTTTGTATTTTGAAAATGTTGCACAACCCAAAACTATAATAGACAAATATAATTTAATGTGTTCATAGTAATGCTGACATTTTTCTTGACTGGTATTTTCCTCCTCTGTTGATTTTAACCCTTGTGCGGTGTTCATATTTTTGTTGTTCAGCCAGTGTTTGTGGCCGCGGTGGTCCTGCTGCATTTGTGTTTTTTTAAATTTAACATAATCAAATAATTTTATGTTAGAAATACTCAAAGGATGTTTACTTTATCCCAATTCCTGGCAACATAAAAAGCATATATGTCTAATATTTGCCTTTGCTAGATCACTTTTATGAATTAAAGTGCTATTCACTTTATTTTTTTTAATAAAATGTAATATAATCAAAATATGAGAAGAAAAAAAATCATTAAAAAAGATTTTCTCATCATTATTCTTTTAATAAAAAATATAAATGGGTCCCACAGACCCAAACACCATACAAGGGTTAAAAAGATTCTTTTTGCATTGTTTCACACTTGAAAGGAAAAAACAAAGCTGTGGAGTTGATCCCGCGTGACTTCAACAGCAGCTCACAGTCCCCAATGCATTCATTGCTAATGCTAATGCTAGCTGCTCTATGAATTAGCATGGGTAAAATGCAGAGACTAAATTTTCCTACAGCATAAAAAAGAAAAAGAAAAGTCAAACTTGAACATATCCACATTTTTCTGTTTATCCACCTGCCATTTACAGAAGGTACTACACACTGACTGCAACCTTTATTTAATGTTTCAGATTCTTTTATACAGTGCAACAAACCTGTGTGAATTGCAGTGTGATGGCATCATTTTCTTATCTTAGTTTTTCATTGTACACACACACACACACCACAGTTGTCTTCAATCTGCAGTTTAGAAGTTCTTACCCTTTAAAATACCGTTTACAGGTGACAAGGCCTAAACATACAGGAAAGATCAGGTAAATTTAGCAAAAAATCAAAAATAAACTGGACGTTTTATAAATCATTCATCAGATATTCTTTATTAACTGTGATAATGTTACAGATGAATGATGATCACACACCCCCACACGCACGCACGGACACCCTGAGTGTTCTAACCATTAGGCAGAGCCTGTGATCCACAACTGTTTCATGAAGATGGCAAATCATTGAGCCCTCATCAGTTATGTGCTGAGACTGCATTCATGAAATCCTTATGCCAATAGAGAAGCTTGTGTCTTTCATGCAGCATAGTTTTACCACATGCTCCAAGAATATGCACCAACATTTTTATGACGGAAAGGTGAAAGGAACATTTGACTTTAACTAGATTTCCATGCCTGAAATGGTGTGTAATTTAGTTGATGATACAATGTAGGCAAGGTGCAATAGTAATTAGCCTGCTGACATATTTAATTTAATCTCGAGTCTCTTAATCTTTCATTATGTTGGAGTTTAGGCAGGTTTTCATTATAGAGTTAGGATATAATTTAGATAAGATACTTTACACAAAGCTATAAATAAACTCACGGGATAAAGCTGACATTTAAGACATGGTGAAGCAGTAACATATTGCATATGGCAAGAAATAATGATTGTGTTTTGTTTATTGGAACGTAACAGCATGCAGTTATCATCCAGGTACAGCTACTACATTAATCTGGATAAGAATAATATGATCATTTGAGTGGGATAACCTCATATTAGCTCGGATTAGTTAAATTACTAATCATTAATCACTGTTCCACACGTGTATGTTTATTTGCGTAATGAAAAAGAGGTCATGCATTCCAGTCTGTCTTTCTTTTCCCACCCCTCCCTTGTTTTTCTGACAGCCATCTCCTAACTAGACTGAGCGACCCACCGAGCAGGGTGAAATGCTATTATCACCAGCCTTTCCTCTTTTTAACTACGATGCTTAGGCAAGCATAAGCATTAATCAGGCAGGGAGAGGGAGGGTGGGATGGAGCAAAGCAACAAAGAGATCAGACCGGAGCATACACTGAAGGGGCCACCAAGTGGACCACAAATCACCCTCTTATCTATACATGAGATGAAAGACTTGTTTTCCCGCAGCCAGTAAACACAATTATGCATCTGAATATACTCTCAGAAGACCATTCAACAACAAATCTTCTTCATCTCCAATTACGCCTAATATAAGGAGATAAGAACCACAGCCGCATTGTAATCTATTACCTTTGTTGACATGTGTATCCAGCTCTCAACGCTGAGTCGCCTACAGTACAATCAATGTGTAAGAGCAGTTTAGGTGTCACAGGTGGAGGTGTTCTGACAAACATGGTTTCCACTGCGTCGCATACGTGATCCACAGACTAATGCTGTCAGTATGTTTGCAGTGGTGTTTTTTATGTGGCCTCAATGCATAATTTTGTTAGCGTTTTACACTTTTCCCTTAATGTTTTCAGCAAACTGAGATTCAATTTCAGCATCAGCACCGGAGCGTTTAAATGCAGTTTGCACATTAGATGTAATGGATAAAGGTAGAAGTGGAAGTGACAGAGCTGCAAATGGAGTTAACCGTATCTGTGGCTGAAAAAGTACCAACTTTTGTTTCCCTTTTTTTTGCCAGTGCTGGTTCAAGAAATAAGAGTAATTGAGCAGCAGCACTTATTCATTCATTCATTCATCTGCTGTGTGCTTTATCCTCCGGTGCACAGGTGTGGCGGCCTACATGGTGGGATGAATTTGTGAAATGCAAAAAATACACTGAAGATATTCACAATCGGGGATGTTAAAATCATTTTGATTCAGGTTCCACATACAGACCAATTCAATCTCAATCAGGTCTGACCAGTAAAATACTATAATAGTTTCTTGGGGATTTTCCCTTCAGGGGTCGCCACAGCAAATCACATTCACATTCACATGTTGATTTGACACAGGTTTTTTTTTTTTTTTTTTACGTCGGATGCCCTTCCTGACACAACCCTCTGTATTTATCTTTGCAATCAATGAGACACTGCCCCCTTGTGGCTGCAGGTATAGGGCTGTATAGCGTAAAGGATCTTCCGCACTAAAGTCAGTGGCGTAACCCACTACGAGTAAAATACTATAATAATAACCTCTACATGATGATAACTGCAATTTTTTCTGCTTTAGTGTAAGAAAAGGAAAATTACATGAAAATTTTTACATATACAAACTATCTTTTTGAACAAATATAAGAGAAGTCGGTGAAATTTTACCAGTATTTTGCCTCTTAGTAAATGTTTTGTGCGTTTGTAATGCACATGTGTAAATAATAAACGGAGACAAAATATTGGAAAAATTGCACTTATTTTTCTTAAGATATTTCAAGTTCTTCACATTATTTAGATTTTTAATTAAACTTTGTAGATGTAAACATTGTCATAATGTAACTGTACTTTTTCCACTGTTATTATTCTACTGGTCCAGCTCACTTCAGATCATACTGGGCTGAATCTGACTCCTCACTTTATTTAAAAAAAAAATTATTATGCTATTATTGTCGGAACCATGAAATCAACCTGATGTTATGCAACTGTAAAAACATAGACTATACTCCAAATAAATCTAAAAATAGAAGCAGTAGACGTAGTAACAGTAGAGTACTTTTTATTTTATGACACTGACGGTATTCTTCTGTATTCTCTATTGCAAAGAAATCATTCATATAACAGAACATTTTTGCTGCACAACATATTAATGGCATTTTCTGTAGTGTAGTTCTGTAATTTCCTTGTAGTTTTGTAAATGCACCAGATAAATTCCATATAAACTAATCCTAAAGAACATCTTAAACAGTCACCAGGGGTGTCAAACATGCGTCCTGGGGGCCAAATCCAGCCCACCAAAGGGTCCAGTCTAGCCCTGGTGATAAATTTGTGAAATGATAAAATTAAACTAAGATCAACAGTCATTTTAGTTTAGGGGCCATAGACAGAACAATTCAATTTCAAGTAGGTCAAATTGGTAAAATACTACCATAACATCTAATAAATACTCACAACTCTGTAAATATTTTCATGTATTTACACCAAAACAAAGTACAATTTTGCAAAACATGTCAATATTGTGAGGAAATATGAACAACCTGAAATGTCTTAAGTGCAGTTTTAACAATATCATTATCTGTTATTGAATGTTTTATGTATTTGCAGATCCACTGTGATCTGTAAGTTATAAAGTATATGTGAAAATGATAAACTGAAGCACAATATTGTTAAAATTACACTTTTTTCCCCCAATTTGTCCATCCCCATCCTCCATACACCCTGTATGTGTCGCAGTTAAAAAGTATAAAATAAAGAGTTACTTATTAAAATTTACTCTCCTCAGACCCAGTAGCTTGACTCTTTAACTCTTAAAAAAAAAACAAAAAAAACAAAAAAAAGCTCTAATAACTATTAAACTCTTGAGTATTAGCAGTAAGTATATGAATACTAAAGTATGTATTAGTTTTCACAAGGCAACATAAGAGAGAAAAGGTTTAAAATGACATTAGAAGCAAATTAATAATGTATGTTTATAATGTAAATGGCAATAAAAACTTATGTTTATGATTTTAATGAACACTCCTAAACAGTCTATAAATTCCTAATGAGTCTTAAATGTTCATGTCTCATAGCATAAGAATGAATATGTTGACCTTCAGAATAAGCAAAATACGGTGAATTTTATTAATACTAATACTAAAACATCCGTTCTAATGTGAATACTATGTATATAATAACCCCTTTTAAGGATTTTTAATCATAAATTCTGTGTTAATTCAGATTTAATTTAATATACAATATAATTGAGTGGAATTTTTAGACACAGCCTGTCATTGTGTGTAATAAATGAATTAATTTTTATACCAAAAATGTACCAAAACTGAATAGGAAATGACAGCGTGCTATGTGTGGGGAATACCATACACTAATATTTTGCCAATAAATTACTCAATCCATCCTTTCTAATATTTGTCAAAAGTACAAATGTTGTTTTGTTTTAAGTAATGTGGAATTTAGTTTTATTTCCCGTTATCTGTACTTTTCTTTTCCTCAGTTCAACACTCAACTGATGATGAATGTGACGCGAAGGTAAACATTGCAAATAGATGCATCAGGTGAAGCGGCTGCATATGAATTTATTCTGCACAGTCATTATAAAGATTGAATCAGTTGAAAATGTCTGAAACACAAAGCTCATAATTTCAAGTTTGTTGCAAATGAGAAGAAATTTGCAAAATATGAGCACAGTGGATCATATTTTTGTCTTAAAATGGATTTGGCGTCTTCTATAACACATCCAGTAATATGCAAAAGGGAAATTAAACGTTTACTCATTCTGCCTGATATAAGATATTTTGTCACGGAGGAGGATGGAATAATTTGCACATCCATTCTGCTGTCTCTTCCCGACAAACTCAATTGTGTTTGGGTATATTCTCACTACAGTGTTAAGCATCTGTCCCGTCTCAGTCTCTCTCACTGGGTGACTCACCCCACACTATGCTTCTACAGATCCAACATGGTCTGAGCTCACCATTTGAGCTTCCATTAACACTGAACTGTGAAGAAACCGGGGGCTGACTGAGACTCCCAGGCATCTATTTCATCCTTTCTGCGTGTACCATTGAGAAGCCGAGCCTCTGGGGAGAACACACAGCTCCTGTTTCATAGTGTAATCTCTGCTCATATGTGAGGGCAAGAAAACTATCCACGTCTCCGCCACCCCCTCCCCCATTGAATGAACAGACTGAAATGTAGGAGGCATGCTTGGCTCGCAGATTGTGCTTTGTAAAACGCGCCTTGATGCTCCCATGGTCAACGGACTGACTCAGGAAAGGTGGATGAGAGGAATGCGGCAAGAATCCTGCAAATCTGAACCTTTCATTGTGTAACAACAGTGCAGTATACAAAACAACTTCATTATTATGAGTTGCGCCACTTTTTATCATTAGTTTGTTTTATTCCACAGTAATGAGGAAAAACTGAGATTAACAAACACGTAACAAAATTAGGATTTTTATATTTTCGCAGACAGGAAAAACTGAGGCACTGGAGAACAATGGTGTCATTCCCATATGTACGTCTGTAATTAGCGCACCCCCCAAAAGGGGAGGCAAGGGGGATTGTTTCAGTTCAGTTTGTTTGTTAACACTCTAGCAGCAAAAGTATTGGGTGAATTCATGCCAAATTGGTTTCATAGATTAGCAGTGATACAGAATATATTTCATTCCATTTTGAAAAAAGTAGATCAAAGTTAAAAAAAATATATATATATAGAAAAACACTGAGAGCTCAAACCTCCGCCAAGCAGCACAGATCCCCCCACATATTGTGACTGAAACCCCGCAATATTACTCCCACATTTGGTCCAGCCCCCCCTTGACACACACACACACACCCATTTGCAGTTGTGAATTATGAATTGACTTGTCGTCCATCAGCCGCCTGTGAGCTCATTATAATTTCATCTAATAAACATCTAATAACTCCTAAAGTACTGGTCGTATCAATCAGCTGTTTTCACCTGTCGGTCTGACCCAAAATACAGAAGTACTCCAACAGGAAAAGGCTCGCTCTGTCCAGTTTGTCAGTTATAAAACAAACACACACGCACGCCACTTGACTTTTAGAATACAAATGCACGGGGTGTCCATATACTTTTTTTTTTTTTTCTCCACTACTGTGAAATAATAACAAGTGTTTGTGACTCACCAGCATTATCCACGGTGTCAACAGAAGTCCAACAGAACAGTTCTGTGTCTGAGTGTTTGGAACAGTTTGAGCTACTGAGATATGTAGTATAATGAAGGTAATATGGAGAGACTCTTAAAAAAGAGGAAGAAATTAAGACAATAATAATAAAAGGACTTTGTTATACATAACGTGTTTAAAACCAGACTCGTAATGACAATCTTTCTATGATCTGATGATCATTTATATCTATAATATAAATTTATATTTTCATTTTTATTCACGTTTACTTCCTCTCCCACAATTACTGTTCATGAACCTTGAGAGGAAATGTAGGTTACACATTTCGCTGCTTCCTGGCTTTATTTTATGAACTGTAACATGGTTCTCCCATACCTTTAGACCCTATGCCATGTCCCCTGAGACTCAGTGAGGTGTGCGAGGCGAGGCAGCCCAGACTGAGGCCTCAATCTTGTTAACTTTGTCCACCATTCAGTGTTCTATGGAATAGGTTACTGCTGGAAATCAATGAGTCAGCCTTACCACTCAACATTGTGATTTAATGTGTTCCATACCTGTATTGATCTTCTCTCTCCTCTCCGTGCTCCCTCATTTTCTCTCCCATCACACAGGCGCCTAGTTCTTCTGAGGTACATGCAAAAGTTGTGTATCCTATGTAGAAATCCCTTCCTGTGTCATGAGTCTCATCATGTTTGGAACATGTGTGTTGTTTCCTGCATCAGCAGCTTACAGCAAAAAAAAAAAAAAAAAATGACCTGTTGAATCGATACATCACCCTAGTACTGACAGGTTCCAGTGGTAAGGTGTATAAATAGAGGTTATAGAGCTGACGGCATACATGTGGTAAAGGGTGTGGAGAACATTTGGTCCCCTGTGGGAATCTGTCCTCCTGCTTCTCTGTCATTACTCAATGTGTCACCTGCCACCTTGTAGCGTGACATTTCAGACATGTGCGTCAGTTTTTCTTGTAGCAGACGTCTTTCAAATGATGACAAACACTCTAATATGACACTTACAATGAGACATGGTCCAAATTCATAGGCACAACATGAACACTGTTGTTTTCCGAGGCCATGTGTGAATAATCTTCAATTATTCATTTGCCTATGGCGGTCTTACATTTTACTGCGACTGGGTGAGCAGTCCACGGTAGTATTCTTCAGATGCTAATTAAAGTGAAAAATAATTTTATAAAGATGATTAAACAGAGGCTCTGATGAAGGTTGTTTTCTTACATATTGGCAGATGAGAACAAATAGAACAGATGTATTGACATTTTGCTACTTTAGTCTGACTGTTACTAATACTATTAATAATGCTGCTGTTATTTAATTTCTCAGCTTGAATTACATGCATTATTATTCATTGTGTACACATATGGGACATGTTAGACAGAGAGGGTGGTTAGAACTACAGGCAGACACTAAATATAAAACGTTTTGCTTGAATAAATCTTAAAAATGCACATTTCATGTTGTGGAATGGAATGGATCTAAATATCAAACAGTAGGACAACATCACAAAACTTAAAAAGATCCATAAAAGCCTTATTTTTCAGAGATAAAATAGCAATGCAATGCGAGTACAACGGTAAAAGTTATTGATGGGATGTAATCATTTGTTGTTGTTGTTGTATTTTGTAATAATGGTGCATTTTGTAATAAACGTCCAAAATGTAATAACTTTTTCATTTCATTTTGTAATAAACTGCCGCAACACATTTATTGTTGTTGAAATGCATATAAATGTAAAAATAAAGCAGTTCTTTACCTATTCATCAGCGTTCCTATTTTGTATGTGCATATGTTAATGTTTACGAATGCATTAAATTTTGATACCCAGAGTTTATAACTATTCTTGATGTGGTTTTGGTATCCAATAATAAAAAAAAAAAAATTTAAAAAAAATGTAATTTACAGAATATTCTCTGTTAATGCAACCTTTGAATAGTCTACTGATAGTAATTGCTAAGTACTACTAATAGGCTAATACAAAGATACTAATGATAGGCCTAGCTTTTACAAATACTTTAAATTAAAATAAAATACAATTAACAAATAAACTATGCTTTAGAATTGTTTTTACATTATGCACCATGTTATTGCATCTTCTAGGGAACAAAAAAGTTGCAAGTGAATTTTGTAATCTTCTCAAACTGTAATAACTTATGACATAATGCGGCAAAATGTATTACAAAATGCGTTGGGGCAGTTTATTACAAAATGAAATGAAAAAGTTATTACATTTTGGACGTTCATTACAAAATGCGGCTCAACATTTGTTCTCCTTTTTGTAATTTAAAGTTGCCTATGACAGTTTTTCATCAAATCTGTAAAACCTGAGTCATGAACCTGTAAGTCCTTCTGTGATTACGTTCCTGAATCCCTTCCCTCACGGTGAACAATTTCAAACAATAGAATAGAATAGAATCCACTCGTTTACAAGCAGTAAAATTCCTCCTGATGTGCATTGTGGGAAGCAGATCTCTGCAGCTGCATTATAACCACAGCAGCAACGGACATGGAAACGGCTTTGTTGTCTCGTCCAACTGCAGCTGCGTGGAGCTCTGCTTTCCACAACGCACATTGCGACAAATTTCCGAAAATGCCCCAGTGACCCACCAGCTCTGTAATCATGGAAATAGTTATGGATTCATGATACTCAGGCTATGACTCGGGTTTTACAGATATGATGAAAAAATGGTGACAAAATTCATACTCAGCTTTAATGACCGACATGTTCTTTGTTAAGGATTCAACACATTAGCTCAGTGGACCCCAACCTTTTCATCAACACTTGACAATTTTCAATTTTACC
>JAPSES010000258.1:9479782-9502089 GCA_029822895.1 Maxillicosta whitleyi
TGCTGTGGTAATAATAACAAATGTCCACCAGATTGTGACTCATGTTTTCTCATATAGTCCATGGACTTTTCTATAGACGGATCGTCAATAGTTATGGAGCTAGATCCTGAAGAAAACCACCATTATGGAAATGTGGATTTGTTGTTGTTGACATTTGTTAATGTCTTTGTTAGCAGCATGTAATTCACATTTCTTTGGGTATGTTTCCAGTGTCAAGAATCTAATAAAATAGATAAAATAAAATAAAAAAATTCAGTCTCAGATAATTAATACAACAGAAATAATTTGTTATATCTTGGGTGGGTGGCGGCCCAACACCAATTGATCCGGGGTTGGGGACAACTGCATTAGCTGATTAACCAAGTCGTGTAAAATTGGGGTTGGACAATATAAACTCGGCTTCGTCCTACTCCCTTTCAAACTTAAATATTGTTTACAAACTGAAATAAAATGGTTATACATTTGTGTGATATTTGCTTTCCTTTTTTTGGTTTATTAGATTTCCATATATGGGCGTGTGTCCTTTTTAAATCTGGAATTTCTTTTGCCTACTTACGCTCAATATAAAGTCTATTTATATCTATGTTGAGCAGAAATGTTTTAAACCAGATAAGTTTCTTTATTAAGCGATAAATAGAATGCACTGTTCTGCATGCAACGGTCATACCACATAATGCTACTTTTACCCTGTGAGCTCTGGAAAACAAGCATTTTAAGTTGTCCCTCACAGCCAAGGTTGTGCGTCTGTGTGCATATAGTGGTGGGATTGGAGGGCTGGCATGGTATGGGGTGGGGGTGGGGAGTGTCTCTGCTGATGCAAGTTGGCGTCAGCGTTTCAGACCTTTTTTTTATGTAAGCTGGAGACTAGAGGAGCTCCCTCAACTCCTCTATTTCCATTAATCCCCCACTCTCCAGAAGGAGTGGAACAGGTGAATATTTCACGCTGACTGCCCAGAGAGAGGGATGATACTGGTGACACTAGACTCCATTTATAATAGATGGGTGGAAAGGGCTGAGCTTGTCTCATAGAGGGTAAAGAATGTTCTCAAGGGAATTCCTCCTCATACTTTCATTCGTCCGGCACATCTATGCTTTGGCGGTCACTGGACGTGTGTTATTTGTAGACATGATGCCACTTTGCTTTTTGCTGGAAGAACCAGGTTGTTTTCTAAGAGCAGATCTGCTCTGTTGTAGGTCATTAAATGAAACAGTTATTGCCAGAGTGGGAAATTAACACCGACCACTGACTGGTTGTTAGAAGTTGCTCAGTATTGTTCTGTAGTTTGTCTGTGTGCAATGTGGCATCCGTTGTATTAAATCTAAACTTATAGTATAAAACATCTACACTTGGAATTAAACACTTCCCTCATATAAATTTAACTCAATGGATGAATTTATGTCCATACTTTCTAAATCACGAGCGCATTGTTGATAATTAAACATCTCAGATAAAGATTAACCAAGATTAATTCAAACCTCCTGGAATAATTATTGATTTAAGTATAGTCGATTTCATTAAAGGTTTTGTAATTGTCCTGTTTTGCCTGCTTTTTTTTATTATTATTTTTTTTTTATCATTGTTTATTGTATTATCAATGGTAGACACTCTAACAGTTTTCATGTTGCGAATAAAAGTTCTTCACTGGAGGATTTCCCTCAGCTATCTAATCTGTGGAGAGCTCATAAAATATTGAGGTCTCATTGAAAGTGCAGGACTGCAGGAGTTGTGGTTTCACACTGGATCATTTTTACGTCCTGTGCATCTCCTTGCGTTTGTTTCTGTATGGGTGAATGTTTGAATAGGAGTAATGGTGGTGGTGGTGGTGGGGGGTGTCTTTCAGTGGTGGGAGCTTAAATATATTCAGGCTTTGGTCTGAGAGCCAACATGCCAGTGCACAATGTCACAAAGGAGTTTTTGATGGAAAGGAAAGGGAGAAGAAAAAGAAACGAGTGGTTTTGGGTCAAAGCATTGGATATCCTTTCAAGCCTGAACACTCCACTGGGCGTTTCAGCAAATGTCAAAGTCACTTCTGGCTGTGGACAGACAGCCTAATGGACCACAGCACAGAAAGTGTGGGAGGGCAATGTGGGAGGAGGAGATGGAAACCAAAGGCAAATCTAAAGGAAACATGGTATATGACACAGTATAAAGCACACACAGTTGAGAAAGACTAAACAAATTCATGGGCTTGCCAAGACACTTCTCAGCACCTTTCACTCTGTGTTTTGGCAGCTCCTGTAGTTTATTTTTCTTTTTTTATGCTCCGCTTTGTTGTAAAGACAGGAGAAGTGGCTCATGAATTGGACTACAGTCCCCGCCGTCTCTGCTCTCAGTGACAAACATTTGAGGCTCTTGGAAAAGCACAAAAGCTTCAAGGGTGATGGTGATGAGCTGAAGGCCTCCTTTTGGCTCAGGTTTCCATCCACGCAGTGTGTTGATGGAAAGGAAAACAAGCCAGAAATTAAAACATGATCAGGATGCACACCATGGGAGGGTTTTAGAGGAAATTGTTGATGAATATTTTTCTATACAAACAGCTGACAGTTGCACTGTGGGGCTATTTTCTCATATCGTACACTTGTCACATTTAATTTCTACATAATGCAGCTACATGTGTTTGCCAGCTGTCTTTGTTGACACATGACATTCTATTGAATGTCACAGCTGGCCTTCATGTAAGCTTAACTTATTGTGTATTCAGTGCCAGGATGATAGATCTTGGCAAAAGAGTAGGTTTGCTTTAAAGAAATACTTCACTAAACAACTTTCACTTTCAATTTAAAGACTGTGTGTGTGTGTGTGTGTGTGGAGGGGAGGGGAGGGGTAAAAAACAAAAAAAACAAAAAAAAAAACAGGCCCTAACAGTTTCTACCTTTGTACTTCACAGAGGACAGCATTGTACTCAGCTTGGATTAATGGAAGCAAAGTGAATACAGAGTGATCCTGTTGCCCATAGCAACATATCTATTACAATCCATAATTATTCCATATTAACATGCAGACAAAAATAATGCAACAAAGGCCAAAATGTAGTTACATGTATGGGTTTTGGAGTAAACTCATTATCATGTGACCAAAAGCATCTAAAAAGTTGAATAACTTATGAGCCACTAATCTTATCAATACATAAAAATATATATTTCAGGTTTTCAGCTTTTCATCAGTCTGAATATATACATTTGGATATTCAGAGGCTCCTTGGTGAAGTGTTCATCTACACATAGAATTTGCTGAAAAGGCCACTTTTTCTTCGGTTTTGATGGTCTGATATAATAAAGGATGAATTAACTGAGCTTTTCTGAACATTGTCACAATCCGTAAGTCAAATATAGGAAAATACATGTTTTACACAGCAAAATGTGGTATAGAGAAAAATACAGTAAAACAGTTATAATATATGGAGTAAAATAGTAATACCAAAAAAATACAGATCTTTAAGGGTTAAATCAACCTCTTCATATTTTGCTCATACTCATCCACACTTCTGTTTAAGTAGTACTCTTAGTATTCATATTCTACTATAATAAAGAGCTTGTACTTGTAATTTTCTCTCAACAAATAAGTTGAAGTTCCACTACTTTGACAAATATAGATCATTTTACTCTTGTGAAAAATATGTAGTTGTTTTTTTGTTTTGTTTTTTAAGAAATCTTCATTGCTCATTTGCATCTATGTGTCTCCCCCCTCCCTCCCCAGTCTTTCTCTTTTTCTCCGTTTCTCTTCCTTTACTCTCTCTCTTTCACCCCAACTGGTCGAGGCAGACGGCCATCCTCCAGGAGTCAGGGTCTGCTCCAGGTTTCTGCTGTTAAAAGGCTGTTTATCCGCGCCACTGTCACCAATTACAAGTGTTTGCTCCTGGAACGTTCTGTTGGGTTTCCAGCTCCACATGTAAAGTGTCATGAGATAACGTCGGTTGTGATTTGGTGCTATATATTAAAAAAAAAATTGATTTGATTTTGATTTGATTCAGATCTTTTGGTAAAAATATAAATACTATTATTTTGAAAATACAATGTTGGAGAACTATGTCTGCTTTGAAAAGAACCTGTGGAGCTTGTTTCCTGCTGTGCACAATCAGCGGAGCAGTCATTATATATAATCACATTATGTTATTATATTTTATATAGTCTGACCACGCCTTGAAACTTTATTAATGTACTAAATTTTTTTTTAATAGTCAGTTTTCAGATGCAGTTTGTTTTGATTTAGGAATATGTTAGGGTTAGACCCATATATTTGCCTATCCAGTACTTGTCAGTGGGTGGACTTGAAGTTAAAGGCTTTAATAATCAAACATTCACTTTTATTTATAGTTGTACTGTGGTAAGGTATCCTGTAGAAGTCACCACAAGACAGTCAGGGGGTTATAGGGTGGATGCAGGTTGCCAGATTCAGGGTAGTGGTACACCTCCTTTGGCTCATTGTACCCCCTTTTAATGTGTTGGGAAGAAGAAACACAAAGATGGTTCATTTAATGTGTGCTGGTGAGCTTACCCTCACCCAAAAGTGCTACACTTCCTTGTTCGATGTTGTGAAGATTCCATCTCCTGCAGGCTGTTCTTTTGGAGAAAGCGGATTTCCTTTTAAGCCAGTCTGTTCCTCTGAGGTCTGAAGTACACGTTGCTTATCTACAGTTTGTGAAGCTCCTCCACAAACTCCATGAATTTAACCTGCACCCTGACTGACGTCATTTTTTTAAAGTATGCAAATGGTATGTGTGCACTCTTGCTTTGTGGGGTTATCAGGCTCTATACATGGAGACAGTGCAGACAGTGAATTTATCAGACATTAACTGCATCTACTGGTAATCAAATTCAAGAAAAAGGATTTGGTTTTCAGCAAAGTGGTGGTTTGAGGTCTTCTGCAGCATCCATGACCTTGAGTCTGACAGCAAAGTCTGGATCCTTAAGGCATGTTGGTTTTGAGGCTCAGGCCTCATGCATAGCTCAGTGGTGATAATCTGCACATCATCCAGATGCTTCGTTTCCTCCTCATTCAGAGCTGAGAACTACAGGAGCTGGACAGATTAGAGTTGAGCTAATGTTCAGCGCTGGCTTTGCAGTAAAATGGCACTGTGTAACAAACTAATTTACAGACTTGTTACTTGACCCAATTAATAACAACTGCACTTGACAAAATGTGTTTTTATTCATTTCAAAACCTTAAGTATTGGCATGTGAATAAACTGTCATCCTGCCAAAGTGTCATCAATCAAAACCTGACACGGCAGCCATCACTGCTTCTATCCAGCCTGAGATCGTCATAATGGAGTCAAAATTTAAAAGTCCCTCATTAGAGGGAGAAAAGTCAGAGAGAAAAAAAACAAAAAACTTATGTATAGACGGAAGTTCAAAGGAAGGATTTTTGGAGCCAATCGTAGCGGCTGTCAGTAGTTATAAGTTCAAAATAATAATAATTAGAATAATGGGTTAGATTTCTATAGCACTTTTCAAGGCACCCAAAGCACTTTACATTGTTGATCCATAATTCATTCACTCTCACATTGACACTCTGGTGGTGGTAGACTACATTTGTGTCCACAGCTGCTCTGGAACAGACTGACAGAAGTCTGGCTGCAAATTTGTGTTAAATGTCCCCTACGACCACCTCCAAACATTCATACACTGGTTTTAGGGACACTGGGGGCAGGGTGGGTGAAGTGTCTTGCCCAAGGATACAATGGCACATGACTGGGACAGAGCAGGATTCAAACCACCAACCCTTCGGTTATTGGACGGCCTGCTCTACCTTCTGATAACGCTGCATTGCTGTTATCTTTGAGTCGACGTCCTTGCCCCTTGCACTGAATATAAAAATATGACCTACGTTTACCTAAGTGACTGTAACCTTTCCTACGTACCCAGGATATGGTTAACTCAATCACCTGAGTCACTGTTGTTGTTGCTCACCAACCCTCTAGATGTCCCTGGGGAGGAACTCAATCAGTTGGACTGTTCAATTTAAAAGATTAGATATTGATAGTAGATCATGCAGTGACGCACACTCCATATGAGTCTTGTTTCTTGCCAGTACCAAAGCAGAACTAGAAAAACGCACCCACAGCCCTCCTTCCTCGTGATCCTGGCAGCTACCTTAAATCAGAGCCCCCACCCAGTAGTCAGACGTCAGCATGACTCCGCTTCCCGAATCCTGACTAAGCCACACCTTATCTGAACACAAGCATAACATCACAAAACAACTATCGTCATCCTGGTAACAAGTAAATATGATTGTGTTAACAGCAGGCTCAGTAATAAACCTGAAAACGGCAAACCAAATGTGGATATAACATACTGCACACTATCAGACTAAGAGGGGAACTTGCCAAAAGAAAAGAGATAGACTGTTTGCACAACTTCCAATTACCTCAGTCTGTCTAATCTGTAATTATATCTTCACTCAACAAAGAGGTGTAGCAGCCATAAACAGCGCCCATCTGTTTATGAAAAGCAGTCGCTAGAAGAGTACCATTCCACCTGGCCGCTGTTTACAGTGCTGTCAACAGCACTCTGTGCGACCCATCTCAATTTACCCTGACGTCACTGCTGTTGCCCTCTAAATCCCCTCAACAGTCATGCACACACATTCTCCTCTCGTTAATTGTGATATTTCACTGTATGCACTGTAAGAGACTATTAAGCATTGTGCTGACTTGGTATATCTTTGTTTTTCTGTCTTTGAGAAAAGGAGCTACCAAATCGCATTTTGACTTCCCACAGGGGAGGAGAACAAGCTTACAATGCACTGTAAACGGTGAAGTAATGGGCGATGGCAGTATTGGTATTAATTGTTCTAATGTGGCATTTATGTTATTAAAATAATGCACAAGATGCATAAATTAGATTTTACAGTGTAGTATAGCTGTTTTGGATTGAACATTTCACTTTCTCTGAACATTTTGTAGTTGTGATTCTGTTCAACTACACAAAATAAGATGCATTTTCTGTCCTCAAAGCTGCTTAAAGGGGATATTAAAGCATTAAAGCTGGATGCAACAGCCTCATCACTAGTGCTAATTCATGCAAGATATACAGAATATGGTTTTGTTTCACAGTAAACCTGTAATGCAAAGGCAAATTGCTACTGATTTGATGCATAAGCCTTAGATTTCTTAGAAGTGATTGTTGTGCAGATGGTAGTCTTGGAAGGAAAGCTGCAAATATAATATCTGTCCTACATTTATGAAACTAAATTTCCGCTTAAAGGAAAGCCATAGATTTAATATATAAATTGCCTCTGAAATTGTGGGTTGTATGATGTTTAGCAGTGTAGTGCTTTAGGTTTGCTTCCTTTTAACCCCTTTCATGAGTCTATTTGTAATACTTCTGGGAGATAGCACACCCATAGACACACACCTGAGTCTGCCATATGACCTTACAGACTCACAAAGACATACATAAAGGTGGATGTCAGTGACACCAGTTGTTTGGATCATTTCTGGACATCTTAAAGTGTGAGCCATCACACTTTGAAATGGCTCCACTATACTCAAGCCAGCGTGTAGATAAGGCATCTATCCTTCAGATACACAGTGATGACTTTGTCTGCCTGTCTGATTGTTGTGTAGGGCCCCGGGCTTTGATGGCTTTCAGGTGGAAGGATAAGAAAAGGCCAAAGTGATGGAAATCTGGATTCTGTTTTTGCCAACACTGTCTCTGTGTATTGATTTTGTCTGGAAATCTTCAGAGAGGAAGCATTTTAGTCTGGAGCACGAGACAGTAGAGAGGTGCAGAGAGGCTATTGAGACGGCTGAAGTGCAACTAATGTAGATTTGGCTCAGTTAGAGAGCTTGTCATTGGAAGGAGTGAGTTGCCAGTTCAGGAAACACTTTTATGGACCGGGGAGGTGATAGGTAGATTTATTGATCTGAGACACTTACATAAACTAAAGGCAAATGCATTTGGCTTCATGGAAAAAGCGATGTCTGCGTTTGTCTTTTCTCGCCGTCACGACCGATAAAAAAAAAAAAAAAACATCATTTATGCACATTTAAATAAAGATCAAGATGCATATGTTCAATAATGTGTAAGAAAATGTGCCAACAAAGACATCGTCTGAAAAACCATTCATTTTTTAAGTCAAGCCTCCAAAACTTATCCTCTAGCTTCTTCAAAATCAAACCACCACTATTTCTGTTTGAGCGTGAATTTATTGATGCATCTTCGGTGCAATATGAAATACTGTATATCACAGTGAACTTTATTATTGTCTTCAGTAACACTATAATAATATTTTAACTGTAGCTGGCAGATGGGTCTTTTTGCTGCAAGCAACACACATTCCCACAAATTGAGAAGGTTCACATGGTCACAGGAAGACTATCTGGGAGTACGTTTTTACTGCCAAGTGATCTAACATAATCTAAATTCTTCTGACATGATAAAATCCACCCATCTGGTGCTCAGAACTACATAAAACAAATACCAAAATTGATTTGTGTGCACCATCAGTTATATCTACAACTCTTTCAGAAAATGATGCCAGGATGCAATTACAATAATACAACAACAGGATCATACCTTAAGATTTTATACAGATTCTGTGAGGAAAGATGAAAGTCAGGCCCATTTATCATGCCTTTGAGTGGTTCCGTCTTTGTGGGGGGACAGGAAATGTGTCCTGTGACATTTGGCCACATCATCTTGAATTATTAGCACCCTCTGAGAGGACACAGGATTTATCACTGCTTCTGTCTCAACACCCCCTGATGCCACACCAAGCAGGACTTGTGAGTCTCCTCCAGGCAAGCTGTGACAGGCAGCCGGCGCAGAGCACAAAACAATTATTAACATTTTACTACTACATTGATGATGTTAGTTAGCGTTATACAACACAGCAGTCTGTCTGTGCCAACAATCTTAATTTGAACGTGCATATTTATCCAACCTGTAAGTGATGATAAAGCTCGTCTCAGTATCTTAATACATTTCATGACGTGTATACATCATTGACGATGACTAATCAGGGCTGCAGTCTGATTCCTGACAGGAGACTGCAAGCATCAGCACAAATAAAACAGAAGTGGAAACACCTGCGGGAAACATGGTGAAAGTGTCAAATAATTTGCCACAGGAGCAACCTAAATAACAAAACAGGTCCTACTGCAAAGCATGGAACCATTTCATACAGCGCTCTAAGGCATTCAGAATGCAGACCCCAATCTCATACCAATGTTCTGTGCTCACGTACTATACAGACTATCTGAAGCAATTTAATGTACAGTTTACGGTAAGTGAGCAAAGGCAGGGTTGGATGTTTGGCAGCTTTACCGCAAGTAACTGGTTTCTTTTTGATGGATTTTGACAGAACACATGGATGTTGATGGATACTATGATTCGACAACACCTTAATGATGCATCATATTGTCCATAGGCTTAAGTATGTTGTCGATTCTTCATCTATCTCCATACAATGTTCTAACGGTTTGAGGTTTTGTACATCAATACTGTTTTTTTTTCTAAATATCTTTAAACCTTAGTACTGTTGCTCTCAGACTTTTATATTTACTGATCCTTCGATAATCAAAAGTCTGAGTCCCAGTTTAATCAACAAGTGGATCAAAGTCATCCTTTCAGCCAGGGTCTTCAGTCCCCTGGATGTAATCTGCCCAGATAAACCTGCACAGGCCATTTTACAGTTACAGTCTGGAGAGAGATAATCCTACCTGGTGTCACATCAGAGGAAAGCAAAGCTGCTGAGGTTATCTGTGCAGTAATGATTGCCTCGGGGACTCCCAGCACCTGAGACACTGTAGCCTGATAGCTTGGTCAACTGTACCCTGCCACTGTGCAATCAAACCCTAACCTCCCCTTCCTCCCGCGGTCTCACTTTTACTTCTTTGTGGAGCTGTTTCTCATTGTGCATTAATTTGAATTGAAGAGCAGTGGGAGGGTTTTTATTTCACCGCTGTCTCTTTTGCACAGTTACTGACGACAGTGACTACAGACGATTCAAGGATGGGGAAAGTCCCAAATTTCCCAATTTTTGGAATGTTCCAAAACTGTAAACTAAAATGTTGACAGTAAAGGTCACAGTAGATGGTTTTCAACATTTTGTGTATAGATGCTTTTCAGATTTTACCTGATGTATCTTTGGACCATTGTCTTCCAGAATACGTACATAAATGTGGAGTAAATCTGCATGAATTCTATTGTCTGCTAGATTTTGTGAGCAGTGTAGCTGCCTTGGTTTCTTGGTTCTCCCACCACCCCTCAAGAAAACATTGGAATGAGGGGCATTACAGTGCCCCCCTATGTCGCATCCATCCCTCCTCTGAAACAAATTGCTTCGCAGAGGGGAGTGGGTCTATTGGAGCTTTTTTTTTTATTTTTTTTTTTTTTACCTTTTTTAATCTTAAATCCTTTTTATTTTCTCTTTTAATTTTCACTTTTTATGCTTTTATGTAAAGCACTGAATTGTCGCGTACATGAAATGTGCTATACAAACAAACTTGCCTAGCCTTGTATATGTAGCATAAGTAGCACCTATGACTGGGGGTGGCGTAGGTCAATTGTGATGTACGTTATTGCCCCCCCCCTTTCATCTTACTCCTCTCAAATGCCCCGAAACAGTGTCCCATTGCCCCCCGGATGCACTAGCATTCTCTTTAAAACAATAGGGTTCCTAGATTCCATTATTAGCATCTGTTTTGCAGGGTTTTTTTGTTTTTTTTAAATCTACTGATACCATTATTTTACTGTCAAATGCAACAGAATCATGGGAATATATTGGAGCCTTTAAGTAAAGATCTGTGGCACTACGGTATCATTTCCTTTTGTTTCTGTTCTGACTTCTCTGTTCAGGGTCGCTGGGGGTTTCTGTTTTTCCTAAGCGCTCCTTAGGATGGGTGTATCTCCCCTGTCCTTGTACTTGGAGTAGGTCAGGCCAACTAGGGTCTGCCTTTTCACACCAGAAAACAGAAACCTTGTCTCCACCGTACCAGATCCCTTTACCAGTTACAAACCAGCGTGTCATCTTTTTGTGGATTTAATTAAACTAACAGGTTGGATAATTATTGCAGTGTCATTATATACAAATATGTTTCAGCTGCATCAAGTCCTTTAGCCTGAACTAACAGTTTATTTGCAGTGTGGATCAATGGAAGAAGGTTGTGTGGGTAATGAGTCCAAACTGACCCTATTCCAGAGTCATGGTCCATCAGGTTTGAGAAAAGAAGGTGATGAAGTCATTACCCATCATACCTAGTTCCTACAGTGCAAACCTGTGGGGGCCAGTCTGGTTCAGCAGTATTATGTGTCCAAAAAATAAAATAAATAAATGCTGTGACAATGTAAGAGCTTATTTAAATGATGCCACAGTGAATTCATGCCACAATCAAAGCTAAAGGCAAATCTTTATTTTCTATTTGTATTTATTATTATTATTATTATTATTTGATCAGGCTGTGTAGTTTTGCTTATCTTATCCTATTGTCATTTTGGAGATTGGTCTTTTTTGTGATAAACTGACATGTATAGACACATACATATCAAATACAACTGTTATCCTGCATGAATTGTGCATGTATTGTGTATAATTTCAGTACTTAAAAACAGGAGAAGCCACCCAAACCTTTTTATTACAGGTTCAATAAAATATAATTCTTAAATAATTGTGCATTTTGTGAGCTAATTGTCGCAGCTTTTCATTCCGGTATAGAAGGCTTGTTTTGTTTTTTGTTTTTTTGTGTAACGGTATTCCATTATGATGTTACAGTATGATGTAATGCTTCTGCTATCTGCATGGAAGAATTCTCCTCAGTCTTACATTTATTTAACAGGGTTTAGGCCGATATGTTACAGTTTCTTTACACCCTGCTCTCCTTGGATGCCCTTCCACTTCCTCTGTATTGTTGTGTTGTGACAAGTCGGGCCAGGGTGCTGAGCTCAGAGGAGTAATGAAAACAAATGGTCGTCATTATGAGCACTTCACATCATATAGCCCAACAAAGAGTTTTCATCATGGCAGACATGGATGGGGGAGACTCTCCATCTCTGCTTCTACTTTTTCATATTACAAGACTGTGATGCTGTGACTCACGGTTCAACTGTTCCCAGAGGAAAAATCTGTCAGATATAGTACTATAGCTCACTGGATGCAGTAGTAACACTGCCACGGTTAGCAAGTTATTTCCCAGTGGGCCCACCAGTGCTAAAATGAATGCAGTCAGGTTACCATAAGTTGTAGCATTAAAATTCTCATCAAATATCTGTTTATATGATGTTGTCATTTTCAGCTCCAGCATTTATTGAATCAGTATATGATGTATGTAAAACAAACCTGGTCATTCATAACTGGGTGGAAATGTGGATCAGTAGACTAGTAAATATCACTCTGTTTCCAACAATTAAAACAATAGACCAAAAACATGTGAAAAATCTGAACAAATATAAACGTAACATATTTTTAAAGAGTATTTAGTGCATTTTTTTTATCAATATTTTGCCTATTACACATTTTTTTTGTGTGTAATTATAATTAAGTTCTAATGTAGTGTACATGTGTGAATAACAAACTGATAATCTGAGGCAGAATATTCAGAAAATGCACTTGTTTCTCTTGAGACATTTTACGTTATTCAGATTTTTAAGGTGATAACATTATTAACATCATTTATTATTATTTAACTGGTCCGGCCCACTTCAGATCAGATTAAGGAACTAGCATGAGTTTGACACCCCTGATATAGAGATTCATGACACGGTGGTGCAGTGGATAGCGCTCATACCTCACAGCATAAAGGTCCTGGGTCACCAGTCGATAGGTGGAGTTTGCATGTTCTCCTCATGTTTGTGTGGGTACTGGTTACTCCGGGTTCATCTCACTCATAAGTTAGTTAACCTAAGTTGCCCGTAGGTGTGAATATGAGAGTGATTGTTTGTCTCTGTCAGCCCTGCCCTCCAATGAACTGGCGATTATTTATATATATATATATATATATATATATATCAGAAACAGAAAACTGAACAATGGACTTTTTCAGCAAAGATATCATTAACTGAGCATGAAACCTGTGTTCTTCGACTGTTGTTTATCAAATCCTACAGGTTTTACTGGTGAATCAATGTTGTAGAAAGTGACGGTGTTTCCATGTTTACTACAGAGCCTCTGAACGTCCAAAAACGTCATATCTGACGACCATGAATAGGTGACATATTGCATGTTGAACCAATTATTTACATGGATTGATAAGATTCATAAATCAACAGGAATTAAATGGTTGACATCAGTAGATGGGTTTGGTTTCTGTTTGGGTCTTTATTTTAGTATCTATTTCAGTATGTCATAATACATTTTTTTTTTGCCAAATGATTACTGGAGAACAGGTATGGAAAAGAGGGGTGACTGAAACCAAAGTATAAATAGGGCTGCCAGACCAAGAGGTCTATCAAAGACAAAAACTAGGCAGATGATCCTGTACCATTCACTGTCAGATGGTGACATAACTGACAACATTTCACAAAGTGATGGCAATTCTCTCTGTCATAATGTCTGCTGCTAATGTTGTTTTTCTTGCTGAAAGACACAGAGGTTGGAGACCTGTAGGCTAGAAACTGTTGATGCCATCCTTTTCGATTTGGAGGTAAATGCCTGGACTGGTTTCGGATTCCTACACTAATAAGAACATCATGTTTGTGTTATTTGTAATGGCGTTCTATCAGTGTCTTCTATTGGTGTAATTCCAGGTTTTTCTGACCTATACACCATTATTATGTTGCACTAATATATTCTTACTGTTTTGTTTCCATTGTTTGGATGCATTTTTGCAATGGAAAGACATCACCTTAATTGCGGGTGTGTTTTACAACTGCATATGAATTTGATGACTACATTTTATGTCATGCACTGACTGATGACATTGCACTTAGACAGTACAAATACTGAAGGTAGATCATTTCCTCTAATTATGTACCAACATGCTCTCAAGTTCAAGCTGTTTAAAGGTACAAATGAGTATTTTTTTTTTTTAGCAACATTTAACAGTGGCTTTGTCGATTCCATTCCACTGAGAACCCATCTAATATCCTTCCCTAACAACGAGAAAGAACGTCATTATAGCTAAAATTAGATTTGCACATTCAGGGCTGTTTAGTTAATGGGGATACATATAAACATGGGTGAAGGGAATGCACTTTTGTGGTATATGTGACACCGCAATTAAGCTTTGTATTTGAAAATTAGATTGTATTTCAGTTTCTTACTTTTGCTAACTGATGACATCACTTGGTGGGATCATCTATAGATGTGTTTCAAGTGAGGAACTGATAAAAGAAGAGAGTGGGGAACTTTACAAGAGCATGAAAGAATTGTTTAGGTATTAAAATAATGTACAGATTAATCAATTATTAAAAATCTGACCATAGTTAATGTAACAGGTCTGAGTAGATCAGGTTCAGATTATTTTAAGTAGGTTAATAATAAACACAACATAAACACAATAAAATTATTCAGTGTTTTAGGTCCCCTTTAACGCTGGATACCACCCACTGTAAAATGGAAGGATGATATTCAGATCAATTGGAAAAACAAAGTGGAAAAGTGAAGCCACTAAAGCCTAACATTGCTGTACCATTATTGGCCACTGGGGGCCTCCTCCAAAAGTGAGTCCACAAACCACCGTATCAAATAGATTAAGAATGACAATTCGTTATAAATCTATATTTTATTTCTTTCTCTCTTTTTTTAAGCCTACATCAAGGGTAAAAGTATGCATAATTAAGGGAGTGGTCGCTGTGATTGACAGATGAGTGCCATGAACGTCTGCCGTGCTGTGTTGGCTTTGACTGTTAGCTAGTAATAGCTCGGCTGCACAGGCAGAGCTCTGGTTTATGGCATAAAACGTACTTTTCTCGCTGACAGGCAGCCCTGGTGTCATTGTGATTAAGAGGTTACACTAACATGGCCACCAGAGAATCCTGTCATGAGGTTTACCACTACGTAATGACAATAACTGGCAGAATTTAGCAGCAGTTTTAGCCTCCAGTAAATTGTATCAAAACATATGGTCTGTCAGCTAGCCTGCTAATTAGCCCAGACATCCATTTTACACCTTTGACATTACTGTTATCAAACACAACTTTAGGTTTTAGCAATTACTGAATAGGTGAAATTAATTATCATGCATTTATTGTTAGACTGTTACTTGATGTGGTCTGAGCTTTATGTTTTTTTTAGGTCTGAACTCTTAGCTCGTCTCCAGCCTCACTTTCTTAATCCAAATACAAGAACTTGACTCAAGTATCTCTAGTTTTCAAAGACGTCAGAGAAAAACAAATGTGTAATGTCATAAAAGGTATGTACATGTACTAGAAACATGGTAGATGCTATAAATAGTTTATTCTAAGGTAATGGAAACAAATTGGGATTACACACTAATGAAAACATTATGTGTAAATGTTATGGTCAATTTCTGTAGTAAGAGCCTCTTAAATACTCGTAAATATTACAGTGAACTGTGAAATGGATGTGTGTAATGCAGGTGGACCTTCAATTGTTCAGGCTCCATCTTCAATATATTTTTCAAATGTCTGGCCATTAAGTCCATTGCATCACTGTTATCATTTTTACTTTTTGTTTTTGTTTCTCTGTTCTTTTCTCAGCAGCTGTTTGGCAACTGGTCATTTTGAAAGTTTACTGGAGGAGGAGAAGGTCTGCATCATACAGTACCACAACGGAATGAACAATGCCTTGTATCAGAGGGAGGGTAAGTGAATTTTTTTTTTACCACTTTGTCAAAGTAAAATAAAGCTTTAACATGCTGTCATTTGACTATAGTGCACAAGAAAATTGATTGAGGAAATTGATGTCAACTGTTTGATTAAGTGTAACCTGTTCAATATATATTATTATATAATTGGACAAAAATGTCATCTTCCATTTATAGTTGATACATGCTTGCTTATTGTGCAGTCTGTTTGGGGTTAGTCCTCCAGCCACACCCACCTCTTCTTCATGTGTCCTCTAGTAGTAGTGTTCATATAGAAATCCCCTGCATGTACATTTATTAGGGGTGTGGTCAAAATATCGATACAGGGACCTATCGTCGCTGGCCTCTTCACCATATGCATATCGATACAGAGGCGTTTTAATCCTTTAGAGTGTTTTTTCTACTATGATCACTTTGCACTATGGGGCCTTAGTCTTGTTATTTCCATTTTTCTGGCAAAAACTGATGAAGCTAACTTTGACTTTTTAGTGACTTGGTGATGGCTGGGGCAGCAGTGCAGAGGGCGGTGGTGAACGATGAAAAAGGTTTACTTTCGTACCCATCACCCACTTCATTGTTACATTAGTACCATTACTTCATCATTACATTAGTACCATTACTTCATCATTAATAACATTAGTACCATTACTTCAACATTCCTTACATTAGTACTATTACTTCATGGTACCTAACAAAGCAGGTCGACTCACTGTCACTGCGCAGGTGGACCTTACAGATCTTGTAGACCACATTGGACCTAAGACTGTTCACTCACTGTCCTCACTGGAACTGTTCCTGTCAGTGTCTTGTAATGTGTGTGGAAATGACCAAAAATAGTCAGTTGCCTGATAAAGGGTTAACTTAGGGGCTGAACACTGGAGACTGTGTTTTATCCCACCATTAAGAGCAATTGATCTAGCCAGAAAACAGTCTAGCTTCTTTCATTGCAAACATTTTGATACCAAAGTAGAGAAAAGCTTACCTTGTGATAATAATAATAGTTTATACACGGTGCTTATATGACTTATAGTATGCATTTGATCTAATCTGTGCAAATACTTAACCTCTGTCAGGTCTTTTTTCCTGATAGTTTTAACATCTTGAAGACATGCAGTTGTTCTTATCCTGTAGCTCAGCTGTCACTTCCTACACAGAACAAGTCATACTTGTTCAACCTTTGATGTGGGAGAGCTGACTCATGTTTCTCCTCCTACACCGCCGTATATCTGTACAATCAAGTAACTTGCTTTGACTTTACGGTTTACATACTTACCCTTGTCTGTAGCCCCACCTTGGACTGGAAGCCTCTGTCACTCTGCAGTTCATTAGAAGATATCATTTTTTTTTCGTAGCACAAATAGCGAGGAGATAAAAAGGAAGATCAAACTTAATTGGGGCTGTTTAGCTGGCAGTGACAGCACAGAGCGCCTTGCACAGAAGGAGGAGAAAGACCAGATATCTCTCTGTCAACTTTGCTTAAGGACAACAATATTTAAATCCCTCCGTACTCCCCAGGTGCTTTGTGAGCAGCGCTGTTATGGCATGCAGCACACAGAAGGAAAAGAGTCGGATTAAAACAAACAGCAAGGTAAACTACTCACTAATTAGGATTGATTGCAGACTACCCTCCCTTTCCCCGTTTCCTTTCTCTCGTATTTCCTGTACTGTAACTTACAGGAACAATCTAATGGCTGTGCTTTCTTTTCATGTGGATTCGGGGAGAAAAAAATATGGAAGTATCTTTTCTTCCCTGAGGCTGAGGGGTTGACAGAGAATGACAGCATCAAGGGAACCGTGGTAACCACATCCAGTAGCTTTATTTCAAAGAATCATGTGCACGTGGTGAACTCAAGCTAAATTTAAACACATAGTCCCTGACAGCTCCTCACAGCATTAACCATGATGTGTTCAGACATAGAGGGAGGAAACCTGCAAAGTGTTGCAACCCCCCCACCCCTGCACCCACATATACTACCTCATCATGATGTGTACATTCAGACATACCTCACATACCCTCTTCTGCCCCAAAAATAGAAAACTAATGCTGTTTGTGGTCTGCACAATTAACCTTGTTATTCCTCTACCTCTGCTTTATCTTCTCTCTGACGTACACACACATGTGGATGTGTTTTACCAGCAGGCTGCTAGGGGAAATAAAAATGTTCTTCAGTATTGAGCTGTGGTTGTGTCAGATGTCTGAGGATAGGAATCTATGATAAGAGGAAAAAAGGCTCCAGTGTGGAGGCTCAGGGGAACACAAGCCGCTCTCACTTTCACAGCAAATGGCACTTTCAGATCTCCAACTGCAGCATCTGGCTGTTTGCCTGTAGAAAGTGACCCTGTTGTATCCGTTTGTACTCGACGGTGCATCAAGGTGGACAGTAATGTCACCATCAACTAAATTGAGGAGTCACAAACAAGCCAGTGGACTAGTGTTGAGCTCAAAGGCAAGCCAATCATAGTTCACATTTAAGAAGTTTTACAGAATAGCTTAGCAACTACAGCACCGTGATTATGGTTACTATAGCAGCAGCAAGTCAGAAAATGGATACCCTTCGCAAATCTGAACATTAACATCAAATAGCTTAAGCACCAAATGTTTGCAATTTTAAAGGGAAGACTGAACACATGTGCTTTCCCCAAGATCCTTACAAAATAAGCATCAATAACGAAGGGAAATCATAAAAGCAGAATGGAAAAGCCCCAAACACAATCCCATTAAAAACACTGAACATAGCGCTTAATGGGGTGAACATATTATGTATAATCTTCAAATGTTTTTTTTTTTTTTTTCCTGTGGAGAAAGTATTGGTTTTGATCATGGACAGAGTGACTCATGAAGGCGGAGGCGCCATTAGTGAGATGGGAATGACTCAAGGGAGCTCTAGCTGCTATATTACAAGGAAATTACACTGAGAGGAACTAATTACACAATTAAATTATGCAGTAAATTCAAAATTATATACAATTTTAGGAATTACTCACATGGTATTTGCAATTATGAACTTGTATAAACCTGTTTCCTGTTACAAACAGACTCTATACAGGAGTAGTGGAAAAGTCATGTATGTCTGGGGAAAAAAAACGAACATTAAAATCTGTACAGGTTTATACGTGAGCATGCACTTGTCAATGACTCATTGAGTTACAAGGACATGTTTATCTAGACTAAATATAGAGAATGCTGCAATTATGTTGCTCTACTGATTTTTAGATGCACATGTCTAAAAGAAAGTGGATAGGTCACAATGATGTTGTAAAAATTTTCCCTTGGAGTTAAACATGAACTGAAAAGACGTGATGTGATGCACAAACAATGGACACGTGGAATTAAATGTATTATTATTTTTGTCATATTTGAAGAGAACAAATACACAGATAAAGTATTTCCAACATGATGTTACTTAAGTCTATAATTATTTTTAACATTCTGGACAGTTTTTTGTCATCTTAACATAAAATGCTGCATAACTATAATTGTTAAATGTGTTGTAGGCTATTTTATCAACAGACGTGAATTGTCATTAAGTCTCCTCTTGCCCCGTCTAGGATTGTTCATAATTCACAGTTAGGACAGCTCTCTATAATTCCACAGTGACTTGGTACAATAATACAACTGTACAGGTTCCTTGGGGTACCTATGTAGATGACAAATTGAACTTAAATTGAAAATGACTGAACAAGCATTTGTTTCTTTCTGCAGCAACAAATCACACAAAACTGCCAAAAGTGACTATAGGCTTGGCTGCCTTGCTTAAGACTTCAGTAAGAAGAATGACCTGTTGCTGTTTTTGAACCTACAACACCAACCCACACTTTGCCCCAACAAACAGACGAAATATATTAACGTTGTTTATATTGTAACTGGGAGCCGATGCTGCCCTATTGCAATGAAGTAAAATAAAGTAAAGGAAGCAATTTCAGGTTGGTGAATCTCCACCTGCAGTGATCCATTATTTTACCGTCATAGCTGAAAGCTACAAAACGGGCATTTTGTGTCAGAGTGCCTACCCTAAAAGGAAGACTTTTGGCTTTGTGTAAGCTTTAGCCTAAAACCAAAACTTTTTTTTGCTGTTATAGTGTGAAGCAAGTCATATTTTAGTGATAAAGTGTTTGCAACAAACAGTTTTTAAGCATTTGCAGAGCAGAGCACATTCGTCTAAATAGAAACAGGAGATGGAGCAGGATGAAGGCTTTACAAAATACAGCTTGTGTGAGTCTGTTTGAGATGAAAGGGCAGTAGCGTGGCAGTTTGCATGCAGGCACAATCAATAATATGAGTGAAGCAAAGAAAACCAAGCTGGGAATTGTTTATTTGTATGATGATGATTAGTATATCACTGCAATATTCAACATCCTTTTATGTAATACCCCAAATGTTAAACCTATGACAAAGTGGTGCAAAACTCACATCACATCCAACTTTTTCCTTGGTACTTCTTCTCTGTTCAACTGGACTAGTTTATTTCCTTTGAAAATGTTGCATCTCATCCAACAGACTTTGTCAGTTGTAATATCTGCTGGGAGAAACTGGACTTACAAACCTGCAGGGGGAGTGGTCTGTGTAGGTGATAATCAATTTCATAATGAACCTAAGTGTTAGGGTTGTAGAGTGGGTGTCTCCCTGGGGGGTGTTGTTGTGTGCGAGTGTTGGAGTGCTTTCACATTGCGTACCTGACTCTGTATCCGAGTACATTTGACCCCAAAGTCCACTTAATTTTATCAATGTGAATGCAACTGTTCTGTGTTTGAGTACCGTACCCGAGTCCAGATAAGAAGAATTTCGGGTACGGACTGTGTGAACTCCAGTACAGAACGTTGCGATGTAAAAGTGATTCGTGCCCAACACCGGAATTGACCTTATCACAACACCACCATGGATGGCGTTCCTGTTGTCTGCTGAAAAGGCCCCGGGTCCACGCAGCACAGACTCACCTTATCGACCAAACCATTCCATGGTATATCAGGGACAATGAAGTTTGCTCTTCTTCACTTTGCCTCAAACAGGCTAACAGACAGAGAAGTATTGATGCTGTTGTAGGCAGGTGAAGAGAACAGTCGCTCTATTGACATCGTAAAAGTTTGTCTTCTTCTGACTTCCATGTTTGTAGGATAGAGACAAAATTCCTTCCACACCGCCACCTATTAGTTTGGCCCTGTAACACCCACTTGTACTCAGACACAGGCTGCAGTAGGTGCTTGTGAACACGAGGAAAGGTGTGAGCGTATCCACGTATGCTACGCAGTGTGAAAACACTCTCAAGGTGGTTGGCGAGCGAGATAAATCACTGTCTAAATCGGCGGTTTGTTTGGTTTCAGGTCAGTCCAGGTGTGGAAGGTTGTTAGGTGAATGTTATTTTAAAATGGTTATAGGTTTTTGATATATAATGTTTCAGACCATCACCTCTGTTCAGGATAGGATTTTCCACTTTCACATAAATGGCTTCTTTGACTTCTCTTTTGACCCATTTGTCTTCTCCGGCCAACATCCTGACATTGCTGTCCTCGAAGGCGTGTCCTTTTTCTTCCAAGTGAAGATGGACAACAGAGTCTTGTCCTGAGGTGGAGGGTCTGACATATTGAGCCTCAGCAGAGTCTTTTGGATGAGACTAAATGTTTTCAAAGGAGCTGAACCAATCCAGTTGAACCGAGAAGAACTACCAAGAAGAATAAGAACCTACACATACGTCACGTCCAACCATCTCAACAAAAAAGGCTTTTAAGGTACATTCACCGCTGATGTAAATGCTCAATTCAGAATTTTTTGAATGTTTTTTTTTTTTTACATTATAATTTAAATGAGACTGCCATCAGATTCATGTGTGAACAGTCTATATATAGCCCTAAAATGACCTGCATGCACATAATTTGTCACATCACATGCATCACTGTGTTTACAGAAGTAAACATGGATCTTGCCAGGTCGTGCCTCATCGAGCGCAGAATTGTGACATCTGTCGCATTTCAATAGTGTTAAAGATGGATGAAATGCAACATGACGGTCCAGACTGAAGTCATATTACAAAATATCAGATATGTATTTGACCACATATCGAAGTGGCCAGGGTCAGATTTGTGCTGTTCAGACTGTCATCGAAAAACCAGATGAGTCGCATATGTGCAAAAAAAACAAACAAACAAACAAACAAAAACAGATTTGAACTAATTATTCTTGCAGCATGAATGTAGTTCTATTCAACTTGTATTCATAATTTACAGCAAGATATAATTGTGTAAAAAGGGGTAACCTCAGAAGCTACTCATAACTTATAAACAGGGGCAAGACAATTAATAATGAAGACGATCTCTATTTCTACCAAAGCTAAAACCCTTGCTCTAAAACAAAGATGATTCCATAAATACAGACAATATAGAATTTAGACCGTATCAACGCATCAGGCAAAAATACAATGATACAGGCTTAAAGGTCAACTTCTATCATTATTTCATTCATATTGCTTTGTCTCCACTATGGTTGAATACATTGTGCTTCATTTCTGTGACAAATGATGTCCTATTTCTTTTGCTTGAAGCTGTTTTCTGTAAACTAGAAGAGGGTCTGTGGTTGAACCACTGGCTTTTCCGGTGTCCCTCATGAAT
>JAPSES010000258.1:9502189-9524753 GCA_029822895.1 Maxillicosta whitleyi
AGAACTGGGCTCACAGGACACTGTCGGGGGTAAGTCAGTGTGGATGTACTACACTGATGATGGGATGTCATACAGATGCATGTCAAATATCTGGAACTATCCCTTGTATGTGACTTTCATCACCAATTTTTCATCAAATCTGTAAAACCCGACTCATATGCACCATAAACAATCCATTTGTTTACAAACTGAGTTGGTAGGTAACTTGGACATTTTCGGAAATAAGTCGTGATGTGCACTGTGGGAAGCAGAGCTGCACACAGCTGCACTCGTAAGACGCAATGAAGCTGTTTCCATGTTTGTTGCTGCTGCAGCCATAATGCGATGTGCCCGATGTGTTGGACTGTTTATGGTGGAGTATACTTTGAAAATTGTTCACCGTGGAGGAAGAGATTCAGGTAAAGACTTACGGATGTGATATCATAACTAAAAATTAGTGACCAAAGCCATATGTAGCTTTAAGAAAAGTTAAAAATAGAGAAAAAAATGTCATTTGGGAACTGCCACAAATTTAACACTAAGTCTTTACTTGTTAATCTATCTCCATTTCACAGCTGTGCCCACACCTCCATTAGTTATTATCAGAAGTGGGAATAAGTCACACATGCGGGTCTCAAGTATGAACCTTAGACTCTCAAGTCCTGAGTGTTTGTGGAGAGAATCAGCCAAGTCGAGACCAATGCAAAACTCTGACAATCTATTCTTAATGAACCCCACTGGAGACTGAGGCTTTATAATTACAACAAAGCTCTAAAGAGGCTCGGATGTGAAAGCAGAAGTGCTAAAATGATATCACCTTGTTACCGAGACCCTCTTGAGGAGGTTTGTATTAATGTCAGTGGTGCTGCTATGAGTTGTTTCTTCCACTTCAGTATTTGTTCACTCCAAACAACACTGCATAAAAGCTATAAACAAATGTATAACGTGCAAATCCAGACAAAATGAAAAACTATAAACAGTCTAAGCAGGATTCCATGGCTGACAGTAGAAGCATGTAACATTTTTAATGCAGTACTTCATACATTTTGGATTTATGCTATGATTCAGAAACTCCATTTTCTGTGTCTTACACTTTTACTCCAATACATCTATAGGCAAAAATTGAACTTTTTTTTTTCTTACTGCATTTTCTTGTGAGGTTAAGTTCTTTTCTGTTCTTTGAGGCCAATTTTTGGTGCAGAGACGCAGGAACACTGTGTGAACTGTGTCAGTGGGCTTCAGTGCAGTGTAACACATGCAGTACAAGGCCAGCAGGACCTTTTTAAAAGCACAATCAGACCAGATGTACGTACGTTCATTCATCAACAATGCCCAGTTGCTCGCTCGCTAACTCGCTAGCATCTCCTTCACATCGCCGGCTTCATACAAAACAAATAAACATGTAATGATTGGTTTTACGACAATGAATGCGTACTCTGAAACTGTAGGGGAGCTCTGCCGAGAAAAATGCTACAAAACCAGTGAAGAAGAACAAAAAATCAGCGAAGAAGAATCAAACTGTAACATCATGCAACGTTCCCCTTTAAATGTCTTCCTGTTTTTCTTGTAGTTAAGACTGATTTTTGTAGTCCTTGAAGTTTTGTTGTGTTTCAATTATCTAATGCATGTAGGATCAAAATGCAACTATGTGATAATGTCAGCTAAAAGAGTAAAGCGGAAGATTTTTGCAGGAGAGAATTAGCTTCTTTCTACAACTAAACCTTTGAAATGGCAGTTTGTTCGTCATATAGGTCAAATTGAGTTGGATGGTTATGTTTTGTTTAACCATTGACTTGTGTCTCTGCTCTTTCAGTGCATAATGGAAGTTTTATTTTCTTCCATTTTCTACATCACAACATCAAAAGCATAATGGTTATGCTGTTGTCAGGTGGGAGATGTCCAGAAACCCAAAGTGTGTGAAATTAAGTAAAAAAAAAAAAAATGCAGATAGAAAGAAACGCATAACTAAGAAACTGCAATAAACACTAATTTAGCTTGACTGTGCATCATTTTTCTGTCCATCTCAAAAGCAATCTTCATATTTATTGGGCTGGAATTAAATTTTTCCTCAAAAAACACAATAGATCTTATGTTTACATGAGTCTTTAATTCGTTATTTTGCTATGGATGGAGATTTGAGTGATTAAACGTCTGAAGGAGCCTACAATCCTAAATGCAGAACCAGTCAGGGAGAAAGAGAATAATAAAACACGGTTAAATTATTGATCGGGACACGACAGGCCTACTGCCCCTCTGGGTGCACTTCATCAATATTTTCCATACAATTTAACCCACTGCTGCTAAGACGTGCCTACACATAAGCAGCCACTGAATGATGTTCTGCAGCCTGTCGTTCTCTCTCTCTCTCTCTTTCTCTCTCTCTCTCTCACACACACACACACACATGAACCATCCTCTACCCTGCAATGCATTATTGAAGACTAGTTGTCATTGTGTTGCTATCAGCTAAGGACACCTATAATTCAGTCACATCTCCTGCTGTTGAAAATTATTGCTATCCCCTCCATCGTGGAAGTGTTATCTGGACTGGAAAAGAAGCTAAAGTCTCTCTTTTTTTAAAACACAAACTAGACTATTATCACTCGCACTTCTGCTGAGAAAAAGGCTAACGGACAGAGCGGTTCTGCCAGGTCCAGGTCCTGTCAGCGGGACTGAAAGCTGAACCACAATGAGAAGGAAAACTCATAAGTCAACAACAAAAGGGATGCTATATTGTTTGGAGTGGTATGATGCTGGGGCCTCGGCGCTCCTGATGAGAATTGTGGGTATGAGGTTGTCCCCCCAGGTGCTTTTTCCAGCCAGGTTTTTCTGTGTGCTACTTGGCTGAAATATTGGACAGGCTCCTGGATTTTTTCAGGTCTCCACAGGCATACATGCAGAGCTTAGCACCATGTAATGTCTTTAAATCCATCAAAAGCACGAAAGGGGCTTTTGCATGCTCTCGCTATTTGTTTTACAACAGTAGCCATTGTACAAGTCCCTCTATTGTGCATTAGTAGCACAACACCCGCTGTGTTTTTCTTAGTCGTACAGTGGGAGCTATCCATTATCCATCCACCTATGCTTTTAAACGCCTGGTTGCTAGCACATGTTTAATGCCACATGACAAATGCATTTCTTTGTGGCAGTTTCCCCTTTTAATTAAGCATTACAGTAAACTTTCTCTTATTTTTCTTTACATAACTTGTTAACAATACGTGAAACTGTGGGAAGATGGATTTTTAAAAAAAAAAAATGTTTACTGTTACTTCAACCTAAAGAGCTGCTTACTTTAATAAGTACAAAGGGACGGTGTAATAAGCTATAGCTGCAGCCTACACCTTTTCTGCCTTTTGTTTTAAATCTAAAAAAAAAAAGTCCACAGAGACTGAAATAAGCTAAATGGACTACATTTGTAGATTTATGTCTGTGAAGAAAAAAAAAAACCATACAGACATATTTTCCGATACATTTCAGTGCGTTGAGGATATAAAGGTATATACGTATTTATACTTTTAAGTATGGGTTTTGTGTGTGTGCATGTGTGTTAATTTGTTTGTTTTGTTTAATTGCTGTTGTTCACTTTGTCTTATTGTTTAATGTATTTTGTGTTGCATGTATGTATGTATCAATATTCTTATTTAGTTTTATTTTGTTCTAACTTTTCTGGTATGTCGGTATAGGTGTGTATGTATATGTAAGGTAAGTGAGGTGAACTGATCCAAAAGACTTGATTTTTAATTATATATGTAATAATATAATTATATAATATTGTGCTGATGGTAAGCTAAGCAATAGACTGTTGTATTAAGAAGGGGTAGAATTAAATAAATTATACTTATTCCCACTCCCACTTTTCGAATGTGCAAATGAAGTCATACTTTTTCATATATATATATGTGTGTGTGTGTGTGTGTGTGTGTGTGTTGTTTGTTTTGTTATAACCAGTTTCATTTATAAGGACTAAGTAGGATTACATTGTTCTGTTGCATATTTGAAATACACTAAAAAAAAAAAAGGTGAAGTGCTGTGACACAGATATAACACGGATTTTTCCAGGGATATTTGTTTTGTCATAGCCCCTTCTGTCTCCTGCACATGTCAAGTGTCAGTAGCTGTCAGCTCTCAAAAAAAAAAAAAAATTGACAAATTGATCTTTTTTTTTTTTTAAAGTACTTGAGGCTAAACTCAGCATGTCTTCACTTTTTCCTCAAATGACGTAAATACACAGTGATGGTGTCATGAAATAATGATGTGCTATGTTAGCACGGTTGGTAATGCACAAAGCTAATATTGGTGAAATGCAGAGCTCATGTTATGTGCTCCCTGAGGGCAGAATACTTAACAGAATACACAGAGACAGTTGCCCTGAGGGGTGGGATGACCTCAATAAACTGATGGAGGCTTGTAGACAGTTACAGCGCTGTCAATGGAATCTGACAATCTAACATTATAAACACAGTTCACACACCTGCACTGGACAAACGAATGTGATACAATACATATTACAAGTCATTTATTGGTATGGAAATTCATAGTCACGACCAGTAATGAGCCATGACCAACAATGCATCATCAAATTTCCACCAGTCCCAAGAGATATGCATGTATTTACAGAGACAAACTGCTTAAGCATCCGCACATTTATAGATACACCAAACAAATCTGAGAAAGAATGAAACAGAATTAATGGAGAATTCATGAAGCAACAACAAAGACGGCATCGAGGCCATTTTATCAGTGCATCGATTCAATTATGACTAATATTTCACTATGTAAGGGTAACAGTCTGAAATGAACTGTATCAATCAACAGTTCCAACGTTTAAACAAGTGGTTCCGGACACAACAAACCCCGCCTCTCGCAAGTATTGTAGCTTGTTTTAGCATCGAGCTGATGACATCATGTCTCTGCATGTGTTGATGTTAACATATCAACTACCTCGATATATGTGCCAAGTTTGAAGTACATAAATTTAAATAAAATGGATCTTTTTATAGACATTTGTAATTTCACCCATTGTAAGTAAATGGGAGAAAAAAAAGATTTGCAAAAATTTATAACATTTTTTTTAACTTTGACCTACTTTTTCCAAAATGTAACCACATCTATTCTGTGTCACTGGCAATCAATAAACCACATTTGGTATGAATTTAACCAATAGTTTGGTACTGTAGACATTCGAAATTCAGCTCATTATAAGTAAATGGAGGAAAAATATATCTATTTTTAAAAATCATTAAAAAAAAAAATCTTTTACCTACTTCTCCCAAATGTAATCAAATCTATTCTGGCTCACTGGAAATCTATAAACCACATTTGGTATGAATTTAACCAATAGTTTTGCTGCTTGAGTGTTAAAAAACAAACAAACCGAACCAAAAACAATTCCCTTTACCTTCCCTTTGGCGGGCGGGGTAACAAGCATGACACATAATCTGTAACTGTTAAAAGCTAAATGACAGATTCATGATGCGAAAGGGGGAAACAAGTCGACATGGAATAAGTAGAAAATGGTGAGAAGCTTTGCGCTACTTGACACAACAACTTACAAATCTGCGTGTGAAGGGCAGCATCCAATTAAAAAAAACAAAAAAAACCCAAGTAATTTGGTCAAAAAAGTAAAGCGTGCATGCTTGTGGCTCTATCAAGTTGATTTTAATTAGTGACAGTATTAAAGTAATGGCTGGCATGCACATTGTCCTTTGTCTTTACCAATATCTCCTATTTAGACACATAGTTAGTACAGACTTTCTTAAGAAACATTAATTGGATCTAATTTATTTCCTTACATCATGTCTTTTTTTTTTCCCTTACCCATGGGAATGGAGGTTTTAATAGCAGGTGGAACTATTTTGCTTTGATCAGGGGAAGTGCGTGTGCTTGAGGGAAGGTAGACTGGCTGAAGCGAGGGTGCAGTAGTCATCCTTCCTTTTTTAATGCCACCCCAGGTCCAGATTAGACCCTGGGGCGTTGCAGGGATGTTATGATCGTGATGAATCCTTCCTTTATGCCACAGGCGGTTAAACATATAGTGAGGTTATGTTCAGATCTCCTGTCAAACATGCTAAACATTTTACATGACATAGATAATCCAGTATTTAAAACGGAATGATTTTTTAATGACTTTGTGCAGATACTATGGAGCACCTCTTTAACATTCACATAAATCAAGACGTAAATAATGCAACTGACCTCAAGACTCTGCACACACACACACACACACACAAATCATAGGTTGTTGCTAGGCGACCGTGGTTAGCAAAACAGCAAGCACAACCGCATATATTGTTGGACATCTCAGCACATGATATGGTGTAGGTTTTGTTTGCTAAAAAGCCAGTGATGCTGATGAGGCATGAATGCACATTAGAAATGGAACCAGATTTACACTACACGTGCTAAATTGATTCTTCACAACAACCTGAACAACAACAATAACGAGGACACATTTCCTGGCTTGCACATCTGCATGCAAATAGAAGGACAAATAAAGAGACGCACATGTTCACAACCAGTTTTATGATGCCAACTATAATGTAAATGTGGGATTTTCCAGACAGTAGTTCCCACTTTGAGAGATGAGTGAATACTAATACATTTGGCACTTGTACATATTTAGTAAGAGGAGAGTGCATCTAAAGAGACAAAGCAGGTATTGACAGTACACGTTTTCTGTGAAGGCCAAAAATACTGAGACGTTCCAGTTTGATAAAGATAATATTGGTGCTGGTTGTGTTTCTTCTTCAGAGGTATAATTTCAAGTCACTTTCAGAGAGCCTCCTTGCTAGTTGGAGGTGTGTAACCGTGGTAACCACACAACCTCACCTCCTTCAGCATCTGCAATACCTGACAGCAGGATAAACATTGGGTTTTTGGATCTCTTTGCCATTGAAATTCTATGTATCTTCATATTAACTAAACCCACTTTTATTAGTCTTTATTACATTTATTTATAATTTGGACCCTAGTAGTTCATATAGTTTCAATTTGAACCCTCCAGGTGCTGCAAAGTTATCTTTAATCGTTAATTTTGGCAAAAATTGAGTGGATTTCTACAACCTGTTTTAATTCCTGTTTAATTTGTTATGTTTTATAACTAGTTACATCAGAACATTTACACATATAAGGTCAAGACTTCAGATGAATATTTCTCTGATACAATATAATTGTTTATCAGCAGCAGCAGTTGTAGTCCATAATGAAAATATGACAACACTTTGAGCCCATTACTTAAAATGTTCAGTTGTTGGTTTAACAGGACAGAGCAGCACAGCCAAGAACCTGGAGGGGTGGGGCATGAAGCAGCTCATGTGCATTTAAAGGGCCAGTGCTGAAAACCACCTTTCTGGTGTCATTATTGAGAAATAGGGTTGAAGATGGACCCAAGCAGAGCATTGGCAGTGTATATAAACAACAGGGAAATGTTTTAAAATGCATAATTCTATTTTTTTTAAAGTGAAACAAAAATCACTCCTTTAATACCAATACCAACTGAGTTCTTGTATTTTCTAGAGTTGCCAACTTCACTGAGAATCAACACTTATGATTCATACACTGCATCCAAAATCCAAAAACACACTAATTAGTAGATGGAAACAGTATGTGGGATGTTTGAGGTTTTATGTCCAAAACCTTATGTGAAACCACTACTTGGTGAATTGCAAAAAAAATTCCAGGGAGATATGGGGGATGTAAGCAGTGGACATTGTGCAAAACAACAAATTAAGCTGTAATAATAAGATAAATATTTATGTTTGACAAAATAGTATAAACACATGAGCAAGAAGATCACCTACGACCACCGATTTAACTGTTCATCTCTTCCAATAATATATTTATCATCTGGTGACAGATACCTGCAACATTACTTCACATCTTCAAACATCAAAAACTTAAGGTTTATTTTGGTGTCAGATATCGCACATGGTGATGGAGGTGAGGCTGTGTTGTTACCATGGTTACACACCTCCAAGTGGAGGAGACTCTGAAAATTACACAGATTTATACGTTGTGCATTATGTTGGTAAAAATACTGTACCTACACAAAACAGTTGAACAACAGTACAAATACTGAGGATGTATTTTTATTTCTGATGCACTGAGATCTACTTCCTCTCCATGTTTTATAACTAAGTTTCTACACTTGATAAGTCATTCATTCATCTTCTGAACCTGCTTTATCCTCATAAGGGTCACAGGGGTCGCTGGAGCCCATGCCAGATACCTATGGGCAAGGCTATACCCTGGACAAGTCACCATTTCATGCATATAGAGAAGAACAATAAATCACTCTCACATTCACACCTATGGACAATTTTAGGTTACTTGAAAAGTCAATTGAATCAAATGTATTGTAGCCATCAAGGACCCTCAGATGCTTCAATTTCCTTTCCCCATTTTACTCTTTTCTAAGAGGTGAGCTGAAGAGGTTTTTTGCTGCAGACTCAACTTACCACTCATGCAGCCTCCATTCTAAATACTGATGTGTTTGTAGTAATGCTGTTAAACCTCATGGACAGCATGCTCACACCTCACCACAACACCTTCTGTGGGCTATGAGGCTGTGGTGAAATGGCTGTTCACCTACTGCCTGTTGCTGCCTGTTTTTTGTACTTCCTTTGGCGTGATGTTCCTGTGCATCAGGAGTTACAAGGCATTGACCCTGTAAATACAGCATGACTAAACAGCGAGTAATGAAAGCCCTGCCTGGTGTACACACAGCTTATCCCTCAACCCGGGCTTACACCGTAACATGTCCACGGCCTCACTTTCCCTCCCTCACTCTCTTTCTACATGTGCCAGAATGATATGAATCTCCCAGGGCTCCTTCATCCCCTTCACTGGCAATCCAGGATTCACGTTGTTCCCTTTTGTCTGCTATTCTCTCCAGATATTTAGGTATTCATCGCTCCTACCCGTGAGTCTGTTGGGCCTTGTAGCCGAGGCCTGCCTCCAGACAGTACCCTGGAGAAGAGACAGAAGAGAAGAAAGAGGGGGTTAGAAAAATGAGCCACAGACGGTACAGGGCTTATCGGCTCTGAACACCCGAGTGTCGGCAGCTCCACAAATGCTATGAATATCTGTGGCTCTATGTGTGTTTATTAAGCAGCAGGAAATGCTTTTTTGCAAGGCAGGCAAAGAGAATTGTATGTATGTAAAGAGGAGGGGGTGGAGGGGGAGAGGGGTGCCAAGTTGTATACCCTTCATTTCAGCCTAGATGCAGTTTTTCCTCTGCTACACAAGGAAGGTATTAACGTTGTACTGATGTCACACAGAGGCTACCGAGCCAGACTGCCTTAGATGAAAAGGGAAGGATATCTGTTATTAAAGAGACCCAACACTGAAGGAAGAGCACAGTGAGGAGATTGCATTTTATGAAGGATTTATATTTGGTCATTATCACTGAAGCACCTCCTATACTCAAAGAATCAAATTATTACCAGGCAATGAAAACTAAATGGCTTCTCTGTAAAGGTCCTTAAATCTTACTTTATATACAAAACACATCACATCTATGTCATAAAAACAGTAGATTCACATGAATGCAAAGCACGGTAAGAAATCAAACTCCCCAAATAATAGACAACAGATATATTAGAGATGTAAACCCCCAAACTAATATTGTCTGTTTTGCAGTGCTATGTTATGCTATTGTTCTGATTCAAAAAGCGATGACATAACTGGATATTTTATGGATTTTCTCACATGTAAATACAGTATGAGTTCAAAGATTCTGGTGTTTGTTTGCAACTAAACAGCGGTTACTTCCCTGCCACAGGGGTCACAGTCAAGAATGGAAATGAGAAAGAGGAGTCAGTGTTTTTGTAAATAAATTATGCAGCAGTGTTGCTCTACATTTTTCAGCCCAGGGTCCTGAGTGTCTGGAGTTAAAAGTTGTTGTCTGATTCTGTGCAGGTGGGTGGTTTTCTTGGGTAAACTCATATCTGTGTACTCGCAGCGCATAGACACTAACTTGGCAGTGGGGTCTCTCGGTGCCAATTCGTATTGCTTTGTCAGAGGGGTTTCAGAATTAAATCTGGCAGGGAGGCGTCATAAGGAAAAAAAAAAAAAACGCATTGGAAAGAAGTCAAAATTCGGGGGAAAACAAGAGGAATTCCACTAGCTATTTCCATTAGCTCATAACCGAGTCATTAAGTCCCAGAACTGTAGAGATAGAGCCAATGTGATGCATCTGCTTTGTTCATAGACGATGTGAATTCTGCAAACAACAAAAGGATGAAAAAGCAAAAACAAACAACAAAAAAACAACATGAACATTACGTACTTCATTTTGAAAATAATTCTGGCAAAATTTTCTGGAGGGCTTATTTTCCTAGTTATTTAGACATTGCTGGCACCACAAGTAATAAGTCTGACGGGAAAATAAAAGGAAAAAGACCATTCAGATGGTTTTAACTCTGTAAACAAACCCCAAGGTTATCAAAACACGCTGGAAAGAAAAATAGGGAAGTAAATGATAAAATCAATATGACAACTCAAACTGTCTTTTGCTACCGATACATGGCAGTTTATAATGTATTTCTACCAGCTATTTGCCAGAGTGAAATGTTACCGTTGCTATTGAACCTCTACCTGCTTCACAGTATATTACGCATGATTTTGCATTTTGGTTTTTACCTCAGTATAAAAAGAAAAATGGAAAAACAGAATAAACTCTCACCAGGAACTGATCTTTCTGGGATTAGATCTGTTAGACCAGGGGTGTCGAGAGCTACATTCAGCCTAATATGATGTAAAATAATAACAGTAGGGAGAAAAAAAATGACATAGTGAAAATGATTCCATCTACAAACCATAAGAAAAGAAAAGTAAATGTAATTTTACTAATATTCTGCCTGATATTAAATGTTTTGCATATTCGTAGATCCAATGTGAACTGTTAGTTATAATGAACATATGTAAATGATAAAGTGAAGCAGAATAATGAAAGGTCCCATCTATCGAACCCAAGACCTTCTTGCTGTGAGGCACATGTGTTATCCACTGCACCACTGTGTCGCCCTCACTTCAGATCACATTGGGCTCACTCATTTACACATATAGGTTGTGATGGAGTCTATCATATAGTTCCATTCATTTAATTATATGAACACCAGCTGTGCATAAATTGCATCCATGTGTCTCTACCCACTCCCCCCTCCCCAATCTTTATCTATCTCTTTTCTCTTCCTTTACCCTCTTTCTTTTACCCTAACTGGTCAAAGCAGACGTCCACCTGCAGGGTTCAGGGTCTGCCCCAGGTTTCTGTTAAAAGCATGTTTTTTTCTTCTACTGTCACCAGTGGTAAGTGTTTGCTCCTGGAGGATTCTGTTGGGTTTCTGTAAATTGGCCTCAGAGTCTGGTTTCTAGCAGCTCCATATGTAAAGTGTCATGAGATAACTTTTGTTATGATTTGGCACTATATAAATAAAATTTGATTTGATTTAAAATGATTGTAACATCAGTGATTGTTAATATCAAGTGAAGTTTTTGAATTTTAAAAACTCATCCCACTGGAACCCTTTGGCAGGCCGGTTTTGTGTTGGACAAATAGTAGCATGGCAACTAACAGGATCTTCAAAATCATTTCATACTTGGTCTAAGCACGAGTACTGTTCTTTAATGTTGCACATTTAGCATTTTTTTCACAATTTTGCTACTGCTCTACTGGCAGCGAACCATTGTCCCTCGGAATGTCATGATTGCTCTTCTGTGAATTTTAATCAATTATAGAGAGCATGAGATAAAGCCGGTCTCAGCTGGTGAAAACATTTTTTTGCCTAAACCCCTTTTTGTTGAAAATCAAGAAGGCGGATAAGATGGCAGCTTGGCCTTGTTTCTATCTGATTAATGTTGATATCCACCTGTGTTATTACTCCTGTGACAACATCCCAAATGGATTTGGCTCATTTCTCTTTTTTGGCATCCATGACTTGTAGCTTGTTCTGCATTGTGCAGAGGTAAAGGAGATGAATAACCCACAACGCTGTTCTATCAGCTGCATGTGCTTTTAAATTGGCCCCTGTGAGATTCATCCCTTTCTAAAATTCTAATGACACCCCCATCTTTGACTACACCTGAGCAGGTATGGCTTATGAATTGAACACACCAACTTCTAATGCAGATTAAATAATGCAACACACCTTCAGGATATTGCCCTGTGTCTCTTGGTCTTTTCATATTACCAAGCAGGTTTGTTAATATAATTCATAAAAGCCTTTGTCAGAGGCCATGCGGTATGATTACAGTGACACACAGGCACAGGGATTTTTCATAAAGGGATTGTTTTTTTCTGCCTGTTTAGCTTGTAGCATTATAGGTTTATGGATGGAGGGAGATGCAGAGGCGGGCAGCAGGACAGGAAGGAGGAGTTTGTTTGGATGAGACCCAGGATGGCAATATCCTATTATGTAGGCTGTCACTTTGGGTAACCCTGGGAGCGTGAAAGCATCTGACACGCTATATGCCTTTACAGCAACAATAAGATTTGCTATCATTTCTGAACAGGGGTCAGTAGGTCGATAAAACATGTTCATACAGGTTCATTTTACCCCTTGTTCACTCAATGTTTTGTTGCTGCTTTATGATCTGGTAAGACTACAATTCCTGTTTGTGATCTTAATCATACCCTTATGATGCCATGATAGTTTAATATGAGTGAAATCTGAGTGGGATCCTGATCTTAACATTTAAAAGTTAACAATCACAATAAACTTGCTTAACAATAAAGAATTTACTCTTTAAAGGGCTCTTATTTTGTTAAACCCACTCTTATTAATCCTTGGTACATTTGTGTATTTGGGGAGCCTAAGTCAGGTGGATTTCTACAACGCTTTAATTCCTTCTTAATTTGTTACATCTATAATTAGTTACATCACAATATTTGCCCATATAAGGTCAATACTTCCAGTGAACATATACAGCATAAGTTTAATCAACAGCAGAGGTTGTAGTCCATGCGGAAAATATGTCCAAACTTCCTACCTAAATACCTAATGCCTAAAATGTTCAGTTGTCGATTGAATTAATGAACACAAGTGGTTGAATTCAGACCCAAGCAGAGCATTTACAGTTTATATAAACCACAGGAAAATGTTTTAAAATGCATAATAAATCCATATATCCATCACTCCTTTAAAGAATAACATCAATGCATACATTTTTGTTAATGTTGCATGAATGTTTTAAAAGCTTATAACATAAATTTTGTCGAAAGCATTTTTGTATAGGGAGTAAATGTCTCAAAATGTAGTTTAACAGCTCCCCAAATCAAACCAGAGGCTTGTATTAGTCCCACTGTTTCTTGGCACCATATAACTTCGATTCCTAGAAACTCTGACTAGACAGACATTTTGCTCTAATCATGGCTTTTGAAGAAGATGCCATCCCTCCAAGCACTGTTAACTCCAAGTGGATTATCTTCACTAATGACAAAAAGCCTGCCACTTAAGTCATTTTACCTGCAATTCTCTGACACAGCTCTGTGATTCAGCCCTCCCTCTTCCTCCCCTGTCCCCTCTTGTTTCTCACTGTTGGAGGACAGAAGATCTTATGTCATTCCATGGAACCTGGCCAAAAAATAAAACTGCCTTACCTCTCAAGATGATTCTTGCTGCACACCAAAACCTGGAGCCAAGAAGTGAAAGAGGTAATGCTTTGCATTTTCAGACAAGAGTGCAGTGAACAGATAAATAGTGCTCCCTGTCTGACCTAGCCTGCTCAAATTGACCTCTTATTGGACGGCAGCCACAAAGATGTACTTGGTATTAACAGTGTAGTGCAGGTCAGACTGTGAACCCTATGTTTCTGTCTCTAGCTGCAGAAAAAAATGGATATGGCCAGAATTGTACTTTATTAGTTTTGCGATAAAGGGGGAAAGAAATTTGTAGAAACTATATAAAACATAAAGTAAACAATGGTACTTAGGGAAAAAGAGGAAACTTTACTCTAGCAGACCTAAGCATCATTAAGACGGTACATGTTTCAATGAAGTGTTGTTGTTGTTATATAGAGCTTTATTTTGCACAAAACACTGTAACAGGCTTTTCTTGCTGGGTATTATGTACACCTTCAGAAAAAATTGAAACAGATGAGATGAAGCTTCGGAGAATGATAAGGAAAGAAGAAGAAATTAAACTGTTTGGCTGCAGCTCTTCCAGATCGTAAGCCTAAAGCGTTGACGAGGTCTGTTTGAAGCTGCGATACCAGCCAGCAAACAACCTGTACTCCATTAGAGGAGGATCATGCACAGGCCTCTGGGTTCACCACTGTGTACTCATTAGAGTACAGACATTTCTGATCTTTCCCACACACACACACACACACACACACTTGCACAGCCACAAATAAGCATGAACACACATCCACCTCTCTCCATCATCTTTCTCTTCCTGCCCCTTTCTCTCCATTTCCCCTCCTACACTCTCTCCATCTCTCCTTTGCAATTTCCATCTGTTCAAATGAAATATATTTGGCATCCGGAGAATGCCCCTCAGCAACGAGGGACAATATATCTTACAAATATCAGCCGTCCACCCGTGGTTCATGTAATATTTATAAAGGGAATGTGGCAGTGGGTGATGTCAACAATGTTTACCGTGAACAGGTTGAGCATCCCTCCAAAGTGCAACAGCACCTGCCAACTTTTTGACAGGCTAGGTGCTCGGCCAATCCGGAGGCTCATTTACATGTTACCCAGCGTTCACGGCTGACCTGATCACATCTGGCATGCTTGTCCAATTAATTAATCATGTGTAAGTGAGGCCAACCTCAGGCTTTGATTACAGCTGCCATATTGTTTTAAAAAAGAAGTTGTGTGCGCATGGTGGTGTTGGCGGACAAGTGGCCAAATGGACAATGAGGATTTTGTGAAGAAACAAGTTCAAACAAATGTGGGTTTTAGTGACTGGAATATGTAGACCCCTGCTCTGGAGTGATGATGGAAGTGTAATTGAACCTATTGTGAGTTGTTGTACCTTCAAAAATACCTTGAAGGTATTTTTGAAGGTACAAGGCTGAAAAAGTCCATTGTGTTGTTTTAAAGCCTTTTGTTGCCTGACTTCTTAGTTTAAACACCAAAGACCTGATAGCAAATATTATTTTAGACTGTGCAGTTATTTAGGTATATATATCCATGATACATCACAAAGTCAAATACAATGGAATTGCTTGAACCCACTGTCTGAGACATTAAATTTCCCACTCCCTCTCACAAAGGCTGGATGGCTAATAGCTTATGGTAGCGCTGATCGATACTTGCACCGACACTGGAACAGTAGCTACAATTTATCAGACTTTTTTCTTAAAACATCTTTAAATTGATTAATTATGAAATTATTCCTCAGAAAAGAACGGATGGACAAAGTTATTTCTCCCCCGAACACATGAAATGATTATATTGGCAACTTTTAAGAAATATGAGATGTGAGTGGTAGGGTTCTGCTGTGAGTGCCTCAAGCTAATGTCAGATCAATATGTCTGCATAGAGTTAATACTTCAATATTAGCAGTTTCACTGAAACTTCCTCAAGATTCACACACTTTAGTGTTTAAAACTTAGTTTAGCTGCCAGACTTCACAACAAAATGAAATCCAGGGTTTGTCAGTTTCGGGATGAGGCGAACTGCACTGCACATGTTTTCTTCTCTAAAAATAAACATGTTTTTTTTGTTTTTTCATGTAATAAAAGATTATGCAAAACAGTAAAAGAGGGCAACAGACACCAGATCAAATTCTACAAATGCTCTGAGCACTCATGTTTTTCGAAAGGTACCTTTATTAGTTAAGCTTTACTTTGACTGGGTACATTTTCAGCAATGTCATCGTAGTGGGAGCAGAATTTTTGACCCTGACAATGTTATCATGGCGCTTAAATCACTGAGCTATAAAACTGCTTCCAAATATGTCCTTTGGACTTTGATACTGATGTTTGACACTATGTTTTTTTTTGGTCATTTGTGACAGGGGCAGTCAAAACATGTCTTTACTGGGCCCACAGGCATTGGACTTGTCCACTGTGTGTTGTAAGGTCAGCAGTGTTTGTGAGCAAAACATAAAGGCTTGAGGGGAGGCCAGAGGTTTGAGTCCTTGCTTCAGTCCAAAGTTCCTGTCCCTCTGCAGGGCCTTGACCCATTGTCCCCATGTGGTTTTGTCTGTCTCTCACTGATGTCTGCCTGCTTCTCTGTGCACTTACAGAAGACTTCCTAATGATTTTCTGTCTAGGAACAATCAGGGAAAATGCTATATCACTGCAGCCCTCCCCCTCCATCTAAAACCATTCTACTGCACACTCCTCCCAACAGTAGTTACACTCATATCAGTAGGTCTGTGTTTAACTGACTGCCCTCTCTCCAAATCACCCATATTAATCACACCACTGGAATCTGATTATTGATTATATTTACACTACAATCTGGAATATTTGATATGCAATATACAACTTACAACTAAAAATCCCTGTATAAAAACACTAAGATTGGGACTTGTAGCCAAAGAAATGATAATGGAATAAAAATAGTGTGCTGGGAAGATTTTATCCTAAACTTTACTTTTTCCTCTGAAGGTGTTTCTGAGCAACTTTGTGCAGCTATGAATCGGCATATTGAGCCGTTTTTGTTTTTTTCTGCAATGATGTGCAGGTTTCTGCCCCACTTACACAACCTGTTTCCCCTGACAAATCTCTGTCCATCACTCCATATCTGTCTTTGTGTTCTCGAATCAGGCGTCAATGAGCAGAGGCAGGAAGATGAGGGAGGAACGGGAGGGAGTGGATAGAGAGTGCAGTGGTGTGTGGGGGTGTGTGTGGGTGTATGGAAAGTTGCACCTTAGGGAGCTGCCTGTCACATCTCTGTCATGTTGATAGACATGTCAATCATGAGCGAATAGAGAGCCAAAGGGGAGTGGCACATTAGAAATGATATGAATGAAACTAAGGAAAATTAAGACAGAGTCACAAGAATCTAGATCATAATCAGTGTGTGTGTGTGCGTGCGTGCGTGCGTGCGTGCGCGCACAGTTCTGCGAATTTGAGACATTTTTAACTGGACAATGTGGTACCTGTGGTACAGTTGAGGAATAGTCCCATCTTCACATTGCATTTCTCAGCATGGTGATGGGACCAATATTTTGAGAGATATTAGTCATATTAGTCACATAATAATAATAATAATTTTTTGGAATATATTTTGGAATACAATAACCTTACACTCATGTTGCTCACTTGACCAGAAGCATGATGGGAAATGAAGTTAGAAACAGGAAATGTGTATTTACTAACTTCAGTTCCTTGATATTAGTATTACACGCTCGTATCTTTATAATCTTGTAGTTTGTCAAAAGTTTTAACCCTGTAAAGCCTGAACCATTAAATCATTTACAGAAAATTCCAGTTCTTTGAAACTGGAGCCTTTATTGGTCCTTCTGAAGAACCTTTTTTTCATGTATAAATTTCAATTTTGTATCATATTTGATACATCAGGTCTCAATGCTCAAATATTATTATTTTTCAACAAACAAAACCATAATATAATGCACATTGGTTATAAATTGACCTCCTTCCTCATTAATGACAATCTTGCAGTGTCACTGGAAAGGCCTCTGGAACAAATTCCTTCCCCCTGGTGGATTATCTGTGTATTGCATGTATCTAATTGTATACATCAGGTTTTTCAAGAAAAAAATCACACTGATCATATAGAGAGCATTGGCAGTCATGAAAATAGGATACGTCTGGGATTATAGAGTTAAGGATATATGTTAATTTGCCTAAAACTTGTAACTCCAGACCTTAGTCCCAAGTTTGGCAGCAAAATGGTACTTCTAACACTGTTTAAAGCCTTAATCACATGAATATAAGCTGTTTTTTCATGTTATGGCTCAAAAATGTAACTGGCTTAAACAGTAACAGCAATCTCACAAAGCTACTGTAGTTCAAAACAAGTTTAATAAAACATAATCACGCCCTCAAATTCCAAACAAAATAACAGATACAGGAACTACTGCCAAAAGAAAAAAAAAACAAAGAGAAGGCCATGAACCGTGCTCCTTAGTGGGCTGTCAGATTCAGAGTTCTCCTGTAAAGCGATACAGTGAACTAATACAATTAAAACTGTAATAATTAACAAAACAAACGCACAAATAACATCACAGAAGTGAAGATGGAGACTGTGCTGGATATTCCCTCTGGCAATATTTATGAAGGATATATCTAGGTAGAAGACAGAGAACACAGAGGAGGAACAGACGCACTGTCATGAATACATGCACAAGAGTTTGTTGTTTTTCTGTGTAAAGGTCTGCACTGAAAGCATGTATGTGTTCATTTACTGTCAGAACACACAGCAATGAAACTGGTACAGACTTGTCAGGTCACTGGTCAGGAAACAAAGTCACTGACAAAGTTAAGTTTTTAGATGAAAAGATCCTGAAGGGAATGTCTTTGTATGGCATTCAATGTAAAAGATTTTGAGACATTTCATTAAAAAAAAACATGAGCGTTAACCTAATGACTGTGCAAGAAGGAAAGTCAAGGGATCACCAAAGTCTAAGCAATTAAAACTCTGAAGTCAAAGTGTGAATCATCTTGTGAGGATCTGAGAGTCAAAGTGTGAAAGTTTCAAGGCAATCCGTTCAATTGTTGAGATATTTTTGTCTGAAAAATCCGACCATATTTATGTTATAATCAACAGAGCTGTACAGTTTAAAAAAAAAAAAAAACAGGGTAGAATGAATGACTCTGGACCCTGTTTCAAAACACAACTAAAGCAAATACAAAGCTGCTGTCCATGGTGCTGAAGTCCATCACAGCCTTATATGGTTAAATGCTTATGTGACCTAATGCGGTAAGTGCTGTGGTAATCGAAACGTGTACATGGTCTCAAAAAATAATGGCAATTTTATTTTCCATTGTCAGACACAAAGGACACAGTTTTATTTCAAGATCAGTCGTGACCACAGCCACCACATTTGCTGCAGTTTTCTGATTTTTTTCAGGGGTTTTAAACCATTCTTTAAAACATTTCACAAGATGCCTCATGTCTACTAACTAGCAACGGGAATCCGCTGAGGCTTTATACCTTATCAGTCTGCAATTTCTGAAAAAGCTTGTACCGTAATGCTCTTACTGCCTATACTGTCTCGGTTTTCCTGGTTAAATATATATAAATACACACTAGTCTTGGTTGTGAGTTGTTCTCAGTTTTAGTCCTGACTACAACACTACTTAATAGTGGCCTTTTTATCCAGAGAGTATTTGATGATTTAGACAAATAAAGTATTTTTTGTATGAATGCAGTAGCGTTAGGACGGTGATGATATAGAACTTTAATTAGAATGCTCTTTTTTTCATTATAAACATCAGAAAATGACATATGTTAATGTTACAAATGCACAATCTATTAAAGCTGTTGCATTTATTTTTACTATTAAAAAACAGACTTACACCTATAGTCACAGAAAAAATTGTTAGACCACTCTTGTTTTCTTCAATTTTGTGTTTATTTTAATGCCTGGTACAGGTATATTTGTTTGGACAAATATAATAATAACAACAAAAATAGCTCATAATAGTTTGATTTCAGAGCTGATATCTATCCATTTCCCACATTTTCTTGATAAAAAACAAAATCACTTCAGTTTTTACATCAATATCTATGTCATTGTACTGACAAAAACAGTACTTTTATTCATCCCAAGTGTTGTTTTCTGTCTGTTTTAGTCACATGATACAAACAGGAGTTAGTACTTGATTGCAAAACCATTGTTTTTAATGACATTTGTTGATCTAATATTTTTTTCCCACGACTGTACATGTTCAACATCCCACAACAAGAAGTTTGACGAAAATTTAGGAAAAGTACAGAATATCATGCATTTTTTAGGAGCTACTCTTCAGTTTCTTGATGTATTTTGCAGTGCAGTTCACAGTCAAACAATGTCCTGTGTCTGTGTGCTACATCACTCACTGGCTGCTATACAGCTGCTTCCTCCTGGAGAGTGAGCATGAATTTAAAAGCTCTTTCTACTCCTCGAGGCGATAAAACGGCACTATTTGTCTGTGGTGCATTACACCCTGCAACGAAGGCATTTTGTATGCTCAGTGCCCCATCCTTCTTGCTCTCGTCTCTCCCCATTGCCTCCCCTCCTACTGTATTACACTTAAATACATTTTTGCATTTGACACTGGGCATCACAGAGATGATATCAACTGGATGCTGCTCCCTCTCTAACACCCCTGTCATGGTCTTCTTAACATATGGTTTCAGATTACATGGAGAAGTAATGTGCAAAGGATGCTGCCGGGCTGTGATCCTTGCTTTCTATTTCTGCTCTCTCGCCTATTTTCTTCTCAGAATAATAGCATTTGCCTCCTTTGTGCGCTGTTGTTTGACTTTGTTTATGTGTGTGATCTCAGTCCAGGGTGTCCCTATTTATCCCTCAATTTTCTTGGTCATTAGATGCACTAAATCAATGTGATGTATACCTCCTGTCTGTAATTTGTGGTTTATTGTGATTCAAGCATCTGAAAAACAAAGATTTTAGACATGTTACTACCCTATTTAAAAAAAAAAAAAAAAAAAAATCACTTTCTACCACCTTCCCTCTCGTTTTTCTGTTTCTTTTCTTTCTTCCACCCTTCGTTCTCTCCTGTACTCATCAGAAGCAGAAGATTAAAGGAAGAAACTGCAAAGCTCCAAGGCCTAAATTAGATTCATGCTTCCTTGAAAGAACAGAGAAATTGGTGGGATGAAATCCGAAGGTCAGCTTCTGCAGTCTTCTCCCTCTCTGGACAAAAATAAATTAATAATTAAAACACACACACTCACTCACTCTCTCTCTCTCTCTCTCTCTCTCACTCACTCACACACACACACGCACTCTCTCTCTCTCTCCCTCATACCCCCTGCCCTCTGCCTTCCACCACCACCCTTTCTTTTTTCTCCCAGTCCTCGGCATGTTTTCAGATCTCTGTCCTCATCTTGTTTTCTTAGTCTTGGTCCTTCATTTCATCTCAACTGGATGTGTTGAATCACTGGCAATTTCTCCGACTACATTACCAATATTTTAACATCTAAATGAAGTTGCGTTGTGAAACGTTTGGTACCATATGCCTTCCAGATTCAACACCAATATCAAGAATATTATGAGATACTGTATAGCACAATGAAAAATTCAGGTTTTGTATTGGGTTTTTCCATCTTATGTTGCATCATTGAACACTTTGTTTTGTGTATTTTGTATTTGTTTATATAAAGCAGCTTTGAGTATTTAGAAAAGGACTACTTACATTAAATCTATTACTATTCATTATATCATTACAATTATTAGAACATTTATTTTAGGAAGGCAACAATATGTCCCTTAACCCTTCAATACCCAGAACTATTTATTTGTTTATTTGTTACCCCACCCCTAAAGGAAAGCAAGGGGTATTGTTTTTAGTTTTGGTTTGTTTGTTTGTTTGTTTGTTAACACTCTAGCAGCAAAACTATTGGTTGGATTCATACCAAATTAGGTTTATAGATTTCCACTGAGCCAGAATAGATGTCAATACATTTTGGAAAAAGTAGGTCAAAGTAAAAACATAAATAAATTTTTAAAAAATTGCATGAATTTTTCAAATATTTTGTCTTCTCCCATGTACTTGTTGAAACTTCACATCTACAAAAACATTTCAAACTTAGCACATATATAGAGGCTGATATGCTGACATCAGCACACACATAGACATAATGACTACAACGGGCTACAATATATGTGAGGGGTGGGGTTTGTTGTGCTTGGAACCACTAATGTGTTTATATTTGATAACTATTACTACTGCTAAGTAAAAAACAAAAAAAACAAACAAACAACAACAACAACAACATCTATTTCTTCCTAAACTGTATCTAATGCCCCACTTGTGTACACATTCAAAAAAAAAAAAAAAAACTCAATTTCAAATGGTTATTATATCAGGACAGAGAAAACTGAGCAAAAAGGAACTTTTTCGGCAAGTATGTCATTATCTGTATGTTAAAACAAATGTTTAAAACCATAATTATTTACCAAACATGTGTTTTACTGATAAATCAAAGTTGGAGCTTCTGAACATCCAACTGTATCATATCTGAAGTCAATGAAAGTCTGTATTTTACATTAATTACTAAAACGTATAGATAAGACTAATGATTCAGAAGTTATGAAACATTTTAAATCAGTAGATGCTTTTGGTTTCTGGCAGATGTTCAGGTTGTTGATGTTAAATTTGTGATTTTTACTTCGAAACTTAAACAGTATTAAGCTAAAGGCAAATACATGCTCTTAAATGCAAAGACCTATTTGCTTGAATTATTTACTGATGTTTCAAAGTTTGAAGCCAGAAGTGTATTATGTGATTCTTACAGAATAACAATGAACTATTATTCTTTTATATATTCACTCATTCATGAATGAATGAATCTGTTCTTTTTTATCATTTCTTTAGTGATAAAAAGTTAGAGCTTTGTTTGCAAAACTACACTTTCACCTTATTTGCTTTGAGTTTCTTTGAGCTTGAATGAATGTCTATGTGGTGTGTGTGTGTGTGTGTGTGTGTGTGGGGG
>JAPSES010000258.1:9524853-9538604 GCA_029822895.1 Maxillicosta whitleyi
GTAACTATGATTACATTTGGCTCTTGGGCCCTTTTCAAGTGGCTCCGTGTGGATTTGACAAAAGATACAGAAACATTTTTTTTTTTTTACTTCTTACACATTTTGTTATTATTGTTACAACCATTAAAGTCCTTCTAGTATTATGCAGTTGTAAAAATTTTAGACTATACTCTATATGAATAAAAAAAACAAACAAACAAAAAAACAGATAGCACTTGTAGTGAATAGTCTACTTTTTTTGTGTAGTTCTGTAAATGCACCTAAACTTTGATTTATTTTCAATATTTTCTATACAAACTAATCCTAAAGATCTTCTTAAACAGTCACCACTCTGAGGTAAAACATAGAAGGATATTTTTTGGGTCCAAATTATTATTATTTTTCTTTTTTTTAAATGATTTTTCAATTTCTGTGTTAAAATGCCTCTTATATATAAATAGTAAAGGTTGCCGACCCATGATCTACATGATCAGTAAATTAACCCTTAAAAATCTGGAACTGTTCATGTAACTTCTAACTGAATAAAACCTATCATTGCAATATGATCTTTTCCAGATGTCATTTATTGATCTTTAATTGAAAAAGATTCATCCTGAGCTTTGTTTTGAATGTGTTTATTACAATATTGTACATTTAACTTTAGATATGATCTCGTCTCGGCTGTAGTTACATAAACACATACATTATCTTGATCTTCGCTGAACCTCAGACCTAATGGCTCCTGTCACAACTCATTTCTTTGCGTTATAGAAAATATATATGGTAACAATAAAGTGAAAACACATAAGAAACTTCACGCAGACAGTGTGATAACATAAATAAATACCTATTATTTAGGCTAATATTATAGAAATACCATTTGAATTTTAAGAATGTTAAATTCTAAATTCTCACTTATATCAAAATTTATACCTATGTTTTATCTCATTTTATCTTAAATATTTTCATTTTCATCTAAAATATTTTTCATTTTAAAAACTACATTTTTGAAGCTAAATTCTAAATAAAACAAAACGGAATGGTGGATGTATTATATATGTGCATGATAATTGCTTTTTTGCAGTGGTTGTTCGTGATGTAAAGAACAAGCCTGAATCCAATAGTTTACAGGTGGATATATTAATATATAGACTTGAATTATTAAAAAAAAAATAAATAAAAAGAAAAAGCTGGAATACATGACAATTTGATCTGTTGGTGTTTAATACTTGTATTGAAATGTTAATACTGTAGGCTACTATTGGAATAAAATATGAATTGCTAAAAGGGTATAGCTTTTCATTTTTCAGCTGAAAGTTTCTATTTTCTAATTCTGAAAAGTCAAATCCATGAGGGTTTATTCTGTTTCCATGGGCAAAAAAGAGGTGTTTTTTTTTTTTCCATTGGATCAAATGTCATTTGCCGATCATCACAAAAGTGGTGTATTCACTTGAGCTGACATCATCAGACGCTGCAAAAGTCGCTTCTAATCTGTTGATGAAAAGCATGTCTGCAAAATGATAACTCTGTTAAATTACACATGGGAACGTGCAATTAGAAATTCAAATCCAAACTCTGTGGGATGCTAATTTCCATAGAGTTTCACATGGAGCTGTGCCATGAGAATTAAGATTCAGAATGCAAAATACTTTGATATGACGATTACTGTGACTTGGACTGTATTATTATTATTGTTGATGTTGTTGTTGTTACTACTACAACTACTACTACTAATAATAATGATAATGGTTTCTTTTGGCTTTTTCCCTTTCGGGGTCGCCACAGCGAATCACCTTAGCATGTTGATTTGACAGAGGTTTTTACATTGGATGCCCTTCCTGACACAACCGGGCTTGGAACCGGCACAATGGGGCTTGCACCCCCTTTGTGGCTACATTGGGATATATAGCGCAAAGAACCTTTCCCAAGGAATCACCTGGGTCTCAAACTGGCCATCTTCCGCACCAAAGTCAGTGGCGTTAACCACTGAGCTACCCAGTCACTAATAAGAATGACGACAACAAACCCCACCCCTCAAATTATTTGTAGCTTATTTTGGCATCAATCCAGCTGATGTCATCATGTCTGTGTGTGATGTTGTCAGCATATCAACTGCCTCTATATATGTGCCAAGTTAATCTAAACAAAATTGATATTTTTATCGACATTTGAAATTTAAACTAAATTCATAAAAATGTAACCACTTCTATTCTGGGTGACTTTTAGTCTATAAATACAATTTGGTATGAATTCAACCAATAGTTTTGCAGTTAGAGTGTTAAGAAAGAAAGAAAAAAACAAACCGAACCAAATAACAATACCCATTGCTTCCTCTTTGAGGCGAGGGTGGAGTAATAATAATAAAAATACTACTAATAATACTAATAACTGTGGTGGTTTAAATGTGAGTAGACCCTTTGCACGTCTGAAATGATTTAACGGTGACTTTTCCATCAACTCTATGTTGTGAAGTTCATTAAAGAGAAGATATTCTATGATAAATCTATGAAATTAAAACAGTTATTCTACAAAATAAAGCTATTATGGAAGCACAAGAATATAAACCACTGTTTTAAAGTTACTGAAAATCTGCACCAGTCTCATTATTTTGTGTGAGAACCATCATTTTTCAGAACGCTTTTGATCATATGGATGACTGAGTTCATAAGAATTGCATGGTGTGATGTTCTTCTATTCTTATGTGATGACGTGTCTCAGCTGCCTGATGTTTCAAACCCAAAGCTCCCCAGTTTCTATGTCAGGATACTCACAAGAGGTGGGAGCACTGAAATGCAGCTCTTTGACCAGGATTTCACAGAAAGTATATATAGCTGAAAAGTCACTTTTCCTTCAGTTCTTCTATTCCGATATGTTAACCCAGTGGTTCTCAGTCTTTTTCTCTAAGGCCCCCTTTTGGAGAATGAGAAATCTCCATGCCCCCCTCAACACCAACAGCATTTTAACAGTGGTGCAATGATGACTTTTATTGAAAGAAACATCCATATTATAGCAATATTTTTTGTTTTTTGCTTGAATAATGTGTTGTACAAATGAAAAATAACGTAGATTTTTGCTTGAATACTACAAATAAACTCAACAAAACTGCTCCAGGGGACAGTGTTTTCCCAAATAAAAATAGGAAATGGGCAATTATATTATTCATAAAGTATTTTTATTTATTTATTTAGAAAAGCAAATATATTTTGGTACCAAAGATGAACATTTGAAATGAGCGCCCGAAATGAGCTTTCTCCGCAGGGTGTCTGGGCTCTCCCTTAGAGATGGGGTAAGAAGCTCAGTCATCCGGGAGGGGCTCAGAGTAGAACAGCTGCTCCTTCACATTGAGAGGAGCCAGATGAGGTGGCTTGGGCATCTGGTCAGGATGCCTCCTGGACGTCTCCCTGGTGAGGTGTTCCTGCTTAGGCTGCTGCCCCCGACTATGGATAAGTGGTAGAGGATGGATGGATGATCATAGAAGCTCAGAGTAAATTCCGAAATGTCCATCCATCCATCCATTTTCAACTGCTTAGTCCCTTTCGGGGTCGCGGGGGGGCTGGAGCTTATCTCAGCAACTACAGGCAGAAGGCGGGGTACACCCTGGATGAGCCGCCAGTTCATCGCAGAAATTCCGAAATGTATTATATCAAAATAGAGAAAACGGAACATGATATTTTGTTGAGTTTTTCCAGCTAAATACTGAATATCACTAGCTGAACATAAACTCATGTGTCAGTCACTGTTGCTTGTTAAACTACATGGTTATATTGGTGAATCCATTTTGCAAAACAAAACTGATGGTGTCTCCCTATTTACTACAGAGCCTCTGAACATCCAAATAAGACTCAACTGATGCTGCTGAAAAGCTGAGAAACTGCATTTTACCTGAATTATTTACGTGTATTGACGGGGTTGGTGATTCCACAGTTTTTAAACATTTTGGATCAGTAGATACTTTTAGTTTATAAATATCCTATAGAAAAATACCTGCTTTTCACTGATAATATTCTAATAAATGGCGAAAAAATGACTTCAGAAATATAAGTATAAGGAAAAATTGATTTGGAAGTGGCCACAAATGTAGTTATAGGCCTTTAAAACTGTTATATAGACCTATTTGACTAAAACTTCACTATCACATTGTTGAAAATGTCTCATTGTTATTTTCACCTTCAACATATAAAGTCTCACAGCCATGTTTTGTTGGTTAAACATAAGAATGTTACTACAGGGTCGATCCATGCTGCATCAGATGTTTCAATAGACAGTACTGTACCGAACTGTATGCATCTTGGAGCACAACATTGAACCTCTTAGTGCACTTAAAATAAAAACTTCAAGTAAAAATAAAAAAAACATCAACACAAAAATCACTGATGGAGAAATAGTGCAGAAGAGCACTTTGCTCCAATGTGAAGCCAACAAACAGAGAAACGCAGGTGCACAATTAAAACATCACATTGATTTGCAGCAATTATCTTTGATTACCCTTCCCCCTCTCACTGACGAGACCCACTATCACTAATCACTGTGCCAAACCCAAACTTTTCCAAGTGCAGATAATTACAATGATTGTGTGAGAAAAATACTTTCCTGCTTCCTTATTTGTTTTTTTAATATATATTATTTAGCCTACAAGAAATATCAATAACTTTATTTCACCAAACATGACAGATTCCAGACAAATTTGACCTAATTAATAGTGAAACATTAAGTAGTAAAATGTGTGGGTATAAAATATGAAGGTCAGTGTATTTTTCAGCTAGAGTTTATTCAATACAGTGTTTTTACTAAGTGTTCTGCAGAGATAGACAGTTCAATACACTAAAAAAGAGATCTGGAAGACCTTTACACTTGGACAATTCAATAACTGAGGTTTCATATGTACTTATCCAAGCTGCAGGACTAGGTTCATTTAGGGTTCGTGAATCCTGTCAATACCTGGAAACTTTTCTGTAACTAAGAAACAATGGATTCATATTCACTGTTTTCCCAAAGCTTCATTTGCTATGAGTAGAAACACAGCCCAGCCAAGAAAAAAGGTTCCCAAATGGATTTAACCAAGCAAATAAGATAATTACTGCAGTGAAAGAAGTTATTTAACTCATGAAGACCAAATGCATCTACTAGTGTAAACTGTTTAAACACTAATCCCATCAATCCATGTAAATAATTGATGTAAAATACAATTATTCATCTTTTCGTGGTCATCAGATATGACCCATTTGGATGTTCAGAGGCTCCGTAATGGATGTTGAAACACTGTCATCTTCTACAACATTGATTCACCGGTAAAACCCATTTAGTTTTATCAATGACAGTGGATGGAAACACATGGTTTATGTTAAGTTAATGATAGATTTTACTGAAAAAAAAAATCAATTTTTCTTGAGCTTTTTCTGTTTTGATATATTAACTCTGATGTTACTCTTTGCTTTACATGAACATCTACATGATAATAGAATTAAATAGAAAATAAATAGAAAATAGATGATTTTCACTGGTAAAAAAAAAAAAAATACAGGAAAATTACCTGATACTATACTTATTGACATTCAGTATCAGATGATACATTCCGTAAATTGTATGTATATATTGTACACATGTTGCCAGACTAATATTTTGTTTTATGTCTCGCTAATATTTTTAAAAATATTTTATACTCTCACAGGTATGTTTCAGGAATCGAAGTAATTATGCAAGGCAGAGTGTTTCACAAAAATGACCAGTGATGGAAGATCACTCCCAATTTCTATGTGTTTAAATTGGCAGGTTTCGCTTTTAAAATGAGTGGACACGATGGGTTACACACAAAACCTGAAATGAGCCTGCCGATTAGTGAAAAACCTGCATGTCTGGATTAGAAAAACCTCTAGTGTCATCACATTTAATACAGTATCTTTTATATTTATAGCAGTATATAAAACAATTTAAAGCCATGTTTTCCAAATCAAATGCACTGACACCTTGGTAACATTTCATGTCCCAAATTTGGTCCTATTTTTGGCCCAGATTTGATTAAAAATTGATTAATTTTGGGATGACTCAATATTCAAGAGAATATTTTTTATTAATATATATATATATATTTTTTACATTTATCTGAGGTCATCATTAGGTACATTCTAGGGGGAAATATGTCTACATTTCTCTTTTATTATTGGGTCTAGAAAGCTGGCAAACTTCCAGGTACCAAAATGAAGCCAGTTTCATAGAAACACCTAATTAGATTCTACTACAACAGTAAAAATGAGAATGTAAATGTGTGGATGTGAAAATCTTCTTCAGTCCTGCATAATCACTGTTAGTCCATTTTCCAAGTGTAATTGTTGACGCAGCTGATGAAATAGTAACAGGAGTGATTCATCACTGTCATAGTGTCATTACCGTAATAATTTAACTGAATACGGGTCACCAAAACAAGCCCCAGCAAACTACAATCCATTCATCTTTCACTCTCTTGCCTTATATTTTAACATGAGAGGAGAGTGGCACTAATGTTTTTTGTGTAAGCATCATCAGCTTCTGGATAACCATATCTGATTGGTTGTGTGATTAATTGATTAGTCCACTGGGGGAATGGATTGTTTGCTTGATTGATTGACTGATGGGTCATTCCACTGAGTATCGACATTAGGTTGTATGACATTGAGGCATACCGCACAAGAATGTCTGAATTTCAATGTAACCTGCATAGACATTTAATTGCAATTGGCATAAAGAGGCAATACAATAATTTAAACAAACACGTCGAAATAGATTTATACAAAGTATGATTCTATTAACCCATAAAGACCCAAACATCCATCATTGACCAAAACTATTAACTGATCTACAGTTTAATACCAGTTGATCTATCAATTATATCAATACATGTAAATAATCGGTGTAAAATGCAGTTTCTCATTTTTTCATGGTCGTCAGTTATAACCCATTTGGACACTCAGAGGCTCTGTAGTTACCATGGAAACACAGTTATCTTCTACTGCATTGAATCACCAATGAAAAAAGAAAATGGAGGTGGATCAATGACAATGGATGGAGACACTTGTATTATGTTCAGGTATTGATCTTTTTGCTGAAAAAGTCACTTTTTTTCTACAGTTTTCTCTGTATTGGATATAATAACCCCAAACTTTAATGAACATCTGCATGATCAGTAAATTTAATACAAGAAAGTACTTGATTTTCACTGAAAATGTGCACAATTCAAAAGATAATATTAGAATAAATGATGTTAAATCACTTAAGAAAGGTTAAATAGGGAGAACAAATTATTTGGGATGTGACACAAAAGTCACACTGGGTCTTTATTATCACTGAACATCATACTTACTCATACATACTCATACTGTATACGTGTGTGTGTGTTTCACTATATTAGCATTAGCAAAGTGAGGCTGCTTCCTGTCTGTGTTATTCACAGGTGTATATTGTTAATTTCATTGTTATCGTGCTTTGTATTGTTAACCCTATAATGCCAAATGTATTATATTTGACACATGACTTTTGAAGCCCTCTACATGATCAGTGTGATATTTTTTGTCTTGAAACACCTGATGTATACAATTAGATACATGCAATATATGGATAATCCACCAGGGGGAAGAATTAGTTCACCAGAGGCCTTTCCAGTGCCACTACAAGATTATCATTCATGAAGAAGAAGGAAGAACTTTACCAATTTTGAAAAGGAATTACCAATTTATTTGACATGTTTGTGTTATATTATGTTTTTGTTTGTTCAGAAATAACATTTGAGCATCAAGAACCGAAGTATGGAAATTGATATTTGAGAAAAAAATTGGTTCATCAGAAGGACCAATCAAGGCTCAAGTTTCAAACAACTGGAATTTTCTGTCAATGATTTAATGATTCAGGCTTTACAGGGTTAAATACATGATCTAAATTTCTTCCAAATTTAATTTTCCATCTGAAGTAAAATGCTTTTGCCACAATCTTTTCTGTTCATTACAGGACTGTTGGCAGAACAAAATAGACTCTGCACCGTGTCATTAATGGACAGCCCCACAAGTCTGATGGCAGTGGAAATGAAGGGTCTTGGTTTTAGTAGTAAGTGAAGAAAAAAACTAAACAAAACTGCACTACATACATTTATCAAAGTAATGTAAGCAAATGAACCAATGGGATCATAAACAAAAACCAGCAACTTTGAATAATATTGAATATTAAATAAGTCTCCTGCTGTTTGTACCTTTGTTTGTTTTTTATCTTTGTCCGGTTGCAAACACACATGTGAACTGACCTTGTGATTCTGTCCAGCCCTTTTCATCCTCCCCACTGTCTGTTAAATTATTTCAAAACATTAAGTGTAACTGCTGCATGTCTGCCACCGCACGGGTCGAACTCAGTAATTCACCGGAACACAGAATGTCATCCACTTTTGGTTCAGTGGAACAAAACAACAGCATGTGGGTTGCTTTGTCCCATTATGCCTCCCCCAGATATGTAGAAAACATAGACATGCTACTCAGCCCACCTCCTTGGACACAGCGCCCCGTTGGCTGGCTCACCGCCATTTTCTAGCTACTAAATGTCAACGCAAAAGGAATGCTGTGGTTTATGAGTACCTGGACGGGGAACAAAGAAAGAGAGAGAGGAAAAAAACTGGCTAGAAGAGAAGAAGAAAAAGAAGAAGAAGAAAAAAAAAACATTAAATTAATCCTCTAAAAGCCTTTTAGCAATATTGCCCTCCCACAGCGGTCTGGTAGCACACAGAGACCACTTCCCATCATTTAATTCAAGCTGAAATTTAATTTAGTCCGAGAGCTATTCATTTTGTTAAATGAATGCACTGCCCACCTCCAAAACCCTGTCACCCCAACATGCATACATATGCAGCACACACACACCTCTTACGTTAGGCACATACCCAGATGACTCAGTGGTAACTCAGTGTCCATTTTATTTTTGGGACCCAGTATCAAACACTGAATGACACTGTGAAGTAAAACTGAAATTTTGTGGCAAGGATACTGAGTCATTCATCCTTTCTGCTAAAGTGTATTTCTCGGAAGTCTCTCCAAATTATGTCTGAGTGGACCAGGTTCAACTTTTCTCGTTATTCCCGCACGTCACAACATGGAGCTGTGTGGGCGTCATGATGACATGTGATCATAAGTGACTGAGGTATGATGACGGGGAAGACAGTTACCTGCCTTATACCTTATTATTTCTCTGCCTTTCCTGCTAAATATCATGCTTTGGACTTGACAGCGAAGTATTAATTTAAACTGTAACAGCCTGACTTTTATGAATGAGAGGCTTTAAATGGTCACTTATTAAAATACTGCTCATGCAGTAAAGCTAAACTGGCATTCTGTAGCCTAGAAAGCCCCTTACTACAGCAAAAATGTGATTGGTTGTGGGGCATATTTCTCAGCTAAGCACCTCTGTGACAGACAGGAGTTTGTAATATTTTAGGAGCCATGGCCTTTTCATATACCACCTGGTGAGGAAATCTCCACATCAAACGCTTCTCTTGATACCTCAAGAAGTAAGGCTTGCAGCACCCCACCCGGCCCACAAACACACTCATGCAGACACCCTGCCCACCACACCAGCTGATCAAAGCCTCTGTTTGAAGATTTTCCATTGGGAATCCCTGGCAGGCTGCTACAACACCCAAGATTCTAGTGTATTCTGTTAAGTAGCATTGCACAATATCCTGCACCTTCTCACCTCAGATGATCTAAAGAAGTAAAGTTTACACACACAAGGTCGCAGAGTTTACTGACAAACATTTACCACTGTCTGGATTCAAGGGTACATGGAACAGCTGATAACTGGTTTTCTCATTGATGTTTAAGAGATTGATTTCTCAGTAGATGACAAAAACAATTTAGGTCTGGGTTTACAAAACATAGGTCTTGTTGAATACATACCAGATACCAGATGCTAAAGTTTCATTGAATAAGGCATCTTTCTAATCCAGTCCCATGGTTGTTTTCTGTAACTAGACTCTGGAGAGACTAAGGACAAGGAATGTGTTAAATGTTATATGATTGAATATTTTACCCTGCTGTCTATTGGATAACTGGCTGCTCGTGGGCTGAATCTGGCAACAAACCGATCACAGCACTGTAGTTGTCAGAACTCGAATACTGTCATGTATCACTGGAAAACTGCCTGTGAAAGTTTTTGCAATAATTATTTGATATTCCTCCTTCTGGAGGGTTTTGACAGATGACATCTTTTCTCCAAAAATATAGCATTTGTTATTAATACCCCTAAAAGATACCCTGATGCACATTGTTGGACTAACGTGCAATTCTACCTTAAAATATCATGAATCTTCGTGTCAGGAGACAGACTGCCTTTGGACGACTCCTGCCAAATCTGGTCCACACATCTTTGTGTATTTTTATTATATAATACTGACTCAGTTACTGCTGCACTGAGCTCAATGGTGAGCTAGAGTGGTGTGGGCCATTTTTTTACCCCACTGCTGAGTTCTGAGGTCTTTGCTAACTGGGTTGGAAAACATACTAATGGCAACTGCAAAGACGAGTGGGCCAACACTGAGCTCAATATCCATGGTTGCAGAATGATTCAAGATGTAGCGGAAGAGGTTTGTGTGTAATGGTTAATAGTAGTTGTCAAGCTTCAGTGGTGCTCTGCTGGTGCTTTGTTTAGATATTGTAGGTCTTGCTTTTCTTCTCTGACCCTTTTGCACTAGATTTCTAACCTTTGCTTTTGAAACATGGAAACTACTACTTATCACCAGGCTGCACTGTGGATGACTGGCTTTTATCGTATGAGTGTATGTTTGACTGTGTGTGCTTTTTTCTGTTATGTTTCAATGCAACAAAAAAGTAAAGGTCCAGAGATGGGCAGTTTTTTAATTCACCTGAAAACATGTAGTCACAGAAAAAACGATTAGACCATCAAAAGTCGACTGGATGGCATAGCCGTTTATACAACTGGCTTTGGCGCGGAAGGTAGTTGGTTTGAATCCCAGGTGGGCCCTTGGGCAAGGCCCTTTAAGCTATGCATGCCTATACCTAGTAAGTCACTTTAAATGCCCAATGTAATGTAATGTAAAAAGTCATCAAGAACAATCGTTATGCAATCGAGTACTAACTTATGTGTATCATGTGACTAAAACAGACAGAAAAGAAAACATGGACTGTCTAAAAGCACTGTTTTTGTCAATAAAATGGCATAGATATTGATGTAAGAACTGAAGTGATTTTGTTTTATATATTAAAAAAAAACAAAACATGGAAAATGGATAGATATCAGCTCTGAAATTGGCAGGAAGTGCAAAAGTGAGACAGGCAGGTGGAAGAGGTGATGCGCCGAGGAAGATGGTAGTTTTATCATTAACTCATTCACACACCCTTATCATGTAAAACACACAGACAAATGCATATGTATATACACTGAAGAAGGTTTCAGTGGCAGGAGGAAGATGGAGATAAAGATCAATGACTTCTGTTTTTTTTTTAACCAGCTGTTTTACTGCCGTTACAGGCACTGTTTGGGAAAAAAAAAAAAGCAGTGAAGGGATGCAAGTAAATATTTAAATAATGCTTCTGTTTATCTTCATCTTTCTGTGTAAATATCGCATGTCACGACGTGGACACCTGCGGCTTATAGTCAGGTGTGTCTTATAGCCTGGAAAATACAGTATTCTTTAATGTATCTATTGCTGAGCAGAAAAAAGTTGCAAAACATTACTTCATGTTAGTTATGAAGCCTATGTGTGCCCACGTAGTGCATCAGTTAGAACAGCTGACTGCCAAACCCCATCAGCTGACTGCTCAGTTGATCCCCTTCTAAGCATCGTATTGGTCCGATGCTAATCTCGCTCAGGGCGCCCCATTTAAGCTGCTCTAGCCTGCCTACTCTTCTTGCTTTAGCTGCATGACGCCTTTGCAAGCATTCTTACGTGGCAACATCTAAGCTGTTGGTGTACACGCTTCTACTCGCCCTGCTTTGTGTCATGTCAATCCCTATCGACAGTGAGGATGTCAGATTGACTGCATCTGTGATACCCAGAATCAGCAATCTGAAAAAGAAGAGGCCTTTTGCAAAGAAAGATGCTTTTGTTTGGAAAAAGTTCTCCTGGAATTAACACATGGCCAGAGGATAGGCTTCTGAAAACCCTGTTTAAAAATAACATCATCGCCTCAACCGAAGCTTTGCATGTCATTGCGTGTTCATGGTGAACATCCACAATGAGCCACCACCTGCTGATCCCTCTTATTCCTGCATGAAAGCTACCAAGAATAGGAAATACTGCTCCTCCAACTGCAATAATCCCAGTTCCAGTCCCACTTAAACATTGTCTTGCTGTCCATGCACTCCTGCCCAACTCCACATCCGAGGAAGACACTTCCTGTTTGGTGGTCTTGTTCTGCAGCTGGACATTAATCACCATTATAAACTTCATAATCCAGGATCTGGAGTCTGGTTAGTCTTCTCCTATAACTGTGACATTTATCACTCCACCGTCAATAGTTGTTTTTCCATTAAATCACAAATGTGATGAGTTTATTTATTATCGTGAGATAACACGAGAAGTCATTTCATAAACATGGCAATGAATGTAAATATGCTGTTGGTGTACAGATATATTCATTATTATTATATATCACCGCTCTATTCTTTACTAAATAAAAAAATATATATATTCAGTTTCCTGGTGTGTCCTCACGTACCGCAACATGTTTCTTTTAAAACTCTTCTTCACTTGTTGTAATGTCTGTCTACATCCAGGATCTTTTATTCACATGACTTTATTTGCGAGAAAAAGGTCTTTCCGTTGCATTTTTGCATAATATACCAATATTGCAATGCCCCAAAAACCACTTCTTGCCAGTGCAAAAACTTTTAATCAAAATGTTTGAGTTTTGGCGAAATTTTCATTTCAGGTAAATTTTTATGTGCAAGTTATATTTACGATATTTGAGGGTCAATGGAAAAACGACTACAGAAGTCATTGTCTTCAAATATCTATCTAGTTTGATTCAAAAAAAGAAGTTAAAGTAGATCAGTGATCTGTTTTCATGAGTGTTATATGTAAAGTTCATCCAGAGTTTGACACTTATTCAGCCAACATTAAAAATCAGTCACAGAAACACTTTTCAACCAGAGATTTTAGTGGTCAGTAATTGACCTGAGTTTGATTCAATGGGGCATCAAGTCCTTTCCTTCCATCCAAGCCTTCCACTAGTCAACTTGAAGCGAGTATGGTGCCCCCATTTTATTATTTTATTATTATTATTATTATAATGTTTATTCTAACCTTCTTTGTCAAGAGTGTCCTGGACAGCAGCAGCACTTCCACAAAAGGGAACTCACAGCCATACATCCATACCAAAAATATACATAAACACAATGAAAGTCAGTACTAAAAACTAATTTAAAACCGAGAAGAACATACATATAAAACATCACCATTATTTTAAGTATAACAACAATGTTCATTAAAAGCATCTCATAGATTCAATCATCCACATTTGTCCTTTATCCATTCATTTAAAATGTGTTGAATGTATTAATAGAGACCATTTCCTTCAGTTTAATGCCCTTCTGTGGGTTGTTCCAGGCAGTGGGAGCAGAACATATAAAAGCTTTCTTTCCCAGTTCTGTTCTGACTTCTGGAACCTGTGAAGATAACAGATCCTGGGAGTGGAGACTGTAATTATTGAAGTCATTCCAACAGATGTAGAACTCCAAATAGGATGGATGGAAGCAAACCCATACATTTATGACTCTTATGTGCTACATACAACATAAACAGCAAT
>JAPSES010000258.1:9620358-9630865 GCA_029822895.1 Maxillicosta whitleyi
TTGTTAGCAGCATGTAATTCACATTTCTGTGGGTATGTTTCCAGTGTCAAGAATCTAATAAAATAGATTTTAAAAAAAAACAAATGTGGGAGTAATATTGGGGGGTGTCACTCACAATATGTGGGGGAACTGTGCTGCTTGGCGGAGGTTTGCGCTCTCTGAGTGCTGTTCTAGTTATTGTTAGAAATAAATACACATATATTACAACCCTGCAAAAACAACAGAGCTAAAGGTTGCCTAAAACTTTTGCATAGTTCTATAAATCTACTTAGTTCTGGTATGCAAGCTACACTTTTGGGTTGTAGAAGATGTGTGCGTTTACCTCATCCATTTGGCAAATTATGTGTCCTTAACCCTTAAAACCCTGAGTCTAAAATGTTCTGCTTGGACTTTTTATTTCTGATTCCGAGTCCATTTGCCTGTTCTTCCAGATGTTTCAAAATATAGCAATCATTTACAAATGTACTACATGTTATAATACTGATAAAAACGGCCTGTTCTCCTTGTTCTAGTACAGGCATGAGTGAAATTACCATAATGACCCGATAAAACCTATAAAATGCAACGTCTCAGGTTTCACAAACCGTTGAAATTTTTCCATTTGCCCAAACAGTGAAAGAGTTACCGTCCAACCTGCATACACTGCAAAAAGTCCCCTTGAAAATTTAATTAAAAAAAATAAGAAAAATAATACTTAAAATAAGCAAAATTACCTGCCAATAGAACAAGAAAATTTTACTTGGCAAGATTTTGAAAAATAAGAAAATAATACTTGGCCCATATCAACCACAGCATTCTTAAAAATAGTATTTTTAGACTAAAAATAAGTAAAATTGTCTTTTTTCAAGCTCAACTAGATTATCCAAAATCTTAAAATAAGAAAAATTTACTCTGATTGACTTTAATTGATGATCACTCATCTTAAAATGTGGGAAATGCTTGTTTTAAGCTTGAAAGTACTTAAAACTAACTGTTAATACTCAATGCCAAGACCGTTTGACCAAATAAGATAATTAAGTAAAAAGTATCTTGAAACAAGGAGAATTATCTTGTCTGACACTTTCATTTTAAGCAAAAATAACTTATCATAGAAAAACAAGAAATTTTAGGTTCTTTTTAAGAAAATATATCTTAGTTAAGATAAGACTGCAGTGTAAACACAGGGTGTTTAAAGAGTTAATTAAAAATCAAGGCACAGATTTTGTGAAATAACACTTGAAACCTTTTATATATGCATGTAATGTACTGGAAGGTGCGGGGATGCATTAATTATACCCAGCTGAGATTTAGGAAAATAAAAGTTTGGCTTTTTTATGTGAAATAATTACCTCGATTGGTAAAAGCATGATACAACAGTTTTTTCAGATAGACTTTTTAATGGAATATACTTTGAAGTGGACTGTGTTTTATTTATTTTATTTTTTGGAAAGCTGTGAAACTCGTGCCCCCTACAAAGGGTAAATATGCATTGGTGGGTCTCAGGAGGGTATCGTACTGTAATACAGGAAAAAAAAAAAAAAAAAAAACAGAAAGAAAAAATATAATACAAGCCTACCTAATTATACTCATGGAATCTTATACACACACAGTCTACGGACACTTATTTAACAATAAAATTTGGAAAACATTCTCAAGAAATGTGTATTAGCCAATGTCTTAAAACAAATACAAATCTGTGTTAGCAGAGCAAACTTCAGTCCTCTGAATAAACTCTTTTTCAATCCAGCCAGCAGTTCATTTGGCAAGCTTGTGAATCTAACACCTAAAAAAAGAGATCCATTATTTGGGATTCAGGACTTCTTAGTCAGCAGGAAATGTTGCTTTCCTGACTACCTGACAGTCTCCGTGTGTGTGTGTGTGTGTAGGTGAAATTCTCGTGATGGAGCCATGTGGATTACAAGATATGTTTTTTTCCTCTGTATCTTGATTTGTCCGTGCATTTTGCTGAGCATGCACTGTGTTTTCCACCACTGCACTGCTTCACATACATTTAATATTGTACATAAGTCCTGCCCACGCAGCAACATTTTTGACATAACAGTGCCTTGCTCAAAGGCACCCTCAACCAAGTTATCCATATCGATATGTCAAGATAATTCCACATAACAAGGACTCACATACTGGCTTCCTTACGGTGAAACTGTAATCCCCACACTTCTGTAGCGCTGTGTCAATGCTGTAGAATTGTTCGGCGCCCGTTGTTTTGGAATAGGCGTAAAAATTATCTGGGTTGTTTGACGAGTTGGATGCTGCAACAGTCTCTGCAAAATAGTGTCAGCACAGACTTTGTTTTGGTGGAACATGTGCACATGAGGAAGTGTGTTGTGGCATTAAAATGGCACTTAAAAAGAGGAAAGTTGCCATTTCCAGTGTGTAGCGCAACTTGGAAGCTGTTGTTTTACGTAGTGAGGGTCTTTCAAAGCAACAACGGATAGATAACGGAAGGAAGAACGACAACAACAATGTTCTTGTGCAGTGTTTCTCAAACAATGGGGCGGGGCCCCCCAGGGGTGTGAAGGCTTGCTGCGGGGAGACAACAGGATCTCTCCTGGGTGTTTTTTTTTTTTCTCTTCAGATTAGAACATGTAGCAGGTGGAACTAATGGAGCACCCTGGACTCATTTTAGGGATGCACAACAAACCAATCTACCGCCATTGTGATCTGTCACTAGACTAGACAAAGAGTTTAGATTTGGAGAATGAACCAGGATTGGACTGGAAAAGAAAAATGTGACATGCTTCTGTTTTTGCACAGTTTGCACTTGAACGTTCTGAGATGTGCGAATGAAACAAGGTCATTACAGCCACTGATACTGTTAAAACGTTCATCTTTGTTACAAAGAAAAATAATTTATCATCATAATTGTAAAATAAATACACATTTCCTGTTTTTATTTGGGGAAATAATGTCTCAGGGAGCAGTTTATTTGTATTATTCAAGCAAAAATCTAAGTTATTTTTAATATGAACAAAAATTATTCAAGGAAAAGCAAAAAGTATCATTGCAATATTGATGTTTCTTTCAACATGTTATAATTGCACTACTGTTACAGTGTTGTTGGGGTTGAGGGGGGCCTAAAGATTGCGAAAGATTTCCAACCACTGCTCTTGTGCAACAGAGCTGTTCCCTCTTTATTCCGAAGCGATACCTCCAGTGACTCAGACTACTGAAGGTATTAACAGGGTTGAAATATATCACAGTCCACAATCCAGCTCACCCTTCGTAAGCAGTGGTGGTGGAGTAGTGTGTGTGTGTGTGTGTGTGTGTGTGTGTGTGTGTGTGTGTGTGTGTGTGTGTCTAGGGGTGGGGGTGGGACTGTTTGGTGTGAGGTTGGAGGCAGGTATGATTAGGTATCTTCACCCCATGGTCTATTAAAGCCACTACTGTAAGCTCTGCACTCTCATATCCCTTCTGTTTGCAATGACCAAACACTCAGATCACAGGTTCTACTTTTGTGCAGGACTCTGGTCTAGTATCAGAATGAGATGATGGGCTTCCTAAGCTGACTGACATATGATTGAGAACCGGTTCTTTTTGAGAACTGGTTCCTAGTAGTTCAGTTTGAATCATTTGCCTACTTATCGATTTTGCCTTTGTTGTGAATGCCTGATGATGTCACTTACATTGGTTTAGAATCTAGCATTATCGCAGAAACGCTCCAAAGTCTGGCTAATATTTCACGCAAAACGATGACACCAGTGCCACTTATAACACTTGCAAAGCTACCATTTCTTTCGTTTCTCTACCATTTCCTTCTGATATGATCAAACATTTGTCCACACAGCATGAAATTTATTTGCAGGAAGGTTACATGTTTGATTCGCTACTTGAAGCAAACACCAGGGTGTCATCCAAATGTCCTGCCCCCTCTGATAAAATTTTCCAACGGTAGAGAAAAGGAAATGAGGTGCACATCTGTGGCAGACATAGAAGAATTAGTAAAGCATCTTACATTTCACTTTCACTTTGTATGGTGTGACAGCCCCCCTCCACCAACTGAGCCCAGCATCATCTGTTATTATTACTGTTTATGTTATGTTTTCTGTGCAGAGATGGAAATACAAACCACGGTTAAGGAAAAAAACAAACAAAACAAAAACAGTTTGTAGTCTTTTATTCCCTCACCCAATGAAAATCGTTGGAATTGGAATCATTGAATTCCCAGCTCTATTGTCAGCTCAGTCAACTGTGATCATTACACATGAACAGATAGGAGAGGAAACCAACCTCATGCAGCCAACCTTTGACCCATAGACTGAGCTCTCTCCCATGTCCATTTTATATTCCATACCATTGCTTTTTTATTTATTTATTTATTAAATTTATCTCTGTTGTTGTTTTTTTTGCCTTATGATGATTGGTTGAAGGGTGGGGGAAAAAAATCCAAATTTTATTGTTACAAATGCACAACTTTCATAGTTCTTCTATTAAGCTGAAGATGTAAGAGGTTGATGAGCATAAATGATAATAAAGTGAATATTCTTAAATGTAGCTTCATCAGGATCAGTTGATTCTTGAGTTTGAATAGTAAAATACTCATTACATATACTGTATTTTATCACACTGCACACACATAATTCAAGGGACGCCTTTGATATATATGTTAAACCTCCAAACCTGGTGTCCAGAAAATAAAAAGGATATTTCTAATGCAGCTACACTATATATAAAAAAAAAAAAATAATGATAATAAATCCTTGGAGGTAAGTGCTAACATCATTAAAAGTGACAATGCTAAGATGCTGATGCTGAGCAGGAATAATGTTTAAGATGTTCACCATCTTAGTTCAGCACATTAGTATGATAATCTGCTAATTAGCATTAAACAAAAGCTGCTGACATGCTCTACAACTGAAGCTGATGAGCGTGCCCTTACATTTGCAGGTATTTGCTCATAAACAGAAGACAGAAGACTAAGAAAAAAAAATGCTATTTGATGGTGAGAAATGAGCATGTAACATTTCAGCCTACTTGCACAAACGTAATATTGATAATATATGTAAAGCAGGGTGTCAAACTTATTTTGGGCCACATACAGCCTAATATGGTATAAAGTGGACTAGTGAAATAATATAAATAATAGGATAAGAATTGAGCTGAGTGAAAAAAGTAAAATTCTGTATTGAAAACTTTTACATCTACAAATTGTACTCAAACATAACATGAACAAATATGAATAACATGAAAACTCTTATACATTTATACATGTGAATCACAATGTACAGGGAGAATATTAAAATTCCACATGCTTCTCTTAAGATATTTCAGGATTTCACTTATGAAAGGCTGTCTGTAAATATAAGCATTTTTGTAATGTATCTTTTTTTTTCTTTTTTTTACAGTAAAACAAAGAGTAAAATCTGCAGTTTTCATTATTTACAGGTTATTCTGATAATATTTTACTGGTCTGATCCACTTGAGATTGAATTGACCTAAAATGATTTGAATATCCATGATTGTTAATATCTTGGCGGGCAGGATGTGGCCCCCAGGCCGCATGTTTGGCACTTATGATGTAAAGGTACCATTTAAATATATATATGTATTTGTAAAGATGAATGGTGTTAAAAAAAAAAGTCTTAAGGAAAATGAACTCTAAGTAGGGTCTATTTTTTCTCACCCTTGAGTGACAACTGGGAGTCTCAAGGGCCGGATTGAACCCTTTGGTGGGCCGGATGTGGCCCCTGGGCCGCATGTTTGGCACCTATGATGTAAAGGTACCTTTTTTTTCTTATAATAATAATAATAATAATAATAATTGTAAAGATAAATGGTGTTGTCGTCAAAGTCTTAAGGAAAATGAACTGTAAGTACGGTCTATTTTCTCTCACCCTTGAGTGACAACTGGGAGTCTTGTCATCATTATTGTAAAGGACAGCCCAGTGGAGATGAAAGATAATGCAAATATGGTAAAAGAATGAAAAAAGGGCTTTGTGAATCTGCTCTGGTGGCAGAGAGAATAATTTGTAGTTACGACACATTCTTTCCCATCATCGTCGTTAAAGTTTGGCTTGAAAATGTCAAGAGTGGCCTTGTCCAATTAAAGAGCAGTCTTCTCCGCTCTATGTTAATTCTCATTTCTGGCGTTGGCTGTCTGAATAGGCTGACAAATTACATTTTGTCCTCTCTGATTCATTCTCTTCCTCTTTTCTTTAGCTTCTCTCCTTCTCACTCTAACGCTGTCTCTTTACTCCTCCGTCTCGGCTCCTCTCTCCTTGTCTCTCATTATTTCGAATGAAATGAGGAATGTGCGTTGAATATTTGAATAAATTAAAGAGCTTATTTAAAAACATTTCGGGGGTTGATTAGCTAGATCATTAGAAGATCCAGAGGGGTTTTGCGCTGCATGGTTTGATCCGACCAAGTGTGTGACCACTCTCTGAAGGTCAGCGTGCCAAAATGTGTGTCATCAGTTATGTGTTTAATAATTGAACCGTTTTTATCTGCAATTTCCTCTACACACAGATAACTTTATATCTGACTTTCTATCAATTTAAATATGATATCCGTATTTTAACGTATTATCTTCGTTTCTGCAAATTTACCCATCATAGCTGGAGTCCCGTCCGTTCCAGTTTTGCCCCACGAGACCTTATTTTGAGAAAAAAAAAACAAAGACTTGAAAGAGACATGTTATATTTGATGCCTTGTGAATTTCGTGTAATGTTTCTCAATTTAGAAGAAAAGTTTAAAAGTCAAGAACTCTGCATTTTGCAGAACTAAAACCGATAAAATAAGTAAGCATTTAATAGTGTTATAGTCAAGACCGGCTAGACTAAGACCAAGATATGGCAGAGACCGAAGAGTATCGAAACCAAGACGAGACCGAAACCAAATGAGTTGAATCCATGACAAGACCAAGACCACAAAGACAGAGAACTAGACCACTAGTGGACTGTGGAGGGCTGGCAGTGAACATGTATACAGTGTAACCATTTGAGAGCATGTAATAAATAATGATACTATTCTGTGATGATGAAGGTTTGGTACAAATCCTATCCCATTCTGGTGTATGAGTGTGTGTGAATGGGTGAATGTGAGGCTACGTAAAGCGCTTTGAGTACCAAATGGCACTTTTCCACTACATGGTACCGGCCCTACTCTACTCTACTCTACTGGCTCGTCTGAGCTCGACTCGTTACTCCTACACAGCGCGTTACTTCCGTGTCGTCTGCTCAGAGTCGCCGAAAACTCGCTCATTGAATGTTTTCATGTCTGGATTTTTACGTCCGCCACCAAAGACTGAATCTATGTGACGGTCTTTGGTGTAGTTTTGTTCTGTCATCATGTGGATTCATGTTTCGCTATTCACTGTCTACTTCCACGTCAGATTTTTGTAAATCGTGGGTCATAGAGAAAACTGTTTGACCAATCAGTGTCTGCAGTGTTGTGTTGGTATCCACTCCAGGATTTTGGAACCTCGACTGAGGCGGTACTAAAAAACTAGTATCGGGACCCAGGTTCCAGGGTCCTTTTTCGTAATAGAAAAGTGAGAGAGCCGAGTTGAGTAGAGCCGGTACCATGGAGAGGAAAAGCAGCAAAAGTGTAGAAATGAGATATTTAAGTGCAGTCCATTTACCATCTATCGAGACCAATATGTCCAAGACCAAATGAGTTCAGTCTGTGACAAGACCGAGACTGACTGACTTTAAAGTCAGAATTTCTGTCTTTTTTTTTTGTTTGTTTGTTTTTGCAGAATTCTATCTTTAATCTTGGAATTCTAACTCCCCCCCCCCCGAGAATTCTGACTTTAAAAAAAATAGATATCAGACCTTTTTTCCCAGTGACCCTAATCCTCTTCCATAATTATCTGCAAAATATTCAGTCTACTTTCAGTTTATTTTATGACTGATGTGAATCATCCCCTCCTGTTGCATTTTTGGTTTGTTAGAATGTGCTGAAGAGGATGATGGGAATTATCTATGATGTTAACCACTTCATTCAGCTGCTCCTTCCAAACACGGTAAAATCTTTTAAATAACGGGCTAATACTTCGTCCAATGTAGCATGGTATTGTTGTTTAACCCAAGTAACATTCTTATTGTATCATATGTGGGTTATATTTCATATGTTTCTGAAGTACATGAGAATTATTGTACAGCTACTTTACCCTCTGAGAAGTGAATGAGCTGCTGGCTTATCTGGAATTCTTTACACTGCAGCCACCAGTGTGTGATTTTCAACAGTTGATCTAAAATATTGCATAATTGGTTGCATTGCCTCATGGGAAAGCATCTCGATATCCTTTTCCAGTTGATTGCCTCTATTTGCATTTCTGAAGCTACAGCAAGAATGGAAGATTTGTATGCAGCGATGTGCCTAAGACTTTTGTACATACGCTACCACTTTTACGTATTCACTTACCGCACACTGATCTGCAAACAGATTACATTTCAGTCATTGAGTAGTTGGGAAATTAAATCAGCCTTGAATACCTCCACATTTTTAAAACAGGAATAAAAATTTATAACCCTATGTAAGAATTAGAGGCTGCGACAAAGATAATCCATGAATGTACTGATGATGAAAATTGCATAATGTGTTTCAGCAAATTAAATCTAATCGGCTTCAGGTTTGGTAAGTTTTGAGTTTATAGATGTAATAATTTGTGAGAGCTATCACTTACTATATTTCTCACAGTGTCGGTCGAAATTGGTTTCTGTGCAATTACACTGACAGAGAGTACATGCATGAGTGGATTTCACTTGAAGGGTCAGAGTGCAATAGAATGAAATCATATAGTATGGCCCTATGCCTCTCACTCTGATGCTCCCTCAAGACTTCAAAGCTTGGAAAATCGACGGTGTGAGTAAACCGATTGATTTGTGACGTATTAAAGGAATAATATTTTGCTTTATTAAATGCAATTATGCATGTCAAAACATTTCCCTGTGGTCTACATAAACTGTAAATGCTATACTTGGGTCCAAATTCTTCATTAATTTAACTCCAAAGGTCCATCTTCAACCCTATTTCTGAGTAACGACACCAGAAAAGTCGTTTTGAACGCTGGCCCTTTAAATGCATATGACTCCACCCCTTCCAGGTTGTTTACCGTGCTGCTCTGTCCCGTTCAGCCATTTGTGGTCATCAATACAACCAGCATCTGAACATTTTAGGTAAACCGCTCGAAGTCTGCACATATTTTTAATATTGACGACAACCGCTGCTGCTGATAAACTGTTTATGTCAAACTCTGAGAAATGTTCTTCGGAAGTCTTGACCTTATATGGGCAAATGTCATGATGTAACTAGTTATAAATGTAACAAATTAAGCAGGAATTAAATCAGGCTGTAAATTCACTAAATTTTTGCCAAAATGAATATAAAGATAGCTTTGGAACACCTGGAGGGTTAAAATTCAAAGTTTATGAACTATTAGGGTCCAGATACACAAATAAATGAACCAAAGACTAATAAAAGTGGCTTTAGTAAAATATGAGCCTTTTAACATATGGGTGCTTCTCTGAAACTGGTCCCTAAAAACAGGACACGGGGCTAAAAATTCAAACCAAGTGTAGACTTGGTAGTTTGGAAGCACTTTAGGTCTATTTTAATTACTATTTTATTTTTATTTATTGAGATAAAAGAGAAATTAGTTTTCAGATAAAACTTTTTTATTAAAAAAAAATATATATATATATGTATGTAACAAAAAGGACACCAAAATTATGTGCTACTATTTTTTTTTAGAATATCTCTTCATTCTCTCACAGGCACATTTTGGGAATTTCACTAATTATTATAATGCTGTCGCAAAATCACTCACAATTTATACACGTTTAAATGGGCAGTTTCTGCATGTAACGTGAGTGGACACGAGGAGTTACACACGAAACCTGGAATGACACTGAGATTCATGAAAAACCCACATGGATAAAAAACACTAGGATCCTCAAATTTAACAGAGTGCCTTTATTTATAGCACTGTATAAGACCATTTACAGCCATGTTTTCCAGGTCAAATGCACTGACAACTAGGTGGCTTTTAGTGTCCCAATTTTGGTCCTATTTTTGGCCCCAACATTTTATTAACAATTCATTTATTTTGAGATGGCTCAGAGCAAGAATACGATTTTTTTTTTTTTTTTTTTTTTTTTGCATTTATGTGATGTCATAATTAGGCACCTCCGGGGGGCAAATATGTCTGAATTTCTCTTTTTTTTATTGGGTCTAAAAAGCTGGTAAAGTACCAGGTACCAAAATGAACACAGTTTCATAGAAGCACTCTTACAGAGAAATTCACCTTTGTCCATACACCTTTTGTCCGTGATCACCTCTGGAAATCTGATTTACTAGAGTATTTGAGTATTTATCCCTTGAGTATGTAGTCTTATTTTATCATAACATGTACATTTGGAAATGAGAGATGATGATATCCTGAAAACAAGGACAATCTTGCCTAGTATTTCACTGCTGAATCCATATGGACAAATTAATATCTATCAACATTATCAATTTCCTTCCAAGAACTGATTGAGAACTGAGAGCACATTTTAATTATATA
>JAPSES010000258.1:9634433-9648915 GCA_029822895.1 Maxillicosta whitleyi
AACACAAAATAGCTGAGCTGAGTCGATTCGATTCGATTCGATTCGGTACCACTTAGTGGAAATGTGGCATTAGTCATAAGATACACACAGGAGTTACTACTTGGTTGCATAACCATTGTTTTTGATGACTTTCGATTGTTTAATATTTTTTCCTCTGACTGTATGTGATTAATTTGACATTAATCATGGAAAGTTAAGCTCAGTTATTGTCATAAAAGAACCTTGCAAAGGGAATTTAAGAAAGTTGAAAAGAAGGCAAATCAACTATAAGTTGAAGTCAGACACAGACATCTGCAAAGTTAGAGGCAGGACGTATCAGTCCACTACAAAACCTAAACATAACGTGCACACACCTGAAAATCCTCAGCCTGACTTATCAGGTTCACTGCTGCCCCCGGTGGTCGGATTTATGAGTGCATGGCAACGTTTTTGGCAACCCTGCAGCCAGTGTGGCTTAGGGTAAAAAGTAATTCAATCCAATCCACTTTATTTATATATCACATTTAAACAAAAGAACATTTCCAAAGCGCTACACATAGAATCATAAAGACAATAAAACAAATACTGTCATATTTAGCTCTACCAATCCTCATTAAAATAACAAAAACTAGTAAGACTGAATAAAAGAAAAATACACTATAAACAATAAATAAGCACATAAAACTAAAACAATGTTATAAATAAAGCAATAAAATCAAATAGTTAAAAGTAATAAAATAAAAACCACACACACAAAACTAAGCGAATGAAACATAAATAATGGAACAAACATTTGACCCTGAACAAATCTTCAGGTGTGAAAACACTCTCAGTGCAGATTGTGACTTTTCTGAAACGACATGTGTAAAAGCAGCTGGGAAAAAAATCGGAAGAAGAAAATGAGATAGAAATGTGAGAAAATGAGTATTATGACATTTTATTCAAATTAGTGACAGATCGGTGTATTTTGACTTGAAAGGGCAACAGATGAGTAATACTTCAAGGTAACATATGAAAAAAATGGTGTAAATACAGGTGTAAATTATGCAGCGAAGGTGTGGAGGCAGTCCGCTGTTTTCACAAAGCCTGGTTGTACTTCTTTAGAATAATGCTAATGTGTTCAGCTCATGTAAACAGAATGAACAGTCTCAAATGTTACACTGCCTTCATGTCTTAATTACTAAAATGATGCAATGATTCCATCCTGAAATAATATAATAATATTTAGATTTTTTTAAATTCTTGTTAACTCTCATAGATCTAACCAGCTTCCAGTAAATAAAAGAATCTACTGATCTGAAATGTTTAATATGTTTTGGTTCACTAATCCATCAACACCTTGAAATAATTCAGATAAAATGTAAAAATGACACATTTTGATGTTCAGAGGCAGCATAGTGAACATGGAAAGACTCTGATCTTCTGCAACATTGAGTCACTGTTAAAGTCCATGTAGTGTGACAAACAGGGTTTCTGCAGGTATCAAGTCAAAGTCAGCTTTATTGTCAAATATACTATAAGTTTACAACATACAGCATAGATGAAATTTCAGTCCTCCAAAAAAGGCAATAATAAAGAGCATGGATTAAACATTCAACAATCAAGGCACTGGTGCTATTTACAGTTAAATAGAAAAAGAATAAACGTGCACGGTCCGTTTATAAGGTGAGGTCTAATGCGAATGAGAAATGAAATGTGCAGAGTCTTTGAGGTTTTCAGTGTCTGTGTATGTGTATGGGGGGACAGCAGGGGGGTGTGCAGGCAGAGTCTGTGAGTGCAGGGGGAAGGGGGAGGGGTGCAGCATGATGTCAAATGCTGGGGGGACAGCAGGGAGGGGTGCAGGCAGGGGTTGGGAGAGGGAGCAGAGCAGGGAGGGAGTTGAGCCTCCGAACCGCCTGGTGAAAGAAACCGTCCTTGAGCCTGCTGGTTTTAGCTCGGGGGCTCCGCAGTCTCCCGCTTTGAAATGGGTGGGTGTGGTCACCTGCAATCTTGACAGCTTTGAGGGTGTTGTAAATGTCCAATGGTCTTCTCAGCTGCTCTCACAATGCGCTGCAGAGTCTTGCGGCAGGACACGTTGCAGGCGCCGTACCACACAGTGAAGCAGCTGGGCAGGATGGTGTCGATGGTGCCTCTGTAGAAGGTGTGCATGATGGGGGCCGGGGCTCTTGCTCTCCTCAGTTTGTGGAGAACGTACAGGTGCTGTTGGTCTTTTTTTGGCCAGTGATGTGGTGTTGGTGTCCCAGGACGGGTGCACACCCAGGAACGTGGTGCTGCTCACCCTCTCCACTGCAGCACCATCGATGGTTCGTGGAGCATGCTGGGCGTGCATGTTCCTGAAGTCCACAATAATATCCTTAGTCTTCTCCACGTTCAGGCATAGACTGTTGTCTTTGCACCACATGGCCACCTGCTCATCCTCATTGTTGATGAGACCTACCAAGACCTATCATCTGCAAACTTGATGAAGAGGTTGGAGCTGGATGATGGTGTGCACTCATGGGTCAGCAGAGTAAAGGGGAGTGAGCTCGGCACACTTCCCTGGGGGGCCCCCGTGTACACAATAATGGTGCTGGATGTGTGGCTGCTGACCCGAACTGTGGTCTCCTCATCAGGAAGTCCAGTAGCCAGTTGCACAGGGAGGTGTTGAGCCCTATCTGGTCCAGTTTGTGGATGAGCTGCTGGGGGATGATTGTCATGAATGCTGAGCTGAAGTCTATGAACATTCTGACATATGAGTCTTTGGTCTCTAGGTGGATGAGGGCTGAGTGGAGGGCAGTGGAGATGGCATCATCTGTCGAACACTTCGACCAATAAGCAAATTGGTAGGGGTCCACGGGGAAGGTGGGGGCAGACTTGATGTGCTGTATGACTAGCTGCTCAAAGCACTTCATGAGGATGGGGGTGAGTGCGACCGGGCGGTAGTCATTATAGCTGGAGGGAGATGACTTCTTTGGGACGGGGATGATGGTGGTGTCTTTGAGGCATGTGGGGACAACAGTCTGGCTCAGTGAAGTGTTAAAAATGGCCGTGATGACATCCGTGAGCTCCTCAGAACACGGCCCGGAATGTTATCAGGACCGTAGATATCAGCAAATCTAATTTTTAATGCCCTTTTTATGCAACTTTAAACAAATTTAATGCCCATGTCCAACTGCAGATACAGTTTTATGGCTGTTTAACATTAACAGGCTTTACCCCAGTTCTGAATAGTTCCTCCCCCAATCACTTTTGCCGAAAATTATTTTTAAACTTTTCAATTTTTCCGACATTTACTAATATTCTCAGCATGAGCATGCTCACATCACGTTACGTTCCAAATATCTGGTGTTGTGACTTCATGTATGAAGTCATAAACAATATCCAATTAAAGGGTTCCACCTGTCAATCATTACACTATAGTTTTGATCAAAATTATTAAATGTTTTTAAAATCAAAAGACATTACAAATAACAAAGCTTTTTTTCCCCAATCAAATGTATTTAATTTTGGAATGCCTCTGAACATTGAATTTACTGCTCTTTAAAAGCCATTTAAGGCCTTCATTTTCACTAAATCTATTTAATGAATGCTTTTGAATGACCTGCGGAAACCCTGACAAATGACAGTGGTTAAAAATACTTAATTTTAATATTCACTTAATGGCATATTAATTTGTGCATGGTCGGTAAATTAAACATACCAAAATACCTGATTTCACAGAAAAAAATTAACTCATAAAGACTTAGTAAATCTGTTGAGGCAGTTCCAAAAATAAGTAATTAATCACAATTTACCAAAATATTATCCTCTGTATTTAGTTTTTTTCCCATTGAAAAGAAAGTGTATACTTATATTTAATTTACTGATGTAGATGATGTAGATATGTATAAAAGGTCATTAAAGGTTAGGGGTTTTTTTTGTTTTTTTTTTAAGAAAGAAAGAAAACTGAAGAAAAAGCTACTTTTTCAGCAAAATAGATCATTAATTGTACATCAACTCAGTGTCTCCATCCACTGTCACTGATCAAATTTAATGGGTTTTACTGGTGAATTACCATAAAAAGATGACAAACTGTATTTTACACCATTTATTTATATGTATTGATAGTTTTACTGGATCAACAATTTAGGTCAGGAGATTCATTTGGTTGCCAGTGGCTGTTTGTGTCTTCATGGGTTAAAACAGAATATCCTTAAAATATCTGGTGATAAATTACTAACAAAAATTTAATTAGGAAGTCACCATTTAACAAATATTTGTAGGTCTTTAAGGGTTAATAAGCAGATCTGAACATACACATTTACACCTCGTATTAACACGGGTTTTTCCTTACAAATTGCATTTTAGCACACAGTGTAAATGCCATTTCTTATGGCCATGCATAAGAAAGTGTTAGTTATTCTGACATAAAGTTGTTCATGTTTTTACTCGATAATTATAGGAGAATTTTAAAGTCTAATGTAGGCTTGTAATTAAATTTCCTCCTTTAGAGTCTCCTAACTATTTCAACATTAAGCCTATATTTGTCATGTCTTAAACTCATGCCACTAATGAAACACTCCTTTTCCTAATTGATGCTTTGATTATTAAAATATATATATATAAAAAAAACAAATTCCCAAGAGTTAGAAGTTAGTCAAGAGCAGTGTGATGCAGCAAAAACTAATTAAAAATCAAGCAATAGCTGAAACTAGTTAAATCCCCAAAGTAAACGGATATTTAACCCATAAAGCCCCAGAGCTACTTTTATGACATTTCCCAAATTGAAAAAAATCTCTGTATTTACCCTTTCTTAAATGATTTATACCCATTTATTGTAATATTATCCTTCGTAGTTTGCTATTTTTTTCAGTATAAATCATGTATTTTCCAACATTTAATTGATTGATTATACAGTTGTTCATTAAAACTCAGAGTAAAAATGAGGGTTATTATATCAAAAACAGAGAAAACCGAAGAAAATGTGACTTTTTCATCTAAATATATTGTTAACTGAATATAAAAGAACTGTCTCCATCCACTGTCATTGATCTAACTCCATGGGTTTTACTGATGAATCAATGTTGTAGAAGATGACAGTGTTTCCATGTTCACTATGGAGCCTCTGGAGGTCCAAATGGGTCATATCTGATGACCATGAAAAAACGACAAATTGTATTTTACACCAATTCTTGACATGGATTGATAGGAATTAAGGCATAAACATTTTACTACAGTAGACAATTTTGTTCGATAGTGGATGTTTGGGTCTTTATGGTTAAAGGTGAGCGTAGAGGACAGAACTGAGGATAAACAGAGTCATTTTCTGTGGTTGTTAGGACAGAGGGAGTAAATGGAAGCACAAAGCAATAGATTATTATAGACACTGAAGAAGAGATCATCTATGACGTTCACCCTCGCAAACACACTCTCGTACACACTCTTCACCCTGGTATTGGGCTTTGCAGGACTCCATTACCAAGCATCAAGTGAAGTGAAATTTCAGCTAACAAGGCCTTGAGCAAGAAACGTTATATTTAATGGTATGACGAAGAAAAACACAGTGAGCACATACAAAACAAGATATCAGGAATGTTTACTTTAAATGAAAACTGACTGACGTGTGGCCAGAATGTGAAAACATGTGAATCTTCTGATGTAATTCATTTGATTTCGACAGCAGCTCAAGAACCCCCAGGAGCACATCCACAGCCTGTAATGGTTTATATATATGGATTCAATTGAGCACAGTAAACAGAGCAAGGTTTTAAAAGAGCTTATTACTAACAGCGAAACTAGATACTAGAAACGCTTGGATCTTCTCTGTGGATTTAGCGATACAGGAAAGACGAGGACTGGAATGGATGGAGAACAAGACCCTGCTCATTTGTGTTGGAAAACTGGATAAAGCAGGTAAGGGACTGGAACCAGACAAAGAGGGGAGGCAGCTTATCAGAGAGGAGGGGAAAGGAGTTTAGGTGGGGGATTTATATGCTGAGCTGGGTTATCTAGACCAAACTCACCAAGAAAAGGTTAGGCTGAAGGCTGGAGATCAGAACATAAGTAAGTAGACCCAAGAGGCTAACATCGGGCAAGTCTGTAGAGCAGCGACTCTGCAAACAGAAAGTGCATTCAACAAAGTGAACAAGCCAGGTAATGACTGGGTTAAAAGAAGATTTACAACATTGTTGGATCAGACACTCGTCTTTAGGGAAGAAAAAAGGAATTCAATATCATTTAACAGGCAAAATCAGGCTGACAATCCAGGACAGACTGTAAATGATCACCCTGTGTGCTGCAATCTCCAAGGCTGATAAAGCTCTATAATACTCCCAAAAGTAGGTTCTCACCTTGTATCTTAGTCCCTCCCACCAGAGATGTGAGTAGAGGAATCATGAATGTATTTACCTGGGAAAAAGAATTCCTGGTAATCTATGTGGCTTGTGTTTCCACCGCTCCTCAAAGTCCTGTTGGAATCCATTTGAGTATATTCTCATGAGGTCCAGGGTCTTGTGAGTGAATTTGGAAATATGCAAAATTGTATTTGGATGGTCAGACAATAATTTTAATGCACTTAGGATGGATGAAATAGACCTCGTTGTCTGTCCATTTTTCGCAAGTTCTGTTCTTTTGCTTCATTTTCCATATGATCAGAACATAAATAAAGTGAAGCCTTTAGAATTTAAATAAAGAAGTTTGCAGACACACACTAGCCACTTTTACACAGAGATCCCGGGGAAAAAATGAGATGGTGATCCCACCTTTTTTCCACCCTTGATTGATTTTCACAACTAAAGCCAAAGGATTAACAGAGGTGAGACAGGCTGGACTTTTACACAGCGGACCTGCATTCTGGAATCAAAGGGGCGATGCAGTGCAGTGTATGGTGAGACGTATGCCGTGCATTTCACAAATATCCTGAGCATAGCAGTGTTTCTAACTTCTCCAGAGTTGATCTTTTAATTTGCAATTTGCAGATGTTGCTATCTCCCACAATCTGTTTGTGTACTGTACATGGCCCACGCTCATTTTTAAATCTCCCCAGCACGGGGGTCACACATGCAATACGTCATCAAAACAACACCTTGGTTGCAAAATGAGAGGTTTTCCTTTTAAATAGTGAACTATTATTATTTCAATTCAGATATTGAGGTTTTAGGATAAATTGTTTTATTACTTAGTAGATAATGTTTTCTCATAGGATTCATTTGTTTAATCTGTTTTATTTCAATAATGTTAGCTCTGAGTTCTTTGTGACGAGCATTAATATTGACCTGTTTTAGTTTAAGGTTTTTGTTTGTAGCCTGTTGTAGGGGATCAGCTTACAATTGAATATGAGTAATTTGCATTGAAATGCTAGGACCCCCATTTGGCTCCCAGGTGTGGGTCCTCAGTACTGAATACGCTGTAACTTCTTTGTGATCACCTCAAGTCTGATTAATTTTATAAAAATTAGACTGAAACAAATCCAGACTTATCCTTGGAGCTTCCAAAAAAAAGAACACGCTAACAAGTGTTCCCGAATCATGATTCCACCTTCATCATGGCTCTGTTGGTACCTCCAGAAGTGTTGCAAAACTGTGATAAAGGTGGAATCAAATGATCACACCATTTCATTTACACAGACATTGTTCTGTAATGAGACTGAAATATTCCTGTAACATAAGTGCTGTGTAAAAAATTTGCAAACTTAAATATTGTAGGTTCAGGCAAATGTAGAACGCTAAAAATTGTGTTTCACCAATCAGCATTCTTCAGCACACAGCCCCCTCAGGGTAAAAGTTTTGGGCTTGAGGGAAAGTTTTTTTTACCCTGGTAATTTTGGTGGAAACCTTTTTCCCAGGTAAAGTTAAAGTTCATGCAGTCAAAGAGGGGCTAATCTGCACTTTACGGAACTGAGGCATTCTTCAAGATGATGCATGGAGGTTGTTGTCTTGGGTCACAATTGAATATTGAAAGGTCAAACCATGGAGGTGAAAAATAGACAGAGAACTGGACAAGAGTCAACGAAACACCTATAGTGTCTACTGTCCCATTGATGATCGATAACAGGCAGAGTCATGTGGGCTGTGATCATCTCACTCATCAGCTGAGTTAGGACCATCACAGCTTCTGTTTATTGAATAAAACAGCCTGTAACTTCTTACTTACAGTGTAAAGATCGAGAAGAACCTCAAGAGTTCAGGAGAATAGAAAAGTACTGGCAAACTGACTTTGATGCCATGGTTGATAAATAGGGTGGGGACGGGGGTTGGGACAGTCCATGCTGTACCTTACAATGAGTACATGCAGACCATACAACCATGAAAGTGAAACTTATGATCCTTTATTAATTCCTCTAAGAATTGTAAGGGAGGATGATAAGACTGTCTCTCTCAAATTTCAGTCTGTACAGACATACACCTGCAGGCGCCAATGACTGGGATTATTGGAGGGAAAATTACAGGGAGGAGGGAATGGTTAGACAGGTGAAGAGAAAGTACATGGTGGGAAATCTAGTAGTGTCAAAGAAAATGGCAGAGGCAGTGAAACAGTAGGGGTCAGCGAGAAAATGCTCTGCTTATGCACTATAACATTTAGCCTTCAGTAAAATCAAGGATATACTATCAAGTAAATGAAGATGGCAGAGAAACACTGTGGCAGGTTAACATGTAAATTAGACTCCATAGAGCATAATTTGTCCTCTGTTCACACAAACATGCTCAGGAGGAAGAAAATACATTTCCTTTCTCGTGGATATATTTTATGTCATGAGTGCACATAATTGACTGTTTTCCTCCAGCCTTCTTTACAACACAGAGCCATAACCTTAAAGGAACAGCTGGTCTTAGCAATACCTCTCAAAGGATGTATATGCAAAATAAATGTAATATGCTGACTAACTTATCACTTTTATTTTTTTCAGTATAAGAATCATAATTTTAAATATTTGTGTGCAGGTGCATGTCTGTACCAACATGCATGTAACTAAGTCAGGCTCTGTCGGCCTTTGGTGCCACTTAACTGCTCCCCCATCTGCTTTCTGTTTTCCTGATGGAGCACTGTGCCAAGGGAGGCCTTCTGCAGCACAGACCCGCCTGGCCTGGACCTATGATGCACCAGGCAGGCAGCCCCTGTTAGCTGCAGTGACAAAAGAGTCTGTTGGGTTTGTGTTTAATGAGGCGGTACTGTGTATTCATTCAATAATAACAGCCATATGGTTGTCATCGCCGAACATGCCTCCTCACTTTGCTGGAAAGTTCGGCATTGTCTCCGAGGGAAGACAATTAGCATGGTGATGTGCAGTGCATTAGGTGGGAGTGACTTTCTTATGATTGGTAATGAGTTTGTGTTTGCAATTTTAGTATTGGAGAATATCAATTAAAAGTTTCTCATGCTTGTTATCTAACATTATATCCCACTTCAAATCCAATAAACTCACATTTTCAGCTCCCCCATTTATTTATTTGGTACATAAATCATTTTTTTATTAGGTACCTGATGTTTTGCTTCATGAAAAATACACAAACTGTCAATGACATGTATTGTATGTAACCAAAAACATTAAATAAACATGTATGTATTGTTTATTTAGGGCCCTTGTTATTTTCCTTGGGTTTTATATATTTATACTGTATATAAATACATAATAATGCATCTTACTTTTTGTTCATTTAACCGGCAGTTGTAGCCAATGAGCCTCACTTCACCAGAAATGATGATAGAATTTAAAATGTTTTGGTGGAATAATGTCAATCGTAAAAAAAATAAAAAATAAAAATAATAATAATAATATAGTAACAGTAAATGACTCCAAAAATGCCATAGCAATGGAGGGCAACATGCAGACACAATGCAGAAGTGTGTTCTACAGAGATGCTGTAGTATATTCTGCCATTACACCTACTTTGCTCTCCAGTGTGTGTCTCAGGCCATAAAACATCTCCCTATTAGCATCCTAGACACTTAGCTGAGGAGCAGCTACTCTCTTTATATGCAGGCTCAGGCATGATCATTTCCATTACAATCATTTGGGTGAAAATATGCAGCAGACACAAACATGACATTAATTTTAATGTGCTGCCACAGCTCTGTTCAATTACATTCCATAAAATATTCACTGGGAATCTCACTCAGATTTAGGTAAAAGGGGTATAGCACAGCAGGAACCTTCCTGGCTGTGCTGTGGGCATAAGATAATCTATGAGTGTGCTATAAGTAAAGGTAGGACTTGCTACTGTCCTAGCTTTTCTTTAAGAAACCCATTTAAATGTGTCATCAAATATTATATATTAGAGGGGGGAAAAAAAACAAGTTATCAAATTATAGGAAAAATGTTATTGGTCTGTCCATGGTTGACATTGCCGACTGCAATGACAATATCAGACAGCACTCTGTAGTATCATCAGAAACACCCAATGAGGGGACAGGGTCGAGTAGAATCAATATGCACTGGAATATTTTATTTTTTACCTCTTTCTGCAGGTACTTTGAATATTGTTTGAACAACTTTTTATCATAGCAGAAGAAATGATTTAAAAAATGATTGTATTTATATGTAGACATTGGCTTGGGAGGGGGGGGGGGGGGGTGGAGTATCCAGTATTTGTACATAATCACATGTAAACCTAAAGCAGCATGGTGGTGGTCAACACTGTTGCTTCAAAGCAAGAAATTACTGGGTTCGATTCCCTTGTTTGGCCATCGTGGGTCTTTCTGGATGGAGTTTGATCTCGCTGTGTCTGTGGATGTGTGTAAATCATCTGTGCATGTCAGTCTTGTGATTAACCAGTGACATGTCCAGGGTGTACTGCACCCATTGATGGCTCCGATAGGTGCCAGAACCCCCAAGACCCTTAAGAGGATTAAGGAGTTCAGAAAATTAATGTTACATGTATATACCTTATCCCAGTTTCTCAGTTGCAGATTAGTGTAATGACAAAAAAATAAATAAATAAAAATTACAAACAGGACAACAGCAATGGAAGCCACTCACTTCTGTCTGGACCAATGCAAATGCACAGTTTTGACTTTAAATATATAGATAGAAATATGGGGGAAATGAAAAAGCATGAAACTATGACAATATGCATCAACCTTAAAAACCAGTCACTGAACACACTCATGACCACCCCCACATCTTTCACGGTTGTTCTTCATTTTTCACAGAAGAGCTGAAAGTAATGTTTACCTGTTGATTTCATCTACCATAGCTGCTAGTAGATGAATACTAGTAAGACAAATCCATGCACCTTTGGCATTTAATAGAATAGAAACCAAAGTGGCCTCATTTCTGTAGATTCTATAGACCAGATACTGAAATGTCAGATGAAATGAATATGTTACAACATCACAGGTGCCTGCGCCAACAACAGTAGTAATGAAAAATAATACCTATATTTGTCATGAAAACAAAGATAGGAGTATCCAAATCAACATTATCTGAACATGACTAAAGATACAAAGGACTGGAAAAAACAAAGTGGAGAGGAAGCTGCTGCACAACGACATCAGAGAGGTGTGGATGGGACTTAATAACATCACTTGATACAAGACGCAGCACACCCAGGTGACAGTGGGGGATGTGGACAGAGCTACTGAACTACAACAAATCTGACACTGCCACAGCTGGTATAGCCACGCCCATTCAATCTGCTTCCACTTCAGCAGCAGCTCCGTCCTCATACTGGCGTTCCTTCAGTTTGGGATTACACCTGGCTCCTCCACAGAACCTTCATCCACTACCACACCAGGACCTACACTAATGCTATTCAACAGGCAGCATGTGGTCCGGAATTGGCCCGTCAATCAAATTGGACCCTCTATCCACAAATGGCTATTAAATTGTTGTATGTTATTTACGCTAAAACATCCATACGGCTATTTGCAACACTTTACTCCATTTTGCATAACTTTGTATTTGCAGCACTGCTACTGTTTACAGAAGACCACTATAAAAACATGGCATATTCAATGAAGAGACACAAAGTTGATGGTGAAAATTAAAAAAAAAAATTAACAAAATTTAATTTGTTTTGGACACAGCAAATTAAAAAAAATGTGATGGTATGTGCTATGTTAAAAATTAACCAAACAAGTTAAATAAAAATGTTGAAAATGTGATGGCAATATGTAATATATATGTAATATATAATATGTAAAATATGCCAATTGTACATCCAAAAGTAATACTACAGGGGTCCAGGCTACAGGTCATAGTATTCCGACAATTTGGCCCATGGGAAAGTATAGTTGAATGGCTCCGCCCTACACTGTCTGTTACAGTAGCAGTGGTGCAGGTGGAAATACAGAAACGGTGTCCTGGGAAAGCAGCTGATCATGATGGTGTGTGTTCAAAGCTGGTTAAAGACTGTGCTGAACATCTGTGTGAACCCCTCCAAAAGACCTTCCACATGAGTTTACAGTTGGGAGGTTCCGATTCGGTGGAAAACACCAGTGCTTAAATTGGAGCATCCAGCTGAGCTAAACAACTACAGACCAATGACCCCAATGTCACAAATGATGAAAACCCTGGAGCACTGGCCTCTGGATCAATGGAGACCCCATGTCAAACATGCACTGGCCCCTGCAATTAGCAAACAAAGAACTTATTGGAGTGGATAATTCTGTTCTCTACACGCTACAGTGTCATCTGGATGAGCCTGGCGGTTATGTGAGGACACTGATCTATGATTTTTCACACAATCCATCCCTCCATACTCGGAGACAAGTTCCAAGGGATGGGTGTGGATCCCTCTATTGTTTGCTGGGTCGTAGACTGGCAGGAAGACCACAGTTTGTCAGGGTGGAGAACTAAGTCTGTGGGACAGTAATGAGCGACACTGGGGTTCCACAGGGGCCTGGTTTGGCTCCCATCATGTTCGCATTGTACGCAGTGGACTTTTAGTGCCACCATGAGTCCTGTCATATCCAAAAATATTCTGCTGGCACAGCTATTGTGGGTGTGATAGGAATGAACACAGAACAAAACAGACTAAAGTCTAGCAGATGTAAGTTCAACATTGAGGTGTTACAAACATACATATATTTTTTTGTGTATCTTGTCAAAAAGATGGACTGGTCCCTGAACACAGATGCATATTGAAAGGGACAGATGTTTTTCCGGAGGAGGTTCACATCCTTTGACATTTGCCATAAGCACATGTTATACCAGTTGGTTGTACCCTGTGCATTATTCTGCTGTGGAGGGAGCATAAAGTGACACAAAACAGCTTGACGAACTGGTGAAAAAAGCTGGATTTGTTGTTGGAGAGAAGCTGGAGATGGACACTGACTAACATGGAGGACATCTGGGAAAATCCAGATCACTGTCTTCATCCCATTTTGATAGAAAAGCAGCTGCAGTGGGTGGCGAACCTCATTAAAATGCAGGACTGAGAGGCACATAAGATCATTCATGCCCACTGCCATCAGACTCTACACCTCACTGTGATGATTCATGAGTTGATGATCGCGCATTCATTAATGGCTTCTCATGTTTAGTTTTCTTTATTTGGTTGTATTGAGCTGATCAAAACAGTGAATTTCCATCTGGGGATCAATAAAGTTCATCTGTCTCTCTGTTTGTATCTGTAAAGTATCTTCTGAGTTGAGTCTCTGATCCAAAACATCACTTCACCTTTTCTAGCAAAGTCACCACATAACTACTAAAGTTACTTTTTTTCATTAGGCGACTGTGAAGGCATAGATGTCCTCCATGTCATAGCTGATTGACATGACAGACACCACATGGTTCGTTGACTGAGATATGTCCTCATTTTTCACAAAGTCCAAAGTGCTGCAGACAAAAAGTAAGTAAATGCATATTATCTAATGCACTGAGAGAATTTAAATTGAGTGGCGCCGTGCATATACCTACAGCTTTGTGAAAGCTAAGAATGGAAATAATGGATTCCAGATGGAATTGTCTAAAGCAGACGATGTGTGCGATACTGTCTTGAACTGAACTTTCACTGATGCCGCTCTACTATTTGATACTCCGTTGGGTCTGTATTTGGAAAAATCTAAAAATCCAAAGAGAAAAAAATTCACAGAATCTCTTCTCCATGTTTAACATTGTGCATTCTGTAGTGATCTATCGTCCTGTTAGTCACTGCGGTGTATAATCCTGTTCTCTTGTGGAAAATGAAATATTTTAGACATTTTATGCTCTGAGGCAGTGTTTCCCAACCAGTGTCCCATGGTGCATAAGTGTGCCATGAGAAATCATTAGGTGTGCTCTGGAAAATGATCTAATTTTCCCTGATTGGTACTGTAAGTGAGTAGCGTGTTATAGATATGTATGATTGGACGCACCAATGAAAAAAAAAAAACTCTACAACAGTCCCCTGTTTCCCTTAATAAAAAATAAAATAAAAATAACTAGAAAAGCACTCGGAGAGCGCAGACCTCGGCCAAGTGCAACCCCCCCCCACCACCATAAATATTAGTTTATGGTGGTGGTGGTGGTATTTGGACATTGGTATTTGGCATTTTAAGATTCTTAAGTCCATGGACTATATGAGAAAACATGAGTCGCCATCTGGTGGACATTTGTTATTATTAT
>JAPSES010000258.1:9655361-9665954 GCA_029822895.1 Maxillicosta whitleyi
TATAAATGATGCAAAAAAACAAAACAAAAAAACATTAATTAAATGTGGTTTTAATGGCATCAGTCAAAATATCACTATTATGGTATTTCAGACTATAGTCTTGAAGGTTTTGGTCCTCAAGACGGTCAATTTCTCCTTTGGGTCTGTAGCTAAACAAGTGTGGAGACATCTGCCCAAAAAAACGTTCTACCAAATGTACACAATAGTGTGCATAAGATAGAGGTATGACGACCTTGGCTATGAGGGATATAACATGAAACATAAATGGGCAGGCAGATTTGCGTGTTTATCTGTTTGCATGAGCATCTGTGTCATTATTCCAAGCACACCATCATGTGTATCGCCAATGTATGGGGATGTCATGGGGAATGCAAACATATAGAGATGGCATGGGCTGAGGGTGGGAGGGGGGGTCAGCTGGGTAAAAGGCACCCAGTGGGACAAGCTGGCACAGATGGAGCCTAAGACCCACTAAACAACACTCCATGTCAGCTGCACTGCTCAAGAGAGCCCCTGGGATCCACCGGGCCTTTGGCAGACAGAAGCACTCTGTGTTTTAGTCAGCAATTAGTTTAATGGAGCAAAATCTAAAATCACTTCAAACCAAAACTGCCATGAAAAGAAATGACAAGGGTAATGGCTTTTAGACATTACTCAGGTTATGTTGTTTACATAAATAGAGAGAGACAAGTTGGCCTCTTTAGATCTCTAAGGTGTCAGCAATTTTTAGATACTGTAGGTGGTAGCAAGATGATTGGAACAGAGAAGTCAGCAATAGCAATAATAGTGATGTCTTATGTTTAACCTTTTTTTGTCTTGACAATAATGTAGTTGTGTCACAATGTGATAAAAAAAATGTATTTATTTTGTAAAACCGATCTACATACACTTCAGTAAATATTTTATTCCTACCATTTCTGTTCCTAGCAATGCCAAGTCTGTCATCCAACACACTGTTCATACAACTGACATTACTTCTCTAGGCAATTTTTGGCCATCTATGTCTTTTTGCTTCACCATAGGCAACATTTTTGAAGGTCTACACTTTTCAATGTTCATGAAAATACAGGAGCAAGCACACAATTAGGTCCTATTTCTATGGTTTCATGGAAGAAAGTTGCAGGACAAGGACTATAAAAGCGTATTTGTATGCAATCATTTGTGGTATTTGTGCTTGTGTTACGGTGCTTAGCCTTGGATAAGGTAGTCTCTTGATTATATTTCAAAACCAGACAACATTGCAGTAATGCCACTAAATGATCTGATTTATCTGTTAAAGTTATGACTGATTTGAAGTCAAATCCAAAGCAATATGTACATTTTGATGATTTCCAAGACAGCAGACATGTAAAACTTTATAGGCTCTTTGGAAGAAATAGAAATCCTAGTTAGCTAACATTAGCAATCATCCTCTGTACAAAAGGTCTTCACAAACTGCTTCACCTCTCACCCACAGAGATTTAGTGAATATTGCCTGCCATTTGCCACCTGGCAAGGTGCTGTGTAATTTAGTCCCCATATATTGGGGGATTTGTGACAGAATGCGGTGATGGGTGACATGGTTACAAATTATTGTTCCTCAGTTGCATTTTTGTTTGTGATGAACAATGTCAATATGAGCAGGCTCTCATGCCCTTAGCAAGTATCTGTTGTGGTTTTGGTTTTGACCTGTTCTCTACTCCTCAAAGTCTTCGGCTGTGGTCCGATATTCATACTTCCATGAGTACACTTCTATAAAGTACATTGTCTGCATTTACTGAGTGCACAGATTTCAGCAGGTAAGTGTTGTTCCAAACCATACACTCCGTGGTGCACTTACCAGAAATTACAATCGCGACTCCCACCGGTTCTGCTGCTGTTAGACTAGCAACAGCTATGATAAACCCCGTATGCACTTGTATTCCATCGCATTTGTCATTCATCCACCTGTAAACATTCTATGGTGGGCAACACACCACCATGCGAAGTCAGCAGTGTCCTGATCGGTCCCTATATTGCAACACGAAAATGATTTGTGAGTTAAAGAAATCTGTAATGAAGATGGCAGTCGTTGAGTGCGAAAAGTGTACATCATTGCACACTTCACGATTTGACCGTTTTGAGTGCACCATCCAGGTTCTTTAGGTACACTTATTTTCGCCATGATCATAATGTGAACACCCTTCGTACTCAAACTAGGTACGATAAGTACGGAAAGTATGGATATTGGAACACAGGATTGGTCTTATCTGAGCACCAGCACACCCTGGTCTTGGTCATGACACAGTGTCGACAATACAGCAATGAGATAAAGACGTTTAACTTGGTTTCTTGAAAGAATGAGGGTGTTTTCACACTGTGTACCCGATCCTATATCTGAGTACGCTGGACCCCAAAGTCTGCTTCATTTTATCAATGTGAATGCAAACGTTCCATGCTTGAGTACCGTACCCGAGTCCAGCTGAGAAGGGAGTCCTGGGTACAGACTGCAAAAAAACCAAACCAAAGAAAAAAAAAACCAATTCATTATCCAGTGATGATGAAATTGTCCTTTTCCTCTGTTGACAAAGATTGAGATTTATTTATGTTTTTATTTTCAACTTTACCAAGTAAAGAAAGAGAAACAATTCAAGCTGTTCCATTGGGACTGTTTGATGTTGCTTTTGTGGAATGAAAACTCTGAAAAAGCAGCACTTTTTTCAATGTATTAATGTCTCTTTATCAAAGTACACATGACAGATGCACCACCTCAGAAAAACATATTAACATTATAGTTAATTGCCCCCGAAAAACAAAAATAAAAAGTTTACAAAACCCTTCAGCACTACAACTGGATATTACATATTTTACATAGATGTTCAGAGTTAAAAGTATGTATTATTGTGCAAATTTTTTGTTCTGAGTTAAATTTTACCTGACAGTCTTAATATGATTAATTAAAAAACATGTTACGTGTTAAGGTAAGTAAATTTTAGCCAACAAGACAGTTTTTGCTACAGTCCCAGTTTGTTATCTTTGTCTTCAGCATCTGTGCTGCAACAGACATCACACAATTTCATTTCCATTAATTGACTATTTTGAAGTGGAGCAACGAGAGTTTTCTATCACCATATTGTCAGGAAGCAGCTGCCAGCTGCATCGTAAGCCCATAATGCAATCAGCTACTGTGTGGAGGTTTTCCGATTCCCATTGTGTTAGGCATTGCTTAGACTTCTAATATGCTTTGATGGTCAAAACATGCATAAATTGTCTCAGATGGCATGATGTGCCCATAATTCATCATGCACTTAATCTACAGACTCCATTCATTGTTGTGCCATTACGGGCAATATGTAAATCCTTACTTTGAAAAAGCATTAGGTCTGTCGAGTATTATGGCCCTGTCAGACACAACCCTGTTGAGTTCACCTCTGCACTGAGCAGCTTGACTTTTGTAAATTTTCTCTTCCTAAAATCCAGCATGTGTTTCTGAGACCACATTTTACACTTAGCCCCAAATGAGTTTGTTTTTATGATGCAACATTTTATATGAAAGAAGTGATATTTAGCTTTTTTTTTTTTTTTTTTTTTTTTTTAAATAAAATGATGCATTTAAAACATGTCCTTGTGGTCTACATAAACTGTAAATGCTCTGCTTGGGACTGAATTCTTCATTAATTCAACTCCACAGGTCCATCTTCAGTCCTATTTCTGAGTAATGACACCAGAAAGGTCATTTTGAGCACTGGCCCTTTAAATGCCCATGAGACACTTCATGTCCCACCCCCTCCAGGTTGTTGACTGTGCTGCTCTTTCACAACCAACAACTGAATTGGCTTAGTTTGGACATACTTTCAGTTTTTATTCCAACCGCTGCTGCTGATAAACAATTATGTTGTACGATGAGACATGTTCATCTGAAGTGTTGACCTTATATGTGCAAATATTGTGATGTAACTCAGTATAGATGTAACAAATTAAGCAGTAATTAAAATAAGTTGTAGAAATGTACTTGATTTTGCCAAAATTAATATAAAGATAGCTTTGCAGCATTAGCATTAGCATAACAGCTAATCAGGAGATTAGGGAGGATTCCAGACGGACTGGCTCATGACAATCTGGACTTTGGGCTGGTTGGATGAAAAAAATAATTTTGACACTTATCTGTCATTTCTCTGATCCCCTCCTTCATTCATTCTTTCTCCATTCATCTGACAGTGTAGTTCCCCACATCACAGTAGAGTAGATGAGTTCTACCATCAAAGGGAATTCTTCCTTTCCAAATGTTTCAGTTGGTTTGGTCCATGAGTTGTCTTTTCTGGAGCAGTAGCATGAATCAGTGGGTGGTAATGGAGGGCAGGAAAAGGCCAGGTGGAGCTGAAAAGGCCAAGTTATAGAAACTGAATCTCCGTGTGTGTGTGTGTGTGTGTGTGTGTGTGTGTGTGTGTGTGTGTGTGTGTGTGTGTAACCCCTCCATCATTTTTTTTTCTGAATCTGCCAGTACCTCACAATAGAGCATGTCTGTGTTGGAAAGAAATATGCCATTTTAAATTATTTTAATTTCAACTCACTTTATTGCTAGGTAAATAGGTTTTCACCTTTGCCGTATTTTTTTTTTTACCTCATAAATATTTATCTAATATAAAGTTTAATTAAACATACTGTTAAAGTGAAGTGTTTTCTGTTAACTTACCAAAATATACCTAAACTTATACCCAATAAAATACATTGTAAGCTGTTTTATTTATTCAAATTCCTCCTTCATAGAAAAAGTAGGATGGTTTGGGCAGGAAACTCCAGCCCTGCCAACAACTGCAAAATTTTAGGTAATTGGCTTGAAGTTTGGACATATTTTCTGTATGGACCCCAACCACAGCTTATGATAAACAATTATGTCATACTCGGAGAAATGTTCGTTGGAAGTCTTGATTTTACATGTGCAAATGCTGTGATGTAACTTGTTATAAAACATAACAATTTAAGCAGGAATTAAAACAGGTAGTAGAAGTCCACTCGATTTTTGCCAAAATGAATATAAAGATAGCGTTGCAGCACCTGGAAGGTTCATATTAAAACTGTATGAACAATTAGGGTCCAAATACACAAATAAATGAACCAAATACTAATAAAAGTGGGTTTAGATAAATACATATGAGCCCTTTAATGTTATATACCTTTACCTCATTTTTCAGTTAACAAATCTCTATAGTCCTGCACAGCTACTGAGGGGAACACATGACAAACAAAGCTACATTCATATATATTTCACAGCTTAAACATGTACTTAAGTATTAAAGCACCTCAACATGCTCAAGTGCATGAAAATGTGTTTCAGGCATTGTGCTTTCTTCCCTATGTCTCAATACACATGCAAACTTCTGTCATATAATGCAGGCATTTCAGACACACAGTATCCATTTTGTCCCTTGCTTGGCTTGTTGCCTTGCTTCTATTGGCCATGTGGGTATGTCACAGCTGCTTGATGCACTGACAAACCATCTTGGTATGGTGCAAACCATTGGAAATAATGGTTTTCAGAGGGCAGCGGTGCCATTGTCTCGTTGTGCCTGAAAGCCCCTTTAGCCTTTGATGATCAGTACGTGACATGTATAGCTCACTGGTTTCCATGCCAATTAGATTTATCATGGAGTGTCCTGTGGATTTGCCTGTTACTAATGACACTAAGAAATCAGTGTTTAAGTACCTCAGTGAGAATTAAAAAAAAATTGGTTCAATAGATTCTCTGGAATGGAATGTCATTTTCTAACGTCCTTTGTTCGTACAGTAAAGTGGACAAACATTTAAAGTGCAGTGGCTGATGGGTTATAGAGAGTAGCATTTCTGATGACTGGAGACAACGGAGGAGTCTGTACATGAAAGGGCTTTATGTCTCATCTCTAAATATGTCTCTGTGCATTTGGGTGATTCATTTGGTATAATTCAAAGCATGTCCATAATGTAGAAACCACCCATAGTGATCACAGTTACAGCTGTCAACTACTTACATGGATCAAACAGCCTGGAACAGAAAAAGTCCTTTACAAATAGGCTGTGTTTATATAATTTCTGTTCAATAACCATGTAATCTGCTTCCTTTCATACCTGGTTCTATGTACCCAAATCATTTCAGGAAAAATAAACTAATTTGTCTTGATGAAAAAATATCTAATAGCTTATGTCAAACTGCCAAACAAGACGCACTGTGGAAGTTAATGTTCCTCTGACTACTTCATATAATCACATAAGAAACAGTCATGGGTTCAACTTGCAGAGATTTATATCCAAAGAAAAACACATAATATAAGATTAGAGATGTTTTAGTATATAAAGTGTAAAAGTGTTTTAAACCATTAAGACCCAGCGCTACTTTTCTGCCAATTACAAGTGATTTATTTTTTTCTATTTACTTTTTAAGTGTGTTTTCATCATTTATAATAACATTATGCTCTGTATTTTGCATTTATTTATTTAACCATCATGTTCATAAAAGCTCAAATTAAAGTTGAGATGTGTGATTGTATATAATAAAGACAAAACAGAAGAGAAAGTGACTTTTATCAACATATAACTGAACACAAACCCAACGTGTCCATCCACTGTCATTCATCCAACTCCATTGGTTTTACTGGTGAATCAATGTTGTAGAAGATGATGTTGTTTCCATGGTAACTACTGAGCCTCTGAACGTCCAAATGGGTCATATTTGATGACCATGAATAGATCACAACTAAAACAGGTTGTAGAAATCCATTCGATTTTTGCCAAAATGAATATAAAGACAGTTTTGCAGGACCTAGAGGGTTCAGATTCAAACCTTTGGAACTATTAGGGACCAAATGTACAAATAAATGAACCAAATAGTAATTAAAGTGGGTCTAGCAACCCTTTAATAGTTAATTTTTTTCATGCTATGCGTTATTTGCCTTTATGGTGGATTACCAAAGCTACAAGACTTGTTTGTGTGAAGTGGATCACTATATTAGTAAATGGTAAATGGACTGCACTTATATAGCGCTTTTCTACACCTTGGTACTCAAAGCGCTTTACAAAGCCTCACATTCACACACACACTCATACACATTAGTGCAAATAGCGTGTGAATAAAGTGATGCTCTGCTGACGGTACAGAATAAAATCTTAGTGATCCAAATTGTCTGCCTAAAACTAAGTTAAAAAAAAATAAAAAAATACACCACTACCATCTGTATAGATAAGGCACAGTATACCCATAGCAGCTAATGCAAAGATTTGCTAAAGTTTCAATTCCTTATCTTGTCAGATTGAAATAATTTTGAGTATTTTAATGATTTCCAAATGTTCTTCTGCTTGGCACCAGATTTCCTCTCCTTCCTTGATGTGTTTGTTATCACCACCATTTTTCTTTATTTTAATGAGTAATATTCTGAGGAGGAAAAAAAAATAATAATAATGGGTAGCTAAAACACAGCTTAGTCGTCCACGAGAGATAATTACCACTCTGAAGAATGTCACGGTTTGACTCTGAGAGGATTGTAATTGTTTTTGACATTTTTTTTTTTTTTTTTTAAATTGCAGCACATTAACACATCTTTACTTGTCACACTTAGAGTAGCTGGCTCCAAATGAAGCAGGAGGCAGATTGCAGATGACTTGTGCTGTAGGAGGAAATGTGGATAATTAGTAGAGGCAGTAATGCAGGAATTAATGACAGCTGGAATGTAATGTTGTGATGGCAACATGGGCTTGAAGTGTGAGTTTATTCTGTTGTTGTTAGTGAAATGTAGCTGCTGATGAACCCACCAAACCTAAATCAGTCCTTCAGCCCAAGCAAACCATAACCTGTTCAATATCTTGAAGTAAATCTAACATACAACAGACGCACGTCATTCTAACAGTGTTACATCCAATCAGCAAGAAACACTTATGTAAATTATTGCTAAAACATAATTGTCATCTTGAACAGAATATGCTAATAGACGAACCAGTGAATAATGAGCCAGTCATGTATGTTATATATTGACAATTACATGAGTAACACACAAGTAGTCTGACAGGAAGTACAGATTTTACATAGATGTGTTTTTAGACAGGTACATGGATCCGACATCTCTATAAAAAAATATTATTATGATTTTATTACTATATGTCTTATTAATCTTTATTCCCCCATCGAAGTTACACACAACTCTTATGTTAAGATTAGGGATGGAAGGATAATCTGATACGTATCGATACGACGATCTGAGCGCACCATCTTACACCACTTCATCTCTCCAAAAATCAGAAGGAAAAGCCCAATATTCTGGATGCTGTCCGTGTTGACCCTTTTTTTTCTGTTAATAAGATGATTTTCCTTTAGCACAGCGTGTTTGAGTCCAGTCATGAACTCTCGGGCTTCACAATTTCTATACAAGAGAGAGAATTTAATAACTACATTTGATGATGATTGATTGTGTGTTTATGGACTTTACAAATTAAGCACCAATTACAGCAATATAAGCAATATAGCACAATAAAAAATGTGCATTCATAAAGATAGTTCAAAAGACAAACAACAGAAAATAATAATGATAGTGGTAGTAGTAGATAATAATAAAAGTATATATATAAGATCATATTCACAAAAGAGTGGAATTATAATATGCCAGTAAATATAGATATTAGATACAGAGGAGATACACACACACACACACACACACACACACACACATATGAGCACTCAATAGAAACTGTATTAATAAATAAGTAAAAAATAAGTAAAGTAAAGTAATTAGAAGTATTAAAGTAGTAAAACTCAATTTGTTCATTTGGACAGAGAGGAGAAAGCCGCAGAATTCTGGAGTTTTTCCCCCGTAAAAGTGTAAAAATCTGTTTTGGTTTGGTTTTTCCTCAAAATTGCCAGTCCTTTCTACAAAAGTAAAGGGCATCAGATGCATTATCTTAGCAATTAAGATTTATTATTCAATGAGAAAAATGTCAAATAAATGTGTGATAAAAAAAAGTTCACCTTTTGATTACTGTTGTCAGGTTTACACACATATACACAAGAATATTTTTATTTATTTATTTAGCATGGAAACAGTACGCTTTTTCTCCTTTAATTCTAAAACGTTTATTATATTGTTCCTTCATATCTGAGCTGCTTAAATGTTTTGATCTCTTCCCCTTTGTTTTGTTTTGTTTTTTCCAATAGTATAATACAAAGTTTATAGAAACCGCTATTTTGTTCATGGTATAAATGCACTTATGATGGATGTTATCAGTAAAATCTCCATAACATCTACACTTTAGAAGACTGTGGATGACATTATTCATATTGTTATGTGGCTATGCAGACAATATTAGCATTACTTTCTATATAATTTGACCATTTACTCTTTTTATAACCTATAAAATATGAGGATAGTGATTGATTGCAGATTATGGCTGCAACAAAAATTCAGTCAAATGTTACAAAGGGTCTAAATTAGATGCCATTTAAAGATTAATAAAAGCTTTATCTGTATGACTCAAGCCCTGACTTCAGCTCCAGACTGTGTAATCATACAGTCCTCACCTCTTACATGCAGACAACCCCATCATCTTCCACCGTTCCTCCCTTCCACTGCCCTTATTTTCTAGTCTTTTAATCTTTTTTCCTGTCTCTCTCTGCTTCTCATGTTGCCATTAACTCCCCTTTCATCTGTTTTTCGGGCTCACTTTGCCTTTATCTCAAGGAGTTTTATCACAGCAGGTTATATAAGTTTGTTGGCAGCAGGGTGACCGAGAACCGCCGAAAGTTTTTGATTCACATGAAGACTGGTCTCTGCAATACCTCGCCGCAGTTCCTACATGAGTCGCATTGAGCACGTTTACTGCAACAGCTCTGGAGTAAACAACATGAATTATTTTGACTTTACTGCTGTTTGGCGCAAAGAGTCGTTAATGTCTGACCTTGACTTTTACAAAGGATTTTATCTCAAGGCAAGACAGATAAGTCAGATTGTGTTTAACCCCTAAAGACCTAGAAATGTGATTGTGGAGACTTCCAATGGAATGTTTGCTAAGTGATTTATCACCATTTCTTATAATATTACCCAGTATTTTGTATTTTTCTGTGCAAAGTTACATGTATTTAACCCATAAAGACCCCAAAATCCACCAGCAACCAAAACCATCTACTAATCTGAACTGTTTATTAACTCCTGATCCACTAATTCTGTAAATGCATGTAAATAATTGGTGTAAAATGCAGTTTGTCATCTGTTCATGGTCATTAGATATGACATTATGATGTTCAGAGGCTCCGTAGTTACCGTGGAAACACTGTTTTCTTCTACAACATTTATTCACCGGTAAAACCTATGGAGTTGGATCAGTGACAGTGGATGGAGATGTTTTTTTCTTATGTTCAGTTCTTGATATCTTTGCTGGAAAAGTCACTTTTCCTTGAGTTTTCTCTGTTTAGTAATAATATAATAACCCTCACCTTATACATGATCAGTAAATAAAATGTAGGGAAATGCCTGATTTACACTTAAAACCTGCAAAATATAGAGGATGATATACTAAATGGTGCTAAAATATATTTTAAAAAAAGACTAAATGTGTAGATTTTTTAAAAATGTTTTATTTATTGTGTGTATGTGTGTGTGTGTGTGTGTGTGTGTGTGTGGG
>JAPSES010000258.1:9706632-9718270 GCA_029822895.1 Maxillicosta whitleyi
CCCCCCCCCCCCCCCCCCCTTCCTCTGTTAACGTTTCACTTTCCCTCTGCCACTGGTTTTCCTCCAGCCCTCCCTGCCTTTCCTTCAGCTCAAACCCATCCCGCTCCCCGCTGATTGCCTGCGCTCCTTCTCTCTTCCTCTTTCTTCAATGTCTGCGCTTATTTACATCTCCCCGTTGCCTCCCCGTCTCTTAACTTCTCTCCTCTGCACTGCTTCATTCAAGGCTGTTACTTCAAAAGTTTTGGATGTTTGATTCGTAAATAATGAGGGGAAATTCTCAACGAAACAATATGGATTCTGCTTGAAAAACGAAACAGTGGAAATGCGTCAAAACAGTAAATTAAAATCTAAATATGTAATCAATAAATGAAATGGGATTTATTTATACGCACTGAACAGTTCACACAACATATAGACATTGTTATATTTATAATTTATGCTGGAAACTCAATTGCTGAACATTAAATGAGCATAATAACACTGAAGTGTCAACTGTGTATCAAATTCTTAACAGTTAGTGCTAAACATTTCCAAATAACAATAACATAAAGTAGCTTTTAAAAGGCTTGAAAGAGCATTCTGGAGTGTTAATAATTAATTTATCTCAATGTAGTGGTTAATAAGTGACTTAAAGCTGATCCTAATGCACGGTGCTTGGGTAATACAAGTGGATTTTAGACTCAGTATAAACTACAATATAAAGCCTTTTCCAAAACTGCTAAAGTCATCCAGCGCTTCCCTTATTTCTGAACTCTGAAGCATCAATCTGACCTGAGAGAGATAAAATTGACAGTGGAAAGCCTTTTCCTCATTCTTTGCTCTGCAGTGCATGAAGAATTTGTGTTTGACTGACACTTCTGCATGTTCATTCTATGTTCAGGTCCTTGAGCCTTGAAAATGAAAGTAGTACATTTTCACATCAATCTGTTAAGATAGCCATCCACCACTTACCGCCTTACTGCAGTGGTATGGATTTTTATCCGTTTCAGCATAGACTTATGCAGGTCAATCTCATCAATGACTGGTGCATTCTAGAAGCACAGTAAAGACAAGTGGTGTATGCATTTTCGCCGAAAATAGATGTCATTGAAAAGGTTAAATGTGACACAGTTATTGCTTTTGGCATCTTAGTCACCCAAATTAAATGGCACTGGAGTTATGAATAAATAAGTTTGTGCACATTATATCACACATTAACACAGAGACGCTGACAGAGGTGCAGTAACAGATGTGTTATTTAATTTATTTAGCAGGGATAGCTTACATTTCTGATGTAAACACGGTCATAATTTACATGAAGTTAAATATATTTGCCTTCAGTTACTCAATGTCACGTTATACATATATGTAACACTCTACAACTACACCATGAAGCAGTAGTTTTCAATTAATTATAATTATCATGTACAGCTTATTTATAGTAAGTAAGGTAATTGTGCATAAATTATTAGTAGGGACTTACTAGTGAATTAGTTATGAGCCACTCTTAAAACATGATCTGAGATAGAAAACCTTCGATGTAAAGTTGTTTGTTTTGATTTATTGGATATTATTAAGACCTATACAGAGAAAAGACTAATTAAGTCATTTATTCATCCATTTAACAAAACATGATATAGACATACATAGAGTTTGGATTTTTATATAAAACATGGGTGAAAAGGTGTAGGCTGAAGCAGCAGTTTATTTATACCTACCCTATTTACAAAAAACAAAGTTGCAGAAACAAAAGGAGATAATAACAGATAAGATCAGAGTAAGAGTACTATTAAAATAAATAAATACATAGGATATAAAACAGTTTCCTGGTTTATTATTGAGGGGCTTCAATACCACTGCTGACATCCACTTGGGAGGGGTGGGGTCTCCTTTGACCCCTCATGTCTTGGTTGCTGCCCCCTTTTTTCCAAATATGGTAATGGTAATATGGTAATTTCTGGCTTCAACATGCCAACATGGTGACACACAAATCACAAACTACTGGCTTCAAATTAGCTTCAGAAACTAATGGGTGACAACATGATAATTCCATCCGCTAATTGTGCGGCGTTTATGTTTACTGTCAGAGAGCAGTAATTATGTTACTGCTAATGGGCAAATTGTAGTTGTGGTCATGTGGATAAAGGATTAAAGAAGTGCTTTATAATTAATAAAGAGTCAAAATTCCTAATAATATGCATGTAAATAATAAATAATGAATATGTGCACCCACCATATTCTTAAAAGGAAAACCAAATTATGCTAAGCAAAAATTTGGATAGTACCCCCCTTTTTTTTTTAATTCAGCAACTTATTGTGAACATGTTAATCAAAAGCATAGAAATAATAATGAAAATGGACACAAAACACAAATAGGAAATAATAAAAACAAGTGGTACTAGGCACAGCAAACACCGTCCTTCGCACATATTGTAGCTTATTTTAGCATCAAACCAGCTGATGTCATGTCTATGCATGTTTTAGTCACATGATACACATAGGAGTTAGTACTTGCCTGTATAACCATTGTTTTTGATGACTTTTGATGGTCTAATTTTTTTTTTCCATGACTGTAAGTAAATGGGAGAAGAAAAATTATTTAAAAAATTAATAATAAAAAATTTTACTTTTCCCCAAAAGTTACCACATCTATTTTGTACAACGGAGCATTAGGGCCATTCATGAAGGAGAAGGTATTTTTTGATATGACGAGATTAAAGTCGGCATGTCGACATTAAAGTCAAAATTCCGAGGATAAAGTTGAAATTGGATGTCGACTTTAATCTTGATGGGTTGACTTTAAACTTGGAAATGTCGGAATTTCGAGTTTAATGTCGACATGTCGAGTTTAAAGTCGACCCATCAAGATTAAAGATGACGTCCAATTTCAACTTTATTGTCAGAATTTGGACTTTAATGTCAACCTGTTGATTTTATTCTCGTCATATCAAAAAATATCTTCTCCTTCATGAATGGCCCTAATGCGCCGTCGTAATTTTGGGTCACTGGTAATCTCTAAACCTAATTTGGCATTAATTCAACCTATAGTTTTGCTGCTGCAGACGTGTAATTTTGTAATTAGGGGGGAAAAAAGAAAAGATTTTAAAAATTCTGAAAAAATGTGAATTTTTCCCAAAATGAAATCACATCTATTCTGGGTCACTGGTAATCTATAAACCCAATTTCGTATGAATTCAACTAATAGTTTTGCTGCTAGAGTGTTAACAATCAAACAAACCTAAACCCCTTGCCTCCTCTTTGGGCGGGACAATAACATTCACTGTTAACATTTTGTAACAACCCACTGTTCATGCTGTACATATACATGCTTTTATATATATTTATGTTTCACTTTCTAAAAATAGCTCTTAAGTGCAGTGCCTGTCGTGGGACGGTATATAGTGTGTCAGGGTCAAACAGTAGTCCCACCTATCGTTGATAGTCACCTGTTATGCATTTTTCATAGCTCTGAGTGCATCTGCCTTTTCTTTCATCCTTCTTTTCACTTGTCCTTTACTCCATCGAAGCATCCTGTTCCGTCACTCTGAGACTTGACTTTAACCTCCGCTGCAGTTTTCCGCTGCCACCCTTTGTTTTCATCTATTGCTCTTAAAAGAATAAAATTATGACCATCAGACAGATCCATTAAATATTTAGAAGAACTCTGACTGCTGCTGCATTCACCGGCTTCCCAGGAACAGACGCCACATATGTTCAAAGTGTCTCTTTTCTGCAGCAGGGATGTGTAAAAGGTATTTGGAGTGCAGTGGCGCAATTAAACAAGGTCTTTTAGGGTATGTGTAGAGGTGTGTTTGAAGTGCATGTGTATCTTTGTCCTTTAAGTATTAACATTTATTTCTCCATGGTGTGTGCCTTCACTGTGTTCACTAGTAAAATGGTATCTCTGTCTGCTGTGTGTGCATATTGTGTGAATTGCTGCTCCTCACATTGCTTTGCTCAATGCAAGAAAATTTATATGCAAGTCCATCCCGCATTTTCACTGCAGTGTACAAATTAGAATGATCAGTTGCTTGAGAGAACAATAAATGAGCTCCCTTGATATTGATTTGTCTAAAGACACAGCGGAGCAATAGCTTTAGAAATTATCTCTCCTTTCACTGTTATATTTATGATGAACTTGAAATCTAACTGACTGTGCCCTTGTGCGTTACTATGCCTATTTGTCATTGAAATATTCTGTTTTTTTTTTTTTTTTAAGTAACCTCTCATCAGTTACTCCAGTCTCTCGCTTCCTCTGTTTTGCTCTGTTTCAAAGTGAAGATTCATCCCTAAAACATGTAATTGTCACAGTGATTACAGAACTGCAGAATTGTTATTGTTTATGCACACTTCAGTTACTTTGCATATGTGTATAAAAGTCAGAGAAATGTATTTTCATTACCAGTTTAATGACATTTTTCATTGTTTGACCTTCGATTGACACCTTTTAAGTGACGTAATCTTGTTCTGTTCCATCTTTTTATTGGGCTGTGAGTAAAGAATTAGTGCAACCAACTGTTTATCTTAACCTATAAAGACCCAGGGCTACTTATATGGCAGTTCCAAAATAGTTTTCTTCACTATATATAACTTTTTTTAAGTAATTAGTCACCATTTACTATAATATTATCCTTTTCTGTGAAAATCAGGTATTTTCCTATATTTAATTTAGTGATTATGTAGAAGTTCATAAAAGCTCAGCTTTAAGTTGAATGTTTTTTTCAGAAATAGAGAACACTCAAGAAAAAGTGACATTTTCATTGAAGATATCAATACCTGAACATAAACCCAGTATCTACATTTACTGTCATTGATCCAACTCGATGGGTTTTACTGATGAATCGATGTTGTAGTGGATGACTGTGTTTCCACGGTAACTTTGGAGCATCTGAACATCCAAATGGGTCATATTTGATGACCATGAAAAGATGACAAACTGTATTTTACACCAATTATTTACATGTGTTAATAGGATTAGTGGATCAGAAGATGTTTGGATCTTTATGGGTTAAGATGCTAAAATTATGATATAAATCTTTGCACACATTTTATTACATTAACATCCTGGGGTTTGTGTAAAAACACACACAAATATGTCACTTTTATTCATGTATTTTGGTGTTTAATGCCACTGATTTTCTTCTTATGGTTCATGTATTTCAGTAAACTGTTATTTGACATTTGCTATAACAACACATGAAAAAAACAAGATTAATCAGTATTATCCATGTGACAGTTAATCAAGCAAAATTTCAAGATTGTACCGTTGTGGGCATTCTCTCTCATATTTAAACCATTTACTTGATCAGAGATACCTGACAATAAAAAGAATTCCAAGTATAAAATACCATGATGACTTATTCTGTTGAAGCCACTTTAAACAGCGGTTCCAGAGTATGAAAGTGAGCAGCCATGGCTTCAGTGTCGCACTCAAGGATGTTTCCACTGTTCTAAAATTGAAATGTGATGTGCCAGTCTATGATAAATCTACCTGTTGATACACTTGTTTAACATTACTAAAAATAGATTTAAAAGCTTCATTCCACCACAGTCCCCTTCCTTTATACATTGGCTCAGAGATGTCCTGTGTTTGTTCAAAATGGAAAAAAAAATACAATGACACTTCATGTTTTTCTTCTTCTCACAAGTATGAAATCCTTTATTTGAACTAATTAAAAAAAAACTAATTTCCCCTTTGTTCTAAATAGACCTTTAGGTAAATTTTTCTGCCTGGTCTATTTTTTTTGTCCAGGACTTTACGTTATGTAACGTGTGTGTGTGTGTGTGTGTGTGTGTGTGTGTGTGTGCGCGCGCGCGCGCGCATGCGAGAATGAAGAAAGTTGGTGTAGTTGTTTTTGGGTTGGTTTTTGTATACATGTATGTATATATAAAAAAGGAAATATTGCGACATTTTCAATTGTTTTGCCACATATGGTGCAGTGTTTACAATGCCCAATTTCAACAAAACTCCAAATACACAGAGGTTGTAAAAAATATAAGCTTGATTCCAGTCGGAGATTTCATTTGTTGTGTTATTTATACAATGAAATCATGTAATTTCTTAGGAATTTGGTTTCATATCAGTGTATATTGAAGTGCAGTTAGGATATCAGATTTATAGATATTTGTATGTTCTTTCACCATAGTGGGTAATTTGTTTGATGAATACATCAGGTTGAAGAACCATAGATGGATAAATGCACTGACGTGAACTAATCGCATGAATTAATGAACTCAGAAGATGTGAAATTCCTCCTTGAAGTGGTTGCTATTGTGGAACCAGTTGATTCATTTTCCTCTTTTTGACATGGAGTGCTCATTCACTTCATGCTTGTGGAGATATTTTACTCCTAGAAAGTAATTGAACAAAGTTACATCATTGTCAGATGAAAGTGGCGGAAAATACAGAGTGAATGAATAAAAACTCACCTAACGCAGCTTTACGTCTCAGTAGAAGATTCCATCTTCAGTTACAGCTGACATTTGTTGCAGCAAAGAGGCATATTTCAAAGACAGTGAAGAGCACATTCATACTTATCCAGAAGTGAGGTATGTTAATTGATGAAAGTCCTTGGTTTTAATGGCCATCTAGCAGTGGGTATTGGGAAGAAAGTGACAAGCTTTGATATGTGCGTGTACGGGCCAGCCAGCTAACCCTCAGTAATGTAGTATCTCTCCATTGCTTCCTCTCTTTCTGAGTCTATGCCTAATGGCTGATAATGAAGAGGGCATCTTTGCAGAGATGACATGTGCACGTCCTCTACTGGACACACACACACACACACACATACAAACACACACACATAGAGGCTGAGCTGACTGCCCTTCAGAATACCAGGCCTGACATTAATCTTTAAATGACTGTTGCTTCTTCCCCAAGACTTTCAATCCATTAGTGGCTAAGTCTTGAGATGGAGAGAGATTGCCAGAGAGGAGAAAGAAGGGAGGATGCAAGCGGTGACTGTGTGGATGTGTGTGTATGTGTGTGGGGGGGTGGGAGAGTGTGACAGAAAGGATGATGTCAATGATACTGGAGGATGAGGACAGTAACAGAATGAAAGACACTGCAAGGCAAAGGATGCTGGGAGGTATCAGAGAGGTACATGTAGACACAATCCTGAAATACAAAGACAAAGTGAGACATGGAGGACACAGATCTCTTTAAGATGCAGACCGTGGCAGCTACTGTACTACTGAGGATGACAGCGCCTTGAAAACACAGTCACGCACACTGTTCTCACACCTCGTTCGCAAAGTCACAAAGACTAGCAATTAAGATTTGACTAAATAACTTAGCTAAAGCACGCATGCTAGCATTTTATGCAGATGTTGTCAGATTTCGCAGCTGACATTTGAACACAGCAGGGTGCAACTAATAGTTATTTTGGGACCATTTGTGTTCTTGATTAATCATTTCATTGCCGTATATTATGCCATGTAAAATATTAGGAAATTGTGAGCAATGAAAAATGTTTAATGGTGTTTCCGCAACTTCTAAATAATGTTGATTGATAATGGATTTGCAGTTTTAAGATGTTCAGTTTAATGTAATGCAGGACCGTTTCTTTTTTATTCTAAAAAAACACACGATTAATCTATGAATCATTACAAGTCTAGTCACATGACCAATGTGGAAGACCAATGAAATAGTTTCATGAACTGAAATATCAATAAGATGATTTTCAAAAACTAAGAAATGTACCAGAAAATACAAATCAATAATTACAGATATTATAGTTGTGTGGAATAACTAAAAACTGGGCAAACCTTGAAATATTTTAACTTGAAAATTGAATCTGAGCGCCAAGCAAAAACCAAGAAAAAAAACCTAAATATTAAATAAAAGTGAGAATTTACAGAGAGATTACAAAGCTTTTTTTAAGTAGCTAATAAAGGTAAGATGTAAAAAGAAAGATAACTTTATGATTTTTCTTTGTTATACTGCTTTGGGTGTTTTTTCTCACTAATACCAGGGTTCCTTGAATTTACAAATCTGCACTCAACTCCCTAAAAGGCCTTTAAAAGGTATTAAATTGATATGGTAGATCTTAAGTTATGTTACCATAAACTTGTTGGCTGTATTGCGTTAAATATGTTGGTTAAATGTCCAAGCTGCAAAGACAGTACCATTAGTCGACTCAGTTCCACCTGTTCCACAATTTATACTGAAATTAGGAACTGATTAACGCCAACTTTGCAGAACAATGGGAATAAAGGTGTTGGAATAAATAAATAAATACATTTTTCAAAAATTTTGCTAGTATGGCCATGAAATGGACATTAAATTTTGTTCTAAGTTGTCTTATAAAGGTCTTAAAGGGTACATATTGTGCAAAAATAATTTCTTGGGGTAATTTTGCTCCTGTTTGGGTCTCGTCTAGTCTTATAAACACTCCAAGTCTGGAAAAAAAAAGTCCCACTATGTTTATGTGAATTACTACAATGAATTTGTCAGAAGCTCTGGTGAGCCGTTTAGATTTCACTGCCCATGTGATGTAATATCGGGGGAAATCCAATAAGGGGGCGTGTACTTGCTGTCCAGGGACGGCCAACTCCGCCCACAAATCACGTAGTGATTGTCCAACATATTAGTTCGATTTGCCAACTGCGCGCTGCTCTGCGTCTGGGTCTGATTCAGGATCAAACACATATGGTTGTATAATGGTTCTGCGGGCAGCCATAGCGATTTAGGTAGACTTTGGCTGCGGACTCGAGGGGGCGTGGTCAGACAGAACACTTCAGAGTTCTTTCGAACGTCTCTGACAAAACGGCGCGCTGTAAAAATGAGTGGCACTGACAGGAAAACAGAGCTGGTGAAACTTTTTTGTTTGGATGATTTTGAGCAGGGAACTTCATGAACATGTTTTGTATAGTGCATAGAACAATTCTAACTGGAGTATGAGAAGGTATAATATGGCCCCTTTAAATTTAACTTGTACAAACCCTGAATACAATGCTGACTCTTCTCATCCTCTTTCACCACTCGTTCCTCCTCCGTCCTCCTGTCCAACTCTTCTATTTGTTGCTACTTCATTCCTTCTCATTAATCTACTTCGACCTTTCCGTCTGTTTATCCCTTCTTTGCCAACTTTCAACCCTCTCATACCCTCTTTCCTTCACCTATTTCCGGTCCACCTTCCCTTTAATCCTTTACTTTCCCCCCATTTCTCCCCATTTCCTGCTGCAGCTTCAGCTTCAGCTCATCCTCCTCTTCCTTTTTTGCATTCTCTCTCTCGCCCTTCCTTCTTCCCTGCATCCTACATCTCCCTCCCTCATGCTTCTCCAGCGGTGAGCTATAGTGACTCTGACATCATTACCCTTGTTGTGACAGGTTTCATTTGTACCCTGTGGACCTATACATCAGCCTGACTGATAGTCTGGGGCCCCGGCCAGCAGAGCCCCGCCCAGACTGGGACAGAGTAACAGACAGAATGGTCCGAAAAACCACTCCAGCTTGGGTACCAGAGGATATTTTTCCCCTACTCTTTATGATATGTCAAACTCAATGCTGGCTCAAAACACTCACCAAGCTATGTTCTGCTTGAAGTAACTATCTGAGACAAGTTCTTATAAATAAATATCCATTGGGCCAGAACAAACAAAACAATGAAGAAAGATGTCACAGTGGTAGCCAAAACAATTTGACTGACAGGTGATTTCCAGAAAGTCATTTACAGAAAAGAGCTCTTTTAGCAATGATAGAAACAAAAGAGAAAGTGATTAAATATGACATTTATCCTTTCAGTCTTACATTTCTTTGTGCGTGGACAAACAACACCCATTACAACAGCTCTTTAATTTGCCATCTCAGTTGTTTATATGAAACTGTCAGTTCCTATAATTATGAGGTGAGTCTCACAATTTCAAATTAATTACAATCATTTCTGATGCAGTTTTAAGTGTTTTCTTTTAATTAACCCCTGAACCCAATTTCTCTTTTTCTTTCTGTCTTTAAAGATGAGACTGGAGCAAATTTAAAACACTTATAATCCAACAAAACAATGCCAGACCTTCTGTACATGCAATGGAATATCCAATTAATGGAAAAAAAAGTGAATTTCTCACCCAAGTTTGTCTAATAATAACCTGGAGATAAATAACAAAAGCTCTTTACTGTGTGTACTCGACAAACTAAAAACACTAAACTAAAGATGTAATAAATAACATCCGCTGTTATAGGTATAATTTTATATTTTAACCCATAAAGACTCAAACATCCACCATCTACTGATATTAACTGTTTAATCCCTGTTGATAGACTAATCCACTTAAACATTTGGTGTAAAATACAGTTTGTCGTCTTTTCACGGTCATCAGATATGACCCATTTGGATGATCAGAGACCGTTTCTAGTGAACTTAGAAACACTGTCTACTTCTACAATATTAATTCACCAGTAAAATCCATAACAGTGGATGGAGACACTTGGTTTATGTTCAGTTAATGATGTATTTTGCTTAAAAAGTCACTTTTTCTTCAGTTTTCTCTAGTTTGGAAATAATAATTCTCAATTTACTGAGGTTTTATGGATATCTACATGGTTAGTACAATTAAATGTTAGAAAATATCTGATTTTCACTGAAAAAAACACAAACTACAGAAGACAATATTACAATAAATGGTGATAAACCACTCAAGGACGGTTACATATAGAGAAAATTTCATTTGGGAACTGCCACAAACGCCACACTGGGTCCTTATGGGTTAAAGTAGATAATACAATTCTCCTCATTGAAATAGCGTTTTAGGTTGCAAAAACAGACAAAGCAAATCTGTGTGGAGATGGAAGCCATCCTGTTTTCTCATGCACCTGAAACATCAAATCCAGGTGTATAAATGAGTGGCTGACCTGCAGTAGATGGAGGTCAGCACAAATGTCTTTGGCAGACCAGACATTATGGGCACAACCACATCATGTAAAGAATACACTTCAACAACCACAACCAACACTTGGTGGTGCTCAGCCTCATGACAGATTTGAACCTCTGCATCTGCTTCAACCACGTTTATCCATTATTTCACAGTTTGTCCGACAGAAACAGTAGTTTGTACCAGTTTGTAGTTGTTTTTGCATTACCATATGGACAGGAGATGAAAATTGAAAACAGTGCCTGTACATGAATGACAATGAAAACAATTGGTGCCAGGCACGACAAACCCCGCCCCTCACATGTATTTCACTTATTATAAGTAAATGGGCAGATTTTGTTTTAAAAATCCTAAAAAAAAAAAAAAAAAAAAATAGAAATTAACTTTGTCCTACCTTTCCCAGAATGTAATGACATCAAATCTGGGTCACTGGCAATCTATAAACCCATTTTGGTATGAATTGAACCAATAGTTTTACTGCTAATGTGTTAACAAACAAAAGAAACAAAGAAAATGAACAAAAATCAGTTCTGATGATTGATGTTTTTATAGAAAATGTCAGCCATTATTCAGTTGTTATTCAAAAAAGTATTAGACCACCCCTTGTTTTCTTCAATTTCTTGTTCATTTTAATGCCTGGTTCAACCAAATGACATTTACATACATTTGTTTGTACATTTGTTTGGACAATAATTGGAAAATAATGATAACAACAAAAATCTATCTATCTATCTATCTATCTATCTATCTATCTATCTATCTATCTATCTATCTATCTATCTATCTATCT
>JAPSES010000258.1:9718370-9729253 GCA_029822895.1 Maxillicosta whitleyi
CTATCTATCTATCTATCTATCTATCTATCTATCTATCTATCTATCTATCTACCTACCTACCTACCTACCTACCTACCATCATCTATACATCCATGTTTTCTTGATAAAAAAACAAAATCACTTCAGTTCTTACATCAATATCTAAGTCATTGTGCTGACAAAAACAGTGCTTTTATTCATTCATTGTTTTTTTTCCTGTCTGTTTTAGTCACATGACACACACAGGAGTTATTACTGGATTGCATAACCATTGTTTTGATGACTGTTGATGGTCTAATTATTTTTTTTCTGTGACATTGTTTGTGTGGGTTCTCTGGGTACTTCCTCCCATCATCCACACACATGCACCTTCATACTTTAATCGGTCACACCTGTAGGTGGGTTGTGGGTCTGTATATGTCAGGCCCGTGATGACACATCTAGGTCACAGGGGGTGTCGAACTCCGGTCTTCGAGGGCCGGTATCCTGCATGTTTTAGATATTTCCCTCTTCCATCACACCTGGAAGCCATTACATTATTATCAGGCGTCTGCAGAGCTGATGATGAGCTGATCATTAATTGAACCAGGTGTGATGGAAGAGGGAAATATGTAAAACCGACAGGATACTGGCCCTCCAGGACTGGACTTTGACACCTGTGATCTAGGACAGTAATTCCCAACCTTTTTTGCGCCACAGGACATGTTTGACATTAGAAAAATCACAAGGCACATCACCAACCAAAAATGTCACAAAAAGTATGCTTATTGAATTGAAACAAGAAACCTCAGAGGGGTGCACCAGCGACCCCTCAGACTGAGCCCCCAGATTGAAGTCTGTTGTATATTGTTGTATATTATGGGAGAAAAATCCCTCCCTCTCTGACCCGATACCTGGGGTTCGTGGGTAACTCACTAATCCGTGCATCACTACTGAGGGGCTTTATCAACAGAACGCACCACATCAGAACCAGTTCACTTTTATTTTTATTTTGCAAATGGAAGCAGGAGTCTGTTGTTACAGACTGGATCATTGATGTGTGCAGTCGTATGGATCTGTATCACACTGTGGGCTTACAGAACCAATCAGGTGAAATTAGATAATTTTCCACAGTGCACCTGATGACTTCTCACGGCACACTAATGTACTGGTTGGGAAACACTGATCTAGGATGTACACTGCTTCCAACCATTGATAGTCAGGACAGGCTGTGGCACAAACAACAACCCTCTTAAGAACTAAGTTTGGAAATGAATGAATTAACCTGAAAAACCCCACATTAGTACCAGCACTACTAAGTTACACGGGGACCTTCCAGTCAGCATGAACCCATTGCCATCCCTGCAGCCTTGTGAATTCAGCCAGGACGTCGACAATACCTTCAGACTGTTCACAGCCTCATTGATCTGTGGTCATATTAATGTGCAGCTTATGAGCTTGCCAGCATCCTTTGTGGCCAGACAAAAATGAATCTGCCTGAGTGTGTACCACTTAATGGCCAAACTACCCTGTTCTTTCACAGTGGAACAGATCCCCATTGTATTCATTCAGTTACAAAATAAAAAGCTTGGAAAAAAACCATTAGGAAAGACTCAGAGCAGCTCTTCATTTTACGAACTCCTGGACCCTTATTGAATGTAAAACTAATGAATTTAAAGAGGGAAATTGCAGGACAGGTGAGAACATTAAACTAAACGCTATCGATAAACACAGCATCACAATATTTTTTTTTTTTTGTCGTGATGTAAGCAGATTGAATTTTGTGGGGATTTCTTTCCTTGTACCTCTTTTTTGTTCTCACCGCTTCTTTGTAAATTACCTTGAGATGTGAAATGGTTTTGTCTGTGGGGAACATAATTGCCAATGCTGCGGCTTTTTAATTCTAAATCCTATTTGTAATACACACTAAGTCTTGGTTTTCAGGTACCAATTACGTTTTCAATGTAAATGTTCGGCCTTTCCACATTCATTTACTTATAGTAATGGATATTAAAGTTGTGTGGAGTTTTTTTTTCCAGGTGACTGTGTGTGTTCATTTCGTAGCGATGCTTGCAATTGTCTCAGTAAGCACATTTATAAATAATAGCTGTCATGCTCTTCGGTCAATATCTCTTCATTCATAAGGAAGGTTAGCCAAGGAAGGAAGTGAGTGCAGACATTTCTCATTTAACATCCTTTGGAATATGGCCTGGTCATGGTAATATGCATTTTCACTGTACTACTACTCAGACCCCTATAGCGTTTGAGTACTTGTTCACATTTATTGTTCATTTTGTGATTTTGTGCTATGGAGGGCGAGGAGCCACATAGAAGACATATTAATCATCCTGTTTTCTTTTTCTTTTTTGAATCCCTCTGCCTCCTGTTGTGTCAGTTGTGGTCTGATGGATGGCTCGTCTCTCCACCAGGATTTCAAGGGAAAGGCTGTAGCCTATCGACAGACTAGAGACCCCTTGGGGATTCCCTACATCCCATACATTTCTCGACATTCCGTGTGGTCTCTCTCGTATTTATTCCACAGATGGCAGAATGGCTATCCATTTTAACCTGCAGTTACAAACTCTGCTGTACACAATGTCAGGTTAGACCCATGATGGATTGAAAAATCTGTTGTTTTATAGTTTAAGGGGGTTAGATGTAGTATTGATATTCCCTACCTATCAACACTTAACCAGAATGTACCTATTGCTACCAAAACCACCCTCAAATAAACACTGTTTCCACAGACTGTATAGTATACACTGTATAGAGAATGAAGCTCATTGGGTATAATTCACTGTGCTCACAATTTGTGATTAGCATATGATTAGCATACTATCACACCCCCATTTCTCCATATAAGGAAGCTACTCACCTAGAGTTGATTTGTGAATGAAGGAAGTAGTTATGCGAGAAGTAGTACATTTCACAGTTTGTTGTTTGTTTAGCGATGGCACCAAAAGGCAAACTTTACAACCACAGAAATTGAATCAATTGTGTCTGAGAAATCCAGAAAGAAAGCCAGAAAATGAATAGTTTGAGGAAGAGGAAGAGTGTCTGCTCGGGGGTGACAATTATAATAAAAAAAAAAAAAAAATAAGTAAATAAAAATTATGCTTGGACCGTAGTAACCAAGGCTGTTAATGTAGTATCCCTGGAGATATTCAATGTGCTCCATGTGAAAAATAATAAGAAAATAAGTGGTTCAACATAAAAGTTGATGCCAAAAAATGCCTTATGGTCCAGAAGAATAAGGAGACTGGTGGAGGACAAGGTCCAGCTGATCCGACACCACAAGATGAGAGAATAGCAACAATAATGGGACAAACATCCATTCATAGAATATGTCCACGAAATGTCCTTTTTAAACAAGGACTGTTGTTATTGTTGAATATTTTAATTGTCACAATGATGAATGTGAAAGTGTGTCAATTTCATGGTTGTTTATTACATTTGGCCAATATATTAATAAATTAATGATTTTTAAAAATGTTAATTAAATCTCTTTTAATGAATGTGGTTTTATATGCTGTGTATGTACTTAAAAGTTACGTGTTTGCATTTTTTAATTGAGTTTGGCCTTCTTCATTTGTGCATATGCATGGTCTGAGGCGGTTCTAAATTTGTTTGCAGAGTAAGAACAAATTGGGGTAAGAAAATACAGATGAATGATTTGCATGTCAAACAATCATACACAGAGTTAAAGCGCACATTTGTGTATATGCACTGTTTGTGAATGAGGCCCACTCTCTTTTTGTAAGTTGCTGTATCGGCTGATAGTTTACATTATAGCTCTGTTAGCTTAGCTCCGTTTTAGATAAAAAGAAAGTAGCCACAGTGAAACCACAAATCATATTCATTTCCTGCACAGTTTGTGTGGTCTGTTGTATTAAAGATCTGTTTATAATAGTTCAAACACAATCAGAACTGTCACAGTTTAGTCTGAACTGTGCGTGAGCAAACAGTGACGTTAGCAAAGATAATAACATTATATAATAATTTTATACTTTCATAATCAAACTCGCCTATGTAGGAGAAATGTCGTTCAGTATTCAACATGGTTTTCATTCAGAGTTGTGTCCAGAAGGGATGCATGGTATTGGGAAAAAATTACATTGCGTTTTTTTTTTTTTTTAACTCTGTGATATGTCTTGCAGTATGAAAAAAAACTACTCAGGAGTACATAATAGCTGTGTGGTGCTGACATAAAAGGTCAAACAAATTAGTTGTTACCTCTCATTGTGGCACCAAGTAGGAAGGCAGTGTCACCACAGAACATGTGTTTCAGTATCATCCTTCTTGTAGCTGAAATAATTCCAGATAACTGACGTTGCTTTTCTTTTTGGCACCAAGTCTTTGTTTTCAGTGATTTTCTCTTGTTCATTGGTCCTTTTTCAATGTTGTTACCAGAGACTCACTCCATATACAGGGGTGTGGTTTACTTTGGCAAACTGATTAAGAACAAATGTGATTGGTGGATCGCTGTGTGTTAGGTACCAGGGTTAAAATTAGATAAGAACATGTTGCGTACATTTGTCTCCTACATTGCAGGACCTGTGATGTGACTATTGCACACACGTACATCATGATGTTGATGCTCAAACGATATATTGTGCAGCTCACATGTCTAGCGATGAGAGCAACTGTGCTTCTAGCTTTTAACACTTTGTCACTTTCTCTGACTCTAAAGAGTTGTTTCTTAGGGGTTTTCATCCCATTTCGTCATGGTCTAATGCTTTGGTACTTTGAAAATGGGAATAAAAATAGAAATAACCACAGTCACACAACCATCATGCACAATGTCAGTTTTACTGCTGTGTTTCTTTGTGTAATGCTTTGAACCCAAATGCATTACGATTGTCAATTATGCCACCTCGTTATGTTCTTACATCTTCAAACATGACCCCCTGGAGCAGATTTTTACATTACATCCTCCCCCCTGCATGCTTTGCCCATGGATGTTAAAAATCCCCTATTATGTGAGAAAACATCTGATAATCTCCTGTTGTGCCTCATGTATATACGAAGCTCTGAGCTGTGCAACATATGTCTGACTGCAGAATTTAGGATGACTTGACATATTTGAATATGCAGGATTCTTGTATATATATATATATATATATATATATCATGTGGAAATACAGATCTGTTCTTTGTATAATCACTCACACTATAGCTGCTGCTGTAGCAGAAGTCTAACGCTGTAAAGCACCTACATATGAACAAACAGATCTATAGGACATAATGCTGTCGTTTTATGCTCATTACTCAGTTTGAAATACAGACCTTTGTTACACGAACCGAGAAAACACATTTGTTTTATCAGGTGGGTTTCTCAAACACTCAGGAATACATTCTATTGTGCACGTATTTTTCTTTGCACCACTCCCTGTTTCACTCGGTCTGTTTTCCAGATTAGTGAAGTGGCAGGAGACAATTTAGGGGAAGATAGAGGGCAGCTGGGTTTGGTTTCTGTCCTGACCAATGCTCTTGTTCGACCTTCCTTTGGATTATTTGCAGCACCTGTTGCTCCTTGTTGTCTGATGATTAATAATGCAGAGGGAGCATTACCTCCCCTTTTTTTCTGAAGTGGGAGAGAACAACAGGGACAAGGAAGTAAGGTAGAGGGGACAGAGCAAGGAAATGAGGATTGTTTTTTTGTGCCATGACTGGTTTGAAGCACAGTGAGTGAGAACAAATGGATAAAAAAAACACAGCAAAACAGCACAGTGGAGAGAGGGGGAGAGAGAGAGAGAGAGAGAGAGAGAGAGAGAGAGGTGACTGTACCTGCTTCACCTGCTGTTATTCAATGTATGGCTGTTTCCTGCCTCCTCTTGTGTCTCTGTACCTCAGTGTTGTCATTCACCTAACCTTGGTGGCAGAGTGGAAGGTTTCTTGGCGCCTGCCAGTTGTTCTTGGCACAGCAACACAAGGGAATAAACCTCGGCGCTTTCATGATGAGGCGCTTAGCAGATGTCTGATGAACAGCTCGAAGAAACTTCAATCTCCCAAGGACACCTTACCTTTGGGAACTGTGGCGTGATATACATGTTTATGCGTGAGCTTGAAGAATCAAATATCGAACTATCAAATCAAAATCACCTAGTGCAGTGTGTTAACCTGTGTCTGATCCTGCTTCCATCTCCAAAGGGGATAAAAAAAAAAAAAACACAGAATGAATAGTAAAAGGTGACGATGCATTTTGACCATTATGTTTCACTTAACAGGACATGACTGTTACATCTTTAGTTTCTATGGGCAGAGCTACGCTACAAATTTAATATCAATGGTAGGAGGCTTGCTTGAAATGTATCAGTAAATGCCTGGTAACAGACACTTGTGTCAATGCAGACTGACACAATTGATGCTGAAACTCTGGGTCAACGTGTTCTGAAAGCAAAAGAACAGCCGACTTGATCTCCAGGTACAGATGAAGAATTTTACCCCCAGGATATTTGAGCCTTGAACATAATCGAGCCTGTCCACGGCCAAGTTGGATGGGCTGTTCCAAAGAGAACTGAAACAAGGTAACAATGTGGATAGCATACCAAATGCTAACTGTGGGCTATTCTAGGAAGTAACAATAGTTTAGGAGTTGGTATTACGGAAAATAGTTCCATAGTCTTGTTTTAAAAGGTGTTTTTAGTGGCAACTTATCTATTTAACTTAATATTGTGCCTACAAATTGGTAGTAATTTACAAATGGTAAGGAATAAGCTTTATTGTAGTATCTATTGCAAGAGCAGTTAAATAGGGTTTTGACATGGCCTTCAAATGTAAATAGAATAAAACTATGATACATTTAAAAAAAAAAAAAAAAAAATCCAATCCAATAACAGAGAAAACTCACATAGAAAGGTTCGTAACATTACTGAGTCAATTCAAAACATTTGACCTTCCAGAGAGTTGTTTAAGACTTATTGACACATTCTGTTCTTGAGCTTGTCAAGAACTCACAAAAAGCATGTGATAACAGTGACTCAGAAAAAAAATAGTTTAAAATATACCGACAAAAGCGCACAAGGTGACATAGCATCAAACTGAGCCTTAGGAAACCAAAAATGGAGTTGAATCTTATTTTGTTGAAATTGCATCATATAATACCTTATAACTGAATACATGCTACTGTCTGTAAGCAATAGATTACCGCTGCAAGTCCCTGAATCAGACATTTAACAGTGAGTTATTCAAGTGCCTTGCTGCACATTATGGAGTGTTTGTCAAGCGTCTTTTTGAGGTTAAATACCCTGTTCTTTGATTGATCTTTTTGCCTGTTTCACTGGCATCACTGAGGCCGACATATTAACTTGATTGAAATGTGGTTGCAGGTACGACGGGTCAGAAGCGGGGTCAACAGCTATCGTGATTAAGCCTCATTTTCAGACCGAATGCCACTCTATAAGAATCACCTCGATGTTTCCCATCAGGTATGAGGTGGTCAAGTGTGTAAAATGCTTAAACAGCCTCTTGTGCAGGCTTTTCTGGGGTGAGTCATGATGCAAATCATTGAGGATCTCAAACCCAGCTGAATTGCCAAATGAGAGGTATTGGGGGGGGGGGGCATCAGTGAACACATAAGCACTGACACACATAGATAAGCAGACACTAAATCAAACACACTGAAGGTCAGGCAATATTGGTAAATGTAAGATAAAAGCAGAGCATCAGTTATGGCGATGTAGTTACAAGAGGTAACATCAACATTGAGTGCTACATGAAAGAAAACGCAGCTATGTGTTTAGGGTATGTATTTATTTATATTGCGGCTGCTTTATGAGAGTCTTCTTTTCATGATATTGAGACAAATTGCAGCATAGCCATGAAAGCTACTCCGCTGATTAACTCTTCGCGGATGGCTTTTTATCTGTTGGCATTTGATGTACGACATCTTTGTAAGGGCTACGGTCGAATGCAATCACGGGCCCTTTCATGGCAGGGGCCCCCGTAAGATTGCCTGGTAGTTCTCGAGGGAGGCCATCCTTCAGAAAATATTGACTTTTGGACAGTGAGCATCTGTGTGTGTATTAGGAGAGCTGCTTTAGAGAGAAATTGCAAATGCTTTGTGTGTGTTGAAATGTGTGTTGTGCCTGTCGTGTGCCTGTCTGTCTCCGCACACTAATGGATAAAAAGAAGGAGAGAGCCACCCAGGGGGCAAAGGTCGCTTGCCTTGTAAAAGAAAGAATGGAAATTCCATTTTCCTGGATACATAGCTCCCAAATGTACCCACTCTCCTGCCTCTGCTTCCCCTCTCCGTTGATAGGTTTCCTTAAACATGTGCGCGAAGCCGCCAAGCTTTCCAGTAGTGAATAAATCTCACCTGCTGCATTCTCATCTTTCAGGAAGGATCTTTACCACTGCTGCCAACCAGACTTTCAGCAGACCCATGTTTGGAGTAATTACATTTACTCTTCATGGGAATGCAAGAAATTTAAAGGTTTAATCCTTGTGATCGTTTGCTGTTTTGTCCAAATGCTTTTCCTTTTTATTCTCCTCTTTTTATTCTTACACATACCTGTGACCTTGCAGGACTTACCTCACCACTTTCTTTTCATCCTTTCATATTTTCATAGCAATACAGTGATTTCTATTACAGATATCCCCCCAGAGTCTAATGCTTTTGTAAAGGAACAATATATAATATGCATGAAAAAACAAATGCACTAGTGTTTTCACTATTTTCAGCTTGCAGTTAAAAGGCGTATTGTTTGTTTAGTATTAATTTTCATCCCTGAAGGTGACTTTAATGAAATATGATCAATGTAACAGACATATTGGCAGCTTTTAGTTCAGTATTGATAGTTAAAGGTTAATCTCCGTAACCTAAAGGCCATGTTGCTCTATGAATAGTACCGGTGGGATTTGGACCAACAGTATGCATCTCCTTGGATGTTTGACCCTCGATACTGATTCTTGGTTTACTGTCAAGTGGCAGTAGGGGGGTTTCAGGGGTCAATCTGTTAAGATAAAGGGCAGAAAATGTTCACATTGGGGTTGGTTTTCAACAACATAACAACAAGCTACAGGGGAGCTTTGTGCATGTAGATTTCTTTGCCTGTTTGTTGTGTGTGTGTATATATGTATTAGGTCTAGACAATAGATCTACAAATTCTATTAGGGAATGAATTTACAGCTCAACAAACCCTTTTCCTTGGTCAACACTGCGGATATTAACTTGTGGTATGGCAGTCTCACCAACAATCTATTTCTCAGACTTTAAAGGTGAATTATATAATAACACTTTCTCTGGAAGACTATATATTGATTCTAATAATAACAATAATAATAAAAACAATTATTCTGTCAACTGGATTCAATTTATCAATGTCAGTTCATTTTTCTGTATCAAGTGAGCTCGCCTTGACTCAGAACAGCTTGGCTTGGAGAATTTGTATTTATTTATTTTTCCATTTTCCAGCAATTGCTGATGATCTGTCTCCCTGGCTGAGATGTATAGTACTCCCTCACTGTTGCTGGTTGTCATAACAACACAGTGTAAGCTATTGTGATGTCATCTTCAGCGTGACTGTAGCTACAAGTGAGACACCAATGACTTTATAAGTTGTAATTTCCAAAATAAAGCACTATATTGAGATTTTTTTCAGACAAGGCAAAGTATAGATCATGTGTAGAATCATGTACAGTCACACCATATGACTACATAGAGAAAAGTGACAGTGAAAAATGTGATATTCCTGCAGATGAATTGCATGCTGTGTGAACAAATGTTTTAGTAGATTGGAGGTATTCCCCCCTTTTGAAGAAACAGAAGCTTTGCAAGTGTTACTAGTAGCTCTGGTGTCATCTTTTCGTGTGAAATATAGTCATAAATTGAAGCATTTCTACCTCGATGCCATATTGGTTATGTTTTGAACCAAAACGTCGATATTTGTGATGTCATAAGGTGTGGATGACGAAGGCAGAATCAAAAAGCAGAATTGTTAAGGATGCAGGCGAACGATTCAAAGGACTTGAACTATAGGGAACCGGTTCCCAAAAAGAACCTATCACTAAATGATTCAGGAAATAATGATTCAGTTTTCTATTTCATTGTAGTTTTTCTTGCTCGCTCTCTCATTCAGTCTATTACTCACTCGACCACTAATGTTCCCCCTCCTTTTGTTGAGTGGAGAGTATGGGCAAGAAACTTTAATGCATTTTGTTTTAATGTTTTAGTACCTGAATATAAAAGCCTGAAGAGCAGAACAGATGAATTGAATAAATAATTTGCCATATGTAACAGCAATGTCATCCCGCTCACAGAGGTGGCAGAGCAGAAAAAACTGAAAAAGACACTGTCATAATGTACGTTTTCAGCCTAAAGGACTTTGCGTTTGAGGTGACTTGTACCCTTAATGATCCTAGTGGTTTTTGAGCCTTAGGACACTCACTGATGACAATGATGAGGACCCAGATTGTTTGATTAACTCAGAATGAACCACCACCTTCCCCGTGGCATTCAAGTGACTAAATACCACATCCAGAATGTTTAATAGTAGTTCAGGGGGCAGTTAGGAGCCCACACAAATGCTGACATTTCTCCATCAGTGTTTCTATCCTCTGAGCTATGCAATGAATTACTATACATTCTTACAGATTATGGGCTTATTTATTTATTATTAACTCAGTTTATTAGCCCCTTAGGGAAATAGTTTGCATTTTACTCACCGTAATATATATATACAGGACCTAGAATTAGCATTAGCATATATTAGGACCTCTGATTCACCATTGAATGTGCTCAGGGACCAATTCCAGATCTTCATAACAGCAGAATTAACCTATACTTGTACCTAAACAGTTGCAGGAAAAATTGTTAGATCATCAAAAGTCATCAAAAACAATGGTTACACAATCAAGTACTAACTCCTGTGTGTATCATGTGACTAAAACAGACAGAAAAGAAAACATGGAATGTCTAAAAGCAC
>JAPSES010000258.1:9729604-9747492 GCA_029822895.1 Maxillicosta whitleyi
TGAGCTATTTTTGTTGTTATCCTTATATTTGTCCAAACAAATGTACCTTTAGTTGTACCAGGCATTAAAATGAACAAGAAATTGAAAAAAAAAAAATGGTGGTCTAATAATTCTTTCCCCGACTATATGGGGTTTATGAGCAGGGCAGAACCATAGCTATAGCAATAGAATAGAGTCGATTTAAAAGTGCCATCTAATTTGTACACCATATATATAACTGAATATAAATATAATTTGTCTTTTAAATTGAATCAAAGTGAAGAGACGGTAGTTTTTAGGATCATGCTTCAGATAAGCGGTGTAGGTTTTTCTGAGAGAGACACGGTCACTAACTAAAACACATTAATTCCTGCCTGTGCTATGAGCTTTCTGCTTGAATGACAGTAATTATTGCCTCAGTCTTGATGTGGAGACTCTAACACTCTTGACGTCTTTGTTAAAACAAAGTGAGAGCCCTGACTCAGTCGCCCACACAAACATAATTCCTGTTTCAAGTTGCAGTCTGATTCACAGTCATCTGGCTTCATAGAGATACATGTTAATTGATGTGTGTGCATGCGTCAAAAAGAAAAAAAAAGTAAACATACTAGTGGAGATATACCTGTCAATAAAACACATATTTATGCATTTTTAATGTGTTTTTTATCTTGTTAAGGGGGTGTGATGTAGATATTTTCCATTTATTTATTTATTTATTTATTATGACACGTTATAGATGTTTATCTTTCATTTAAGAAAAGAGGAATTTCATTATAGAAGAAGCATTTTTTTTTTTAATGTTTACAGTGCTTTAAAGTGTTTACTCTGGATGCTGGACTGAAGAGCAAGGTCACATCACAGGATGCTGTACTTAAACTCAGGTTAAAAGCATATCTTTGCCCTATGCACACTGGAATAGTGTGTCATGTAGCAACTCTGCCTCTCTCAAACGGTGTATGTCAGGGGGAAAAATATCAAGGTCTTGCCCTTTCTAACCGTGTTCCTCTGCTCTGGGGTAACAGCCCCAGGGGTAGATAATAATGGAGTAATCCTCTTATCTGTTGCTGCTTCCCTCACCCTCAGATCGTTTTTCTACTGCTTCAGTGTATCATTTCATATCGAGCTGGCACAGTGTTGAATGTTTTCCCATTTGAGTTTTGTGAACAGTTTGGCACAGTTGAAAATACACTGGTAAATTGCTGTGAAAAAAAATAAGAGCTAAAATTCGATATGAAAGAAAAATGGAAATCAGAGGATACAGCCATATCTACGGGGTAATATGAAAATAATTTTTAATGTATCAAAACAGACAGTGTGTTAATTAACCCATAAAGACCCAGCACTACTTTTCTGTCAGTTCCCAAACCAAATTTTCTCTACATCTAACATTTCTCAAGTGATTTATCATTACTAATATAATATTATCTTCTGTATTTTGCATTTATTAGTATACATTTTTGTATTTGATTCACTGATCATGAAGATTTTCACAAAAGCTCAGATTAAAGTTGAGGATTGTTATATCAAAAACAGAGAAAACTGATGAAAAACAGATTTTTTTCCAGTAAAATATATCAATAGTTGAACATAAAATAAACATTTTCATTCACTGTCATTGATCAAACTCTATGGGTTTTACTAGTGATTCAGTGTCATAGATGACGGTGTTTCCACATTTACTACTGAGCCCCTGAACATCCAAATTGGTCATATCTGATTACTATGATCAGATGACAAACTGTATTTTACAGTAATTATTTCCATGGATTGAAAGGTTTAGTGGATCAGTAGATCATCAGTTGGTGATAGATGTTTGGGTCTTTATGGGTTAATGTGAAATCCCTACAAAGTATCCTCATAATCTCAATTACACAAAGACTGAATCCTGCATGTCTCAGCTTGTGGTGAAAACTAGATACTAGTGAATTTGTAGTTGATAATATATGGAGTGTGCGTTGTCATAAAAAAAAACAAAACACTAAAGCTCCTCATTGCACAATCCTGGGTGCACCTCTTACCCTCTTTGGCACAAATAATGGTGTCTCTGTCCAGGCTTGTTGGACATGGTGTGTGAAAGGTGCCCTGCTGTGTGGCCGGTGACAAAGACTATTTCTGTACTCGCTCTCAGATAGAGAGGCAAGCACGACGTGAAGGAGATGAACTCTCATCACAGTGTGCTAAATAACACTGAGGGGCATAAACCACACCTAACATTAGTATGCGTCTTCTAAAGCTGTCGTGCCTCTGGGCCACGAGTCTGCAGCAACTGAAAGGTCATATGAGACCCATGAATACAGTACATGTGCAAGTCTTAATGGGCGATGGTAGCCTCATGTGATTTTTTTAATGTTAGCCTGGACACTCACTTAACTATATTAATTTCCCCTTCCAGTATTTTTAGTAATTGCATTACTGTGGTATATAGGACGATTCAGGTCATGATTTTGTCCAGTGCTACTCTTTTGGGCCAATGCATTAACCCTACAACGCCAAATGTATCATATTTGATACATGAGTTTTGGAGCCCTACATGATCACTATGATATTTTTTTTAAATTGAAAAACCTGATGTATACAATTAGATACATGCAATAGACAGATAATCCATCAGGGGGAGGAATTCAGTCACCAGTGACATTACAAGGTTGTTTTTATTGAGGAAGGAGGCAGAACTTTGCCAACTTGTTTGTGTTATATTATGTTTCTGTTTGTTCAAAAATAATAACATTTGAACATTGAGACTCGGTGTATCAAATATGATACAACATATAAAGTCATACATGGAAATGTGGAAAAAGAAAAATTGAGGTTGTTCAGAAGGAACAATGAACTTTTCAGTTTTAAAACACTGGAATTTTCTGTTGAATATTCGATGGCTCAGACTTTATGGAGTTCACCACATAAACTGTAATTCTATCAGTTCTGACATGCCGAAATTTAGACTATATATGAGTGCTTTTATGAAACTGGACATGGGGGCAAAAATTTCATACCAGATGTAGACTAATGTTATGAAGCAAATATGAAAGTGCTTTAGATCTATTTTAAAAAATAAATATGTACTGAAATAAAAGAGAAACAATTTTTCAGATAAAACACATTTTTATTTTATTTTTATACAAAAATCCACATATAACACCATAAACAGGACATGAAAATTGCACACTACTATTTTTTTTCAAATATCTTTTTATTCTCTCACAGGTACATTTGGAGAATGTAACTAATTATGCAAGGCAGAATGTTTCACAAAAATGACCACTGTTTCTAAATCAGTTGTGATTTATTTATTTGCGTGTAATGTGAGTGGACACGATGGGTTACACATGAAACCTGGAATGAGACTGAGATTAATGAAAAACCTTATAGCGGTACATAAGACCATTTACAGCCATGTTTCCCAGATCAAATGCACCTCGGTATCATTCATGTCCCAAGTTGGGACCTATTTTTGGCCCCAGTATTTTATGAAAAAATCTTTAATTTTGGGATGGCTCAGAGCAAGAGTATAATGCTTTTTTTTTTGGATTTATCTGTGGTGATCATTATGTACCTCCTGGGGGGAACTATGTCCAAATTTCTCTTTTATTATTGGGTCTAAAAAGCTGGAAAAATGAACCCAGTTTCGTAGAAGCACCCATCTACATGGTTAAAGGCCTAAAGTGAATTCTGACTTTTATTTTACTTACATTTTATATATATAATTTTTTTTTGCCATAATGTTGACTTTCCTCCAGCCTTAATCATAATATAGTTGCATTCACAAATGTAATTTTTTCATTAATTTTCTAACCTCTTTAAACCTCTGGAGGGTCACAGGGATACTCGAGTCTATCCCACTTATCGATAAGGTGTGGTACAACCTGGACGTGTTACCAGTTTATCATAGAGAATCTTTTTTTTTTTTTTTTTTTTTTTTTTTTTTTAGAACAAATTAATTAGATATTTACAGAATTGGCAATGTTGATATTCTAATGCTGAATAATTAAAAACATAATATAACAGGGCAATACAAAGCACAATTTATTAGCTAACTTTTTCTAATTGAGCATTGATTACTTCTATTCAGCTAGGGGTTTATATTTTACTCATAGATGCTCAATTTGTCATTAAGTTGTATAAAAGCATGTGTAGAAAAAAAACATTACATTTGTTCTTTTTAATTGCACATTTTGCTTAAAAAACACAAAAATATGCTGTATGCTTTCAGTTTAAGTTAGCATATTATCCGGAAAAATTATATGAACATCCTAGTAGTGCTGCCCCTTTTTTTTTTTTTTTTTTGGTCTGTTTTTTGTTATTAAAGTGTGTTTTGTGAATCTCCAACATTTTTTTTTCCTTAGAAAGCTGAATGTGAGATCATTTGTTTGTACGTGTGGCCCATGCACATGTCCTCTATGTGTAAATATGTGCTTACGGATATTACCCCACTGTGTTGATAGGTTGTAAATAAAACGACCCTAGTGTGACGTTAACTTTCAGCTGAACGATAACACCAGCTCTACATTTCCCTGTGCTTTTAAAATTGCGCTGCTTGAACTTGTTAAAAGTCACTGAAGAGAAGTGAGTGTGAGCACAGGCTCTAAAACGTGTTAAGTACTTATTTTCAGAAGAACACACACAGCGAAAGAAAAGATGGATCATTAACTGGATTGATATTGGCACATTTGAGTCGAAAAAGATCTTTATGTTTGCCTCAAGGTGAGAAAAGGTAACCCCGCTGATGACATTGAGAGTAGTGCTTCATAACGAAAAGAGCAAACATTAATATTGAAAAGACGCTCGTGTGATAGAAACTGTTCCCCTTGTGCAGGTGAATGAAGCGTCATATGCAGCATTAACGAATGCATCCCCAGGCCTGGCTTCTCCAACCTATTCCCTAATCAGGGCTAGATTATATAAAGCACCGTTTCTTTGGCTCTTGTTGGACCTTGTTTTGTGCACGTCAGCCCCTTCCACCGCTGCTGACAGCCTTCAGTTTGAGCTTTGAACTAATATGTTGAGCTGACCATATTGTTTCCTGAAACTCTATTGTTCTGCTGCCCACCTTTTTGAGTGTTAACGCCCTACACAAGAGGTGCTGAGTAGGGTCATGACATCAAAATGTTTCTTTTGTTGTGGGCAGCATGATAAATCTGATTAATTCCCATTCACCTTTTGTGTTTTCTGTTGTTGTTGTTTTGCTAGCGCTGCTGCTTTGCTCTTTACAGTTCTGTTTGGACCTCTGGTTCCTTTTTTTGAGCTGTCACCCACCATCATTTTTGCCAGTATTGTCAAACCAACCGGGTTTTGTATTTGTGACAGTTTTCTTCCTTATTAGTTCCCGCAATTTCAGTGAAGCAATGATTTTCTGAAACACAAATGTAGATGGTGCAATTGTCTTGCAGTGAGGATTTCTGAGGGGAGTAAGCGGCTGCACCCCTGGGTACCCTTATTTCCCCTTAGTTTCACCTAATGTATGTTACACTAGCAATTATTTTTTGCACTTTAGTCTTCAGTTTTAGGGCTTTAGACTTTGTATCAAGAGCTTTTTAGCTATAACTGGCATTAGTTGTCATATGCTATGCATCCTGTTCATACAAACCCTGCTAATACAATATGATTATTTGGATTTTAAATACACTTATATTATGGTGAAAATATATTAGTATAGTTTCTGTAACTATCCTCATCATTCTTAAGGTAGGATAGGTAGCATTTTCTCCTCCTCCCCTCATTGCCCACAACAATTCATGGAAATGGTAAGGTTTTTTTTTTTTTTGGTTTTTTTTAAGTAATATATCAATATATGTTATGTGTTATACTAGGAGTGAAGAGCTACAATACTTCATGCTTGACCCATAAAAATATTCACCTTAGTTGTCCCCTCCTCTTGACACATTCTCTATGTTAAACCTTATTATTTTTTGATCATGTGATAGATGTTTCTGTGCAGAACTGCTGTAAAAGTGTGTCCAATTAATTCAAGTTCAGTGCACGATGTGACATAGTTACTAAAAGACAAAAGATTGACAAACTATTTCCATATTCTATTCACCATGCCTTAGCACTTCCTGGATATACTTGGGATTCCAGGATGTGATACCATATCACATAATAGAATCTAATAGAGGTGGGAGACAGGGGGACACTGGGAGATGTATTGGTTGTTGGAGGAGGAAGAGTGCGGCCCATTTGTCAAACCCTTATCAGTAGCATCCTGGAATTTGTCAGAGTCAATAACAAGACTAGCTGTGCATTGACAGACAAGCCTCTAACATACAGTCAAAATGTAATTTGTAATGCCCCCGCATCAGCATATATTTATATATATATAATATCATGGCTTATTTTGGCACAGGCTGAAAAGACTCTGAAGGGGAAAATATAACAGAGCTGGAATACCAACCTGCTTTGCAGCCCAGATGCATAAATAGCCGGATCGCCGCTGCATGCAGACAGACAAATGCCTTGTTTTTTTTAATGTTTAAAGAGACAATATTGAATTTGGAGATAATGTGGGAAAGATAAAACACTTGCTGATCAGAGGCCTATTAGCTCCAACCTGCAGCTACTTCTTTTAAGTGGTTGTTCACTCCCCTCTTCCTCTCACATGTTGTCTTTTAAGTGTATTTATATTGAATGTTGGGAGATAACAAATCTTTAAATAGAACACTTGGTGTAGAAAGGGCAAGTGTGGGGGAGGGATGCGCAGAAAAACAAGTTGATCTTTGATGTCTATGTTTTACTTAACTCCGAAAGAAGCCTTGATGGGATTCCAGAATCAATAAATCTCTAGGGAGTACAAAAGATCAAAAATGGGTCCTTGGTTTGCATCTATGTCTATTTTTTTTTATTTTTTTTTTTTTATTCTTAGCCCTTCAGTGGCTCTCCCATTCGTGCACACCCCAAGAAGTGTGTGCATCTGCTCGTGGTCTCCAGTTGCACGTTGAACCCTGCTCAACAGCTTCTTCCTTTCAACATAATGATTACTGTTTGTGAAAAGTGCCTCTTGGGGACGGCGAAGCAAAGTTGCGGTTGAAAAATGATGTTCCCACACAATTATATGAGGACAGGGTTCTCTACTCTTGTCTGCATCTTTTGGTCAGCTGACAAATGGAAGGAGAAAAATGCACACTGCTGGCTGCACATGCAAGGTTGTGGTTGGAGTCAGTAAGGTGTGCCAAGTATCACAGCTGTATCCTACGATCAATGACCTGGCTACCAGAGCGCCGGGATCAATGATGCCCTCCCGGTTCTACACTGGAAGCTTCTTTTCCTTTTCTTCTTAGGGGCATGTGCTTCGGTTCTATTTTTGCTTTGCTGATCCTAGGTAGCAAGATTAGTTGCAGTATAATTTAAGGTAGACAGATGGGTGATGATAAGTACTTAGCTTTATTTATTTGTTTGCTGCAGAGGGCTTGCAAATACCTTTTTTTTTTCTTTCAGACAAATTTCCAAGGGTTAGTTATGGACATGTGGCCAAAAGCTTTAGAAAAATAAACCCTGACCTTCCTTCACATTTGATCCTTTATTACAGGGTCAGACAAACATGGCACGGCAAGAGCTACTTTCAGCTAGTTTGGAGAGCAATCGGCTCATCACATTTTTAAAATCCCTGCAAGGAAGGAGGATTTCACATTAATAGCATAGGATAGTCTAATGCCTGGTGTGTTTAAGAGGCAGAGATCACAGCAGAGAGCTGCCCTTTAAGAGTTAGTGTTCAAGCAGTGCAATAATAGTCTGTACTTGCATAGTGTGACTAAATCACTGGTGTAACATTGCAATTTTACATTTGTCTGGTGAAAGTTTAAATTAAGGTGTCATTGTGCCGACACTAGTACCATTAGGTTACTCTGCCTGTCTACCCTCATTGTGATCTCTTTTATTCAGGATAAAAGTGAGTCCGGTAAAGATCAGGAGAAAAAAATTGCTTACATCAGTATTTATTTATCTATCATCTGTCTTCTTAAAAATAATGTGAGTTGTGCAAACTATACTCAGGCTAATGCCCTTGTATTGCATGATATGCTGCCAGAAGAGCTCAAATACTAAACTTATAAGCTCTTGTCTGAATAATAATGAGACGTTCACAGGAGGGACCCAGTTCCAACAAGTCTGTTGAGGCAAACTGGGAGTCTCTAATTCCCCCTCTGCCTCTGAGGTCTTTTGGCAAGAACAGAACTCTAGAGAGAGAGAGAGGTTGTGGGAACGCCATCTCCCCGCTCTGTACCCTAAATCTGCTGCCCGGCATAGTCGGATAAAGAGGCCACCGGCACAGCCTCCAGTGTTTCAAGTCTGATTAATCTTCTGATTAGGTTAATCCAGCAATGCTCCAACAGAGGGAAGCCTTTTCCCCGTAGAAAGACTCCTGCTCTAAAAATAAGGTTTTTTTTCTGCCCCCCCCTTCAGGCACTCTTTGGATCTTTCAGTGGTTATCTTCATTCTGAGGTTAAAGGTGCTGCACTTTTATCACATGCCTCAATTTGCTTGAAACTGTGTGAAGCAGACTTAACACGGTGGTTGTATTTCTTCTGTGGATTATTGCTGAATCACCTCTTCATTTGATTCCATTTAAATTTCTGTTTGTAAAGTCTTGCCAAGACAGATACCTTTTACACTGGGTGTTCGATCGAGGCTCCGGTTATTGTTTAAAGAGACAAAAGCTAATGAAATTCAGGTACTGCGGAATGCATTACTACACAGCACATGAGAGTACAATAGAAGTCATTTCCTGATTTATCACCAGAGTTGGACGAATGAATAGAAGATGTTAATGAAGGTCAAATGACAAAACGCTTTCTCTGGGTTCACAGTGAGGTTGGGTCTATTAAATGACCCCCTTTATACACGTATATATATATGTGTGTGTGTGTGTGTGTGTGTGTGTGTCTTCTGCTGATGGGAGGAAATGTACCTACATAGTGGATCCTACAGTAGAGATTGGTAATCATTTTGACTTCATCTATGGAAAGAAAAAAGCAGAATTAAAAAAAATATATTTATTTTAGTATCAAATAAATGTTAAGTCAAATCTCCTTTTAATCCTGCATTCATCCAGTATCAAACATGATGATTTTATTTGCACTGTGATCCAGTTTCCTTTCATTTTTTTTCATACGGTGATCATGAATTTCAGCTTCATACTGTTCTGCTCATTGTTTTGTTTATTTATTTTGTTTTTTTTTCCCCTAAGGCAGAATCAGCTAGTAGGCTAAGCCAGCTCTCCTGTTATCATATCTACTGCCCTTGTTCTCAGTTTAGGAGGTTATTAGGGATACAATAGGCTTTAAAGATAAGTCTTGCCATCGTTGATTCTGGGTGGGAATCCAAGGCTGACCTGTTTTTAAAGCACAAAAGAAGTTCAAAGAAGAAGAAGAAAAAACAAACAAATTTGACGGGTTCTATCTAAATTTGTGCAAAACATTTTCCACATGGCTCAGTTGACTGTCTGAACTCCATGAGTATGTCAGTGACTTTGAAGAGTAGGTGGGCAGGCTGGTCCAAATTAAAAGTGGCACACAGTTCCGTCATCCTTAAAGTTGAGTCTTTGAAGTTGCACATTTTACATTTCAGGCTTTAAGCTCATGGTGTCTCACAGACTGATTCATGGAGTGAGCAAGTCAGAGTTTGGTGTCTTGACACTTTGACATGTAGCTGGGGGTAAAACACTGTTGTGCTGTGCGATCAAGCCTGTGACCTTTTAGTTACACGATATTCTCTCAACTATCAAGGCCACCGTGCTTCCGCTTCCCGGATGGAGGGCCCAGAGCAACAAGCATCACTACTAAGTACCACTGTGACACAAGTCTGGTTGGATATCGCCCCTTGCAACCACACTGTTTCAAGTTACACCGGGCACCAACCTAAATGGGCTTAAATTTTTAATTTGTGCGGGAGAACAGAGATCACATCTTTGGAGGATAGCATATCTGTAATTTATTTAAGAACCCCACAGAGGGAGAGTTATTTTGGAGGCAGAGAGCGAGAAGGGAAGTATCCATGTGGCATTTTTTGTTCAGCCCAAGGGGTTTGTAGGTAGACTCCACTCACCAGAGTGACCTTCTCGGTGATGTAGAAGAGTGCTGAGGATGAACATTCTATTTATGCTTCAATCCTTGGGTAAAAACTGTCCAGCACTAGAACAAATTCAGCTCTGTTCTGAGAAACAATGGCACTCTAAATTATTGATTCAAAGTTTTGCTAAAACTCTAAATCCTTTTACTTTTTCACCAGTGTAAAGTGATTTGCCAACTCTGTCGCTGTAATGCTTGTCTCATCTTGAATTACTCGTCCATTTCTGCTTCTTCCACTTCCCTGAAGAGTACAGGACAGACTACTCTGCTCCCCCCGGTCAAACACACGTCATCTTCACTGGTGTAAAATAAAAGCTTTGTCGCTCTTAATTAAACCAGTTGTGATTAGCGCCAACAGGTGTGGCAGGTGTTCTGTTTACTCAGGCAGCAGCAGCAAACACGCATTCAACAATCTGCAGTAATTTATTAAAATCACCATCAAAGCTGCCACTTATCCACAGCAGTGGGGTGCGGAGTGTGCGTGTCAAAGTGGGGTAAGGGGTGTGTGTGCGCAGGCTGCTGCTGGTGGCACGCTATCATGCAGTTCATCCTTAATGAGTGTGGATTAACAGGGATGATCTGGGCTTTGCAAAACCCCTGGTCCAGGGCTTGTGTGTGTGTGTGCGTGTGTGTGTGTGTGTGTGTGTGTGTGTGTGTGTGTGACATCACGACACAAGGTATTGTCAGTTTTGGATCTTTCACAGAATTCTTGACAGAGGTGTATAACTCTAATAATAGTACGTTGTGTGTGTGTGTGTGTGTGTGTACGCTCACCCACCGTCTCTCCTCGCCCATCACAAAGCAGTGCACCAGCCACCTCCTCCTCCTCCCTCACAGATGAGCCTATGAGCTGATTAATATTTCTCTGCAGTGATTTATTCCTTCATTTAATTATTTGTGAGCTTTGCCTGCAAGGGGATAACAAAACATGTTTGTTACTCTTATTTCTTCGTATTTCTTTCCCAAAAATGCATAAAAAGAAGAAGATTCTAGACATGGGAAATGGGAATTAGAATGTTATGATTATTTCATGATTAGACCGCACAGTGTTTTTGGATGCTTTGTTGATAATGCTGCTCCCTCTAGACATGAACTTTTGAATGTGCTACTGCTCAAGGCACAAAATTATGCCAGAGCTACAAGAGGGTTCAGAGAAGTTTGTGCCTTGTGTCCATAACATTGCCCGTTTGAATTTGCATGCTGGAAATTCAGTCACTCGTGTGTGGAGAAGCATGTGAATGAGTAAAAGTCCCCTCTACCTTAGCAACTACTGATGAGTTTCTCTTGAAGTCCACATATGAACCACTGAAGCAGCTCAAAGTCCAGTAGGAAAAAGAGTGCAGTGAGAAGTTACTTGGAGGATATGTGTAATGCATGGGAATATAAACCGCATAAATGCATGAGGACAGTGAGAAAGAAAAAAGCAAACATACAAATTGTGTAAAAAAAAAATAAAAATACAACATATAAAAATAAAAAAATACAAAATACACAGCTACCAAAATCATCTTTCAAAGGTTTGACTGATGAATTGTGCCCTAGTTTTGGCCACAAGGTCACGTTAACAAGCCTGCTTTTCAAACACACCACCTCTATTTTGATAACGGCCATTTCTTTCCTGCCAATGGCTAATCTGGAGATTTGCAGCAACCACATAAAGACGTTACAGTGATATGTTCGCTGTCAGAATGAAATATAGACCATTGTCACAAAACAGCAAAGTCATTCTTCTACTCAACCCGAGACCACTCCTGGCAGAAACACACACACACACACACACACACACACACACAGACATGGAAATCCGATAGTCAGACAACAGTTTGAGTATCAGCCATAAACATGTGAGCTGGGAGATGATTTATAATAATTAATCCTCTGTGTCCAGTCCCACCCATTGTACACCCCCCACCAATCCACCGCACACACAGATGCAGGGAGTCACAACCTCCCAACCCCCTAGCCAGCCGAGCTTGGGAACACAGCTGTGGCCACCTCGGCGCCTTTCCAGCACAATGTCACCAACGTTCTTATCGAAGGGCATCGAAGAGGATTTAGTCTGTCTGTCTCTCGCTTTCACTCTCTCCCTCTGTTAAACCCCCGGCACCTCCACAATAGAACGAGTGCTCTATTTTATCATGCCCATCATATCATGAACCATTAACATGAGGACCTACAATAACATTATTTATAGAGGCGTTAATATTAATATCGACCTGTGTGCTGTCAGGCAAGCTGATTTACTGAGCGCTAGAATGCCGGGCCGTGTAGAGGTGGCAGGTGGACTAATTGAATATCAGTCACCGCATAGAGCATGCTGATAGACACACACATGCTCATTGGACAAGATATACACACATTTGATTCACAATGCAAAAAAAAAAACAAACTGTACTTATGTCTGCACTCCCACTGTTATACTGAGGAATACTTCTTGGTTAAATGTGGGCTCATGAAACAGGTCACTACATAGACCTTTAAACTGATGTTCCATGACAGAATTGACTACGGTTTTGCAGAGAGCATCTTAGTTTAATAGCCGCTGTTGTACTTATCTGCACAAACCAGGCACCGCTAATGAAACTTCAGTCAGAGTGGCTTGCTGAAGTATTTCATCTGAGAATGGTGGTGCTTGAGAAGAGGTTTTCTGACAGAGCGCAGAGCTGCAGGAATGGTTGGCCAATGTGGAGAATAATGAGGTCACAGAACAAAAGCTGAGAGATGAGAACAGATCAGCAACCCTGAGTGGAGTGTGTGGCGGGACAAGACACTCTAGTTGAGCATGGAAGTTGTTTCCCGGCAACTTCAGCCAATCTGGATACAAATTTGGGCACTTTGACATAACAGCTCTGATAAGAGCGTACAGTAATTTACAGAACACCACAGATGTTAGTGCTTATATCATGAAAGGGTGGTTAATTGATGTGGATTGTACTATATTTCCAATAAATTAAGATTTTTCAAATATTTCTAAGTCTTTAACCTAAACCTTTATATTAACTTAATGAAAAGAATGTTTCCCACTGGCAAACACATGGAACAAGTGTAAGTATAGTCCAGTGCAAGAACACATACTTAAAGGTAAAATATAAAAGATTTTGTGCTGTATACAATTCATGTACCGGAGATGTACAAATGTGACATCACCCATTGGTTCTGAATTGTAGTTTTGCAGCCAGTAGTTGTGTGGTTTAGTCATTGCTTTTTAAAGCCAGAAATAACCATATTTGGTTAAAAGGGGTGGAACTACAGGAGCTCAAGAGGTCAGAAGTGAGCTAATGCTAAATGCTAGCTGTCTCAGTGAAACTTCATCAAGCATTACATAACAAAGTACATTTATAGTCTTCTTAGTGGGACCTATTAACCACAGCTATAGCTGAGCTGTCTGTCTGTGTAAGTCTATTGTTGTGTTTCCACTACGTTGTACTAGCTCGACTCAACGCAGCCGTTTTGTGTTTCCATTACATAGAAGAACCTGGAATCTGGTACTTGGTACTACTTTAATAATACTTGCTCAGCCAAGGTTCCAAAAGGGTGAAGGGATATTAAAATGTGACATGTAAACACTGCAGACTGCTGATTGGAGAGAGCTGTCTCTGCATTATGACATCATCAATGCACACGCCGTTAAAAAAAAAAAAACTGAGTTGAATAAAAAACTTAATTGGCATTAAAAAAAACATTAAATTCAATGTCCCGAGGCATTGAAAAATTAAAGACACTAGAATAGGGGGGGAAAGTATTGTTATTCACTATTTATTTTGATTATATAAACATTTAATAATTTTAATTGGAAGTATAACGTGATGAAAGTGGCAAAAGAGCAGAGAGAACATTAGCAAATGTAAGAAAATGGGAAAATGTAAGTTTCAGTAGAAGTGAAAGGAGGAGGAACTATTCAGAACCTGGTTTAAGACTATTAACAGTAAACAGTCATAAAACTATATATAAAACTGTATCTGCAGTTGGACATTGGCATTAAATTTGTGGCATTAAAAGGGCGTTAAAAATTAGATTTGTTGATACCTGCAGAAACCCTGTGTTAACCGAATATGTCTGAGAGATATGTCTGTTATCACTGATATCACTGAACCAGCCGGTGAGTGATATCAGTGATAACAGGCCTATTCTCAAAATCGCCTGCTCAGGAAACCACAGATTCTGACATCTTCACATTATCACTGTTGAAAGGATGTCACCTATAACATATGTCACACTGGCCTTTACTAAAACATTTAGTGTCGTCTAGTAAGCCTCTTTTGCAGCAGAAATAGTCCCTTTGTGTTTCAATAGATAATAAAAAAAAAAAAAAAGAAAGACTGAATGATTGAAATTCATTTAATTCTTCCTACCAATAAGGTCAGGTAGCAAGATGTTTGGGAAAGGAAGTTGACAAACTGATGAAAAATGTATGAATGATACAATTTTATCTATTAATATAAGCAGAGAACTTAGCCGTTAAGGTCCGGTGTGTTTTCTTGTGAAATGTTTCTGGTTAGATTCGTTTTAAAATGCCTGCAACGGGCACATATTTAATCCACTCCTTTAACCTCAATAATGTGATAAACAATGCAAAGCAATTTCCTGTATTTTTTGTACAATTCTATACAAAGTGCAATGGAATGAAGCAGGGTGAAGCATGCAGTTGGAATTGCTCTTAGCTCTGAACTCATAAAACTGATATAAACACATTTAAATATTTAACAATTTTCCTTTGAACACATGTGAAAGGAAGGACAAAAGTCAACCTTGTGATGTTATTACCTCTTCAGACACCTGTTTAGGCAGGACTGGGTGATTTTTGTGTCAATATCAGTTTCATGAAAATGTAGAAGATGAAAGGTATCAAATGAATGTGATTTTTGTTTTCTTTTTTAAACCTGTAGTACCTAAACCTCTTTTTAGAGCGATGTCTGATGCTTCTATGCACAAGTCTGAACAGAGAGATCTCATGAATTAATGAGTGTGTACTCAATACAACAACCAAAAGCTCTTTCTGTTGCATAGATGCATCATCTGTTTTCTCCCTTTGCTTGTTTCCCTATTTCTTTCCTTTTCTTTTATTCCCAGTGATTGTCATGTCCTGTTTATTAACTCATCCTTTCTGTTCCACTTTCATCTCCTATTTGCTCGTCACTCATCTCCTCTATCCTTATCCTCCTGCAGTCTCCTCTCTTCTTTTCTGTCTCCTTTCTTGGCTTGTGTTCACCTGTCGCTCTCTTTCTGCTTTTCTGTTTTTCTCGTCTCCTTCTCTCCTCCTTTCTCCTCTCAACTCAGCTGCTCCTCCCCATTACTGTCTGCTTTTCTCTCTCTGAACTCATCCTCCCTCTTTTTTCTTTTCTAATTTTTTTTCACCAGACACATCGCTTCCTATACCCTAAACCTCCTCTCCTCTCCTCTCCTTTCCTCTCCTCTCCTCTCCTCTCCTCGTCTTTTCTCCTCTCCCCTTAATTAATAAATGGAAAAGAATGGAGATCGAGGGAGAGGGGTGATGAAGGCAAGGTGAAGACAGGACAGGAAGATATTACACGCTACCATGGCAACACTTTTTCTTTCAAAGAGAATACATCCCCTTACTTTTTTGGGTAGTAGTTGTGTTGACATCATCTTTCATCATCTAAGGTTGAAAAACACATATTCATTTATTTATTTATTTACTCCTCAGGTACCAGACGTTTTGACATTTGCATGTAAACCAGCCTTTTGTTTTCATGCACTCATCTTTTTCTTCCCTGTTGTTCTTCTTCTGAAGGCACCCTATGTGGTCACGTTGTTCAAGAAAAAAAAAAATACATGGACCCGTTTTTGAGGATGCATGTTTTCATTTCCCAACTTACCATGCACCATGATGCTTGGCCATCTGTCTCAGCACGGGTACAAAACTCAATGCCAATATGTTGCAGGGTCATGAGAAAACAAACGAGAGCTGCTTTCTACATGAGTGGATGAAGCTCAGCTTAACCCTGGTTCCATGTCGAAGCACCCTGATGAAGCATTCTGCTTTCACCTGCCTATTGTAAAAAAAAAAAATGCAATAAAGCAATATTTTCACTATCTTAGATTTTGATTTAGGATGAGTTTTAGCTTCTGTGCTATTCAGCTAACCCTTCATTCTGGCTGATTAATGGCGGCTCGCCCAGCCAAGGGAGTGTCTCATGCGACGGAGGAAGCGGTAGTGCAACAGCGTGTGTGCAGTGAATAAATGCTGTACATTAAACAAATTCCCCCGTGCTCGTCTTGGCAGCCAGGCGTGTGGGAGGAGGGAGATGCAGAATGGCTTTTTTCATTTCTCTGTCTCAAACACACACATACATGCTCACACATCTACTTCTGTATGAGGGCTTTTTCATAAACCCACTAAAGTGGCGCTTGTTTTCAAACATACCCCATACTAAACATCTTACCTTTTGGCTATTGCTCACAAACACATGAAATGTTTTCTGTACATTCCCAGAAATGTTCTGTGTTTCATGCTCACATACATCCACATCTTATCCCGCTGTGCTGCAGTGGTTTACGAGGGGATCCTTTTGCAGCCAGGCTGTTAGTGGACACTGATTGGCCCGCTAGGGCCAACCTGACCCCAGTGGCCTGTCAGAATAAAGGATCATGTTGACCGTCACCGCCGAGGTAATAATGCCCATAGAGGATGTTGGGAAACTGTCCACAGGCTGCGCCCAGTTTATAATAAAAAGATGGAGGGGGAGGAGAAGACAAGTCAATACCAGTCAGCTGAAATATGTTGCTCTCTCTGTTGCTAGTCATTCCCTGTTTCCTTCAACTGAATTGCATTTTCCCATTAACTTAAGTTGGAATGGGACTTTTATGTTAAGTAATTATTTTATGACTTAAGCAGCAAATAATCAACAACTGAACAGAATTTGTAAATAGGCATTAAAATTGACTGTCACACGAAGATGTCACACATGTGGATTTTATTTGATAAAAGAAGCTGCATATGTTACAGTAGTGTTAAGTTTAAGAATCAAAATGTGCAGTGAGGCTGGTTTATACCGTGTGTATTAACAAATGATGACATTTTCATTTTACTTGGTAGTTAAGTGTAAAATATGTTCTCTTTACTTTTGTGAACAGGAGTCAGTGATAAGAAAAGACTCAAAACTATTTTAAGTATTATCACACCAAGCGATGTATCTGCACTGTATATAATCAATCATGCCCTTGTCACAGATTTCAGCAATCATATTCATATCATTATCTTAAAGGAGGAGTGCACAATAATGATGTTCTCCTCTAACCCTTCACTGGAGATAACCTTCCTTGCTCCATGGATGCTCCTTGTGGTGGACTCATGGCCGCCCACGGCTGCAGACCTGACGAACGCTATTGACTGAATATTGACTAAAGCTACAGTGCAGTAGACATGGCCTCCAGATGGAAAGAACTCACACAAACACACTGGTAATCACATCTATAAACACATGCAATATACTGTATGTGGATATACAATATGTACATATGCATAATACACACCCAAACATTTTTATTGGATGGCCAAATATGCATACATCCCACTGCACAGAAACTGCTTTATAAGTCTTATGGATAAGTACTTCGGCAAATATCCAACCTACAGTCACACCGCACAAGCTCACATCCACACATATACTCACACCCACCCACACAGAAAAATTCGGACCAGGCTCATTAGAGATGTGAAGCAGAAAATGATCAAAAAAAGCCAGGAGGGTTTTCATGCAGATTCGCACTCCAGTGCTCTCAGGCAATCAGCGGCAAGCCTCTACTTTGCCCGAGAACTGTCGTCCTGTGGTCACAAAGGGCAAAGAGAGAGCGGGAGGGGTGGGGGGGTGGGGGGGGGAACTCATCTCAGCG
>JAPSES010000258.1:9751735-9764507 GCA_029822895.1 Maxillicosta whitleyi
ACACAAAGGACAGGCTTTTATAATATAGACAGGTCCACATTGCTTAATTTCAAGTTGAAATATATACTGTACTTGATTCCGCTGCCATTATGTACACTTTTCTCATTACCATATCATCACTTGATTATTACTGGCACATCAGTAGACATGCTGCAACTACAAAAGAGTGTGAGCAAATGGGTGTGAGAGCAGATGCAGGCCCAGACATCTCTTCTCTCATGTGCAGACAGCCGGCTGCTTCTTGTCACCTCGCTGCCGGGGGCCACCAGCCTCGTATTAACAGCTGTATTTGGCATACTGGGGTGTTATGCTGTGGCCTCAGTGACCTGCTTCATTTGACTGCAAAAGTGGTGGTGAGGCGAGATAGCACATCTGGACCCCCCACTAAAGGCTCAACAAGTTGGAAACTGGAAGGGAGAGACAGAGGGAAGACCGTCCCCACTACTGGCAACATTTAACGAGCGTTCTGTTGAATGTATTCATGCTATAACAGGTCAGATAGCACCTATCCTTGGGCACGATGTTAGTCATGTCTCTGTACACTGTACACTGTAGATGAGTCACATTTACCTTATTCATAATGTACATTTTATGTAATAGTTTTGGGCAAATTACATCCGACCTATAATGTTCTTGCAGTAAAAACTGAAAAAAAACAAAAAAAACAAATAAATATCTAAATTTGGATCCATAAAGACCCAAACACCATCGACCACAACTATCTACTGATCTAAAATGTGTAATACCTGTTGATCCAATAATCCTATCAATACATGTAAATAATCAGTGTAAAATACAGTTAATCATCTTTTCATGGTCATCAGATACGACCCACTTGGACGTTCAGAGGCTCTGTAGTGAATGTGGAAACACCGTCATCTTCTACAACATCGATTCACCGGTAAAACTCATGAAATTGGATCAATGACAGTGAATGGACACATTTGTTTTATCGTCAATTAATGATAGATTTCCTGACAGAGTCACTTTTCTTAAGTTTTCTCTGTTTTGGATTTTTATTACCCTCAACTTTATTCTGAGTTTTAATGAACATCTACATGATTAGTAAATTAAATGTAAGGAAATTATAATATTACATTAAATTTTACAGTAAATGGTGATTAATCACATAAATATGGAGAGAAAAAATCATTTGGGTCCTTATGGGTTAAAGGGGAGGACAATGTGTATTTCAACATCAACATCTGTACACAACTGTACTGCACTGATGCCTTAACTGAATATTGCGAACTTTGATAACTCAGTAATATAGCTTTTCCTGTACTTTTTGCACTCAACAGCCTTTCTGTTCTTCCTTTTGCCACAGTTTTTTTTTTTGCAAAAAGCCAGAACTCTCAGCAACCACATATATATTTATCAAATCATCACCAACTGCAGCAGCACGGCTGTGTACACTGATGATGTATTACGTTACTCTAAACATAATACACTGTACTTGGCAAGTATCTAACTGAATAAGACTTTTTACTGTTAGCTTTTTTTCATAAAACTATAATAAAACAGGTGATGACACACCCTGATATTCTGCTCTGAGTAGTAGAGGAAACAGCAACAGGAAAGGCATTATCTGGGGATCCAGTCAGTGATGCATATAAAAGTTCACTCATGTTTGATATGGTGGATGTGATCCTTGGTGTTTCCTGTCTAAACTAATTGAAAGGTTCTATTGTAGTCTACTAGAGCTTTTTTTTTTTTTTTTTTTTTTGACTGGCTACTTGTGAAGTTGTAGGAAAACACATCATCTGCTGTGAAGCTTTTTTCTACTTTTGTCAGTATTGCTTTAAATATGCACAGTCAACACTCAGGCATTAATCTGTACTTGAAAAGAAATCCATCCAAAAACATTTTTTGTTGTTGTTTTGTCGCATATTTTATTCAAACAAGCACATATTCTTTAACTAACCGAGTTCTTTTTGAGTTTGACGTTTACCTGTTAATCAAATATCAAGCTGTGTAGTCCTGCTGGAGGCACGGGTGAGTTTCTCTGATTGTATACTGCACACCAAAATCCCCAAGGTCTTTGCACCTGAATGAACAGGCTGTGGCAACCGTTGGCTGAGCTTTAAAGATAGTTTCTAAGCTAGCAGCAGCTCTTAAGTGGCTCCTAGGATGTTAGCAGCACAATTAAACAAAGCTCTACTAATCTTTTCAGCTGGCGTCAAGAAGCACTGTGTTCTCACAGAGTGGTGTTATCCGTAGCATGGCACTGCGAGTCTGACAGGCTGGATAATGTGCCCTGCAAGCTGCCACCACCCTCATCACAGTGGTGCCTTTACTGCACACGTACTGTACTATTACAACACTAATACGCATTTCTTCTTTTGCAGCAGAAGAAAACACTGAATGAATTAGCATTATTCAATTATATACGCTCCAGTTATTTGTAGCGGCATTTAAAGAAATGTAAATTGACCTCAAGTTTGGAGGTAATGAATTTGATTATGCCACTGCATGTAATTTCATGGTATTTGGCAATAAAAGATGTTTCTCATCATAGTGATAGTAATTGTGGAAAGCAATGCAGTGTGTGATGCATTTTTAAAACCCTTATTATTATAATTTTTTTAATCAGAATGACATATCTTGTGTGATTTTTTTTTTTTTTTTTTGTAACGTGGGAACGTTCCATGCATACTATCTTTAAGCATCTTACCTCATTCTTGAATTCTAACAACACCACTTTTTCACATCATGCTTTGATTCAACAATACACAACATCCCACCTGGAAGGCTTTGGCCAACCCTAAAGACACTTCAACTTCAGGCAACTTCAGCACTTAAGCCCCTCCGGTAGTTTACAACACCAACTTTAGCAAGGTTGATAAATGAAAATAAACAACCTGCTGATGTGCCCTAATAAAAAGAGTGAGACATATATTTTAAGGGTGGGGTGGAGAGATGCTATCTTAGGTCTATTAATGCAGTCATTGCTGTGTTGCCCCAGGCCAAAGGGCCTAATCCAGAGGAGTGAGAGTGAATGGGACTGTGGCTCGGGCTTGCCAGACCTACTTAGGTTCTGGTTGAGAGCACAGTGCTGTGTGAGCGAATCTATTCTGTCCTGGGCAGGGCACAGCATAAACATTGCCCAGGGAACACAGGCAGGAAAGCAGGCAAGCATGCAGGCAGTCAAGCGGACAAGAGCAAAACTATAAGGATGGTTGCCTTTAATTTCCTTTCTACTGACTCTCCTCAACTGTCCAGGGCCTTAGAGCAAGAGAGAGGAAAGAGAGAACAGTGTGCGTATGTGTGTGGAAATTACCTATAGCTGCTATCTCTTTTTTTTCTGGGGTTTCACCAAGGTATGTACTGTTATCCACCCTCTCAGGCACACGTACACATACATGCACACACTCCATCACCCTCTTTCACGGTGAATCTACCCTGATAAATCCAGTTGATGGCTGTGAAAGAATGACTCGCTGGCTCTCTTACTGTCTTTAAGTGATCTGTGTTTGCTCCATGGCACTCTGGTGTTCTGACCCCCTGACCCTACATGTAAACAGAGCACTGCAGCAGTCCCATCCACTACCCTGCTACCACCATCCCCCCACCCTCCATCACCAAATAAGGAAGACGGCGCCACTGAGAGCCAGCAAGTCGGTCAGCTAACCCACTGAGGAGGCCATTAGTGAGCCAGCAAGCCAGTGGAGAGGGTGGTAGAAAACCACCTCTGGCATCACTCATCACTTCTGCCCTCTCTGGTCTCACCCGCCTCTCCGCAGTGTAGAAATGCACACGCACTCATGTCATGTGCACATAAACTGCCTGAAAGGCACACTTCTGTCTGCGCAGGGCCACATACACAGTGATCCAAAAAAAGTGTTAAAGGTTCACATGCACATACACACAATGAAAGGGACATATTGAAAGGGACGTATGGTTGAACAAACACACACTAAAACGCATATACGCACACATGACATATAAAAAGGGAAACCTAAATATAAACAACATATTCACAAGACATCACTCATCCTATGTGATATGTCAAATCAGAGCGTATAAAGCAAGCAGCGGGCAGCACTGAACAGCTTTTCTCATTTTAACTGGAATCACACATTTCAACACAGAAACACAATATGGTTGCCCTCTATCTAGGTCTTTGTCTTTCACTTTTCAAATGCGTCTTCTAAAATTCTTTGGTTTATTTAGTAGCACTCCTTCACCTGCCTCGAAATGTCAGCCGAGTTCAACAGAGCTGCAGGGAAAACACTCTGAGTAAAAGCCATATTGAGAGGTAGCTGCTTAAAAGAAATGCAAGAGAGTTAAATAGAGGAGGACTGCATGTGTATTAGCTGAAGAATCCCTCCACAATAGTTGTACATGGTCTAATACAATATGCTATCTGTTGTCTTATTCATAAAGGCCATTATTTGACTTGCTAATTGAGACTGTTATCATGCAATCATACTGCGATGACATGCAAAATTGTTTTTGACTGGATTACCATGAACTTAAAAAATGCTAAGTGCCTGGTATGAGCAACACAAAGCAAGCAAAAACATGACAGAAAATGACAGATTTCATAGACTTTGCTGCTTATAGTGTTTTTGTTGTTAATGCTAACAATACTAGTTTTGAAACATTGTAAAAGCTTTAAATAATTGGCTTTGAATATAAAACATTTTTGCATTGATCAGAAATGAAACAAACTGTCAAAGTGTTCATCTGCTGCTGAAACCTAGAATTTCGCTGGGGGGGTTTGCTGTTAGATAACTGTTCACATGTCTTTTTATGTTGACATGAAGCTCAGCAAGATGGTGAATCTCCAGATGGTTGCCCTTTTTGATGAAACAAATACAGAACATGTGTGTGCTCTCCAGGGATGTGCCATGTCGAAAATGGCATCTGAAACTCGCAAGCGCAAAAAATTCCTAAAAATTCTGAGAGAGATGACAGATTTATTGTTTACCGTGTAATTCGCTGCATTTCCATGCCTGCCCCTCCCAGTACACCAACCAAGCTCCCATCTCCATTCTCAAACTCATGTCTATTGCGGTGCTCACTTGTGTATCAAGGTAATGAATTCATAATCTCTCTCAAGCTCTTTGTAGATCTCTATCGTGGTGGGAGATAAGAGGGAGCATCGTTGCACTCTAATAGCCGTCAGTCTGCTTCTGTTCCTACTCCTTGTGTAAGTGTGTGTACAGTGTGTGTGTGTGTAAAGCAAACCACCCATCACCACAAACTCCTGCACACTATCCTCCATTTTGGCTTGCAGGGGAAAAAAGATCCTAGCTCAGAGCACCCTCAGTTATCAGCTAACGGTTGAAGCTCTGTGTCCACACGGCTGCAAAAGCCCATCAGAGAGAGGAGGCGCTACACTACTTCTTCTTCTACTTCCAGTGTCTTGTTCGGACTAAAACTCAACATAGCACTTTCAGGCCCAGCTGTCAAACACTCAATCACAGGGAGAGTAAATATCTGAGAGGCCGAGGCACACTCAGAGTAACTAAACTTGCAACAGGGGGTGGCTCTCAAGGGCTGCCGACTGCGGCGTGAGCGAGTTTTTAATTGTGTTTTTGGTGGGGTGATGAAATGTCCTCCATTTGAGCGCGAGCTGGCAGTAAGTGGGCTGTCGCCTCCAGGGACAGAGTGAGCGATGGCCCGCTGCTATCGGAGGTGATTGTGTCTCAACCCTTAGGGGTGACATAGATGAACGAAGGGGAACAAGAAGACAATAAGGAAAGAAGTGACGGTCTTTTTTCTTTTTTCTTAAGGGTCTCAGATTGTTTTAAAACAGTACAAAAAAAGTGGTTTTAAATATGCATGAAATCCAGCCAGCTTACGGTTTAGCGATGTTGACGCGATCTTAGAAATGAGACCTCTTTCTTGGACATTTGTGTTGGACAAAAGTGATAAGTAGACGTTGTGGAGGGGATCACCTTCACTCAGTTGCACAATGGCTGACAGAAGGAGGCCAATACTTTCAACAAGGTTCAGTGATCGTTCGCAGCATCTTTACACAGTACATGCTGTTACACGATTCGGTAACAAGATGCAAACGATTAAATGCTTCCCCTCAAGCCCTCGCTACATCTTCCGCTTTCTGAATTTACATGGCATTTATGAACACTCAAAAGAAAAAACAAAAAGCGAAGGGAGAGACAGCGAGAGCAGAGGAAGAGAGCTCCTAGTGTGGAGGAGTCTCATTATTCCGTTATGGATTGCACATGTCAGCTGGTAAGTGCTCTTTTTATCCTTCCAAAGCACTATCCTCGGCCACTGAGCGCATTTCCCTACCCGAGTGAAATTTACCATGTTAAGGCTCACGCCACCAGGGGAATGGCGGTGAGCGCTCTGGGTTGCTGCTAAGATTTACCAGCCTGATTAAATAAGGGGCTGTAGTGTGAATAAGAGGCCAAGGGAGACATCTACCTAACATAAAGGCATGTTTTTTTTACTCAACAGTTAAATTGATTAGACCCAACACCACCCCCATACCACCTCCCCTGCTCACAGGCAAACACACACCCTCCCTTAACACCTCTTTATGGTGTGCTACATGTCACACTGGGTTTTAAACAAAGAGCAGAGAGAGGGCAGTGGAGGATTGCTTATGGTGCAGGGTGGCTTTCTGCCAACACACAGCAACGATGCGTCTACAACATTCTGTCCCCATCCATTACTGTCTGCATACCTTAAAAGGGTCACTCAGAATATATCGATACCTTCAGATGGTCCGTGTGAGGCCTTTCATTTCATGAACTCGGCCTCACTACTCTGACTCTCCTATCAAATGCTCATTCACGCTCATCTTCACACATTTCCCATCCTGTAACTTGGTCCTTTTTGTTCCAAGATGATGTTTTGATGTAGTATTTTACAAATGCACTGTTGCAGACAAAGACAGTGTTAACTTTTCAATGTAATGATCTGGAAAAGCCACAATTCAGCAGGTTACATTTTCTACTTTCTGACATGAAGTGGACTGGCTAAATTTAAAGCAACCTTGAGAAGAATGAAAGAAAAGAAAACAACTGAACACAAATCAAAGTAGTATCATTGTTGGTTTGGATGCTGACTGGTATTAACTGACTATGCATCAGCTGATTCACAACTTTCCACTCTGTGTTGTCCCTCCCTGCTGGACAAAGTGGATACTAGCTCTCTCTGCTCACATTCAAACTCTACCAGCCAATCAAATCTGCCTCTCAGCACAGATCAATTTGATTGGATAATGGGAGGAAACTTCAGTGAGTAATTGACTAACTGAAAAACCAAGTCATGTTTTTCATAGCTGGAACATATGAGTACCTATTTGAGCAAGGTTGCATTATACTAACTGTTACTTCATCCATTTACTTCATTTGTTTATTTAGTCTTTAGTAAATATACAGTCATCTTAATAATTTGTTTTTTTCTGAACATTTTGAATAGGGATCAAGTGCAACAGTTACCAATTTCAGCAAATGTAGACACAAACTGTATTGCACTCAAACGCAGCACTTGGTTAGACATGATGCATTAATATTTATTGGTTTTTACATCAAGCAACATCTATTATGGGTTTAAAGATGTGGAGGATGTTGTGACTTTGCTTAAAAAAATATTTTGTTTGGTTTTACCACGATTACCCTGTTCCTGTTTTTGTTTCGTATGCTTATTTGATTTCTTTAACTCCTTTGATGCGGTAGCGATCCTTTTTCTTGAGAGGTAATTGTTTTTTAAAGATAACATTGACAAGTAATAGTAAGAGCAAACAAATCTTAAAGACTAGTCAATGACAATGAATGAATATTGTCGTATGAAATTTCATTTGTGACCATGGAGTAATAATAATAATACATGGTAGTTTTCCAACTTCAGCACGCGCTTAACAAAAACCCATCCACGGTAGCTCCTTTCGCCAAAGGTACTTGAACGCAGCACAAGGCTCCGTATTTTTTCTTACTCCAGAGGGAAGGGAGAAGGGGGGCATTTGACTCCTGTCTCCCAACCCCCAGCCCCTTCGAGGTGGATTTAGGAAGAAAGGAATCTAAACCTGGGACGCGGAGATAACGAGACAGCAATAAAGAGGTATACGTTTAGAGATCCGCGCGCGGCGGTGTCGCGCACGGATTATTATGTGGTATTTTATTTTTCTTTGACTGAGGAGCTTCTGCTCGGAGCGTGTGATGTGAGGGGAAAGGAATACAAACGCACCGGGAATAATAGGAGTATTTTATACTTCTTCTCCGTTAACAAGTGACTGCTCTGCGACTGAAAAAGGGGGAATATAGCGTTTTTTGTACATCCTGGGATGCGGTACTAAGTGTTTTTTTTCTGTGGGAATACGACCGCTCACCCTTAAAAAAACAACGGATTTTAAAAACGGCACCCCGCAAAACAACTACGGAGTATTCCCACGTACTTTCCTCACGCCTGAAGTAAGTACTTGAAAGTTTTCTCTTTCTCAAACTCTCAAAAATGTTTGATTTGGAAGTTTTGGGGAACTTAATGAGAACTGTAAAGAAAGAGAAGTGTTTTAAGTTTGTCGTAAAACAGGACCGTTTTATTCACCAGATGCCTTCATGTGAGTAGGTCTGCGTGGAGGAAAAAAGAAGACTGATGTTTTCTTTCTTTCTTTTTTGTTTTATGGATGTGTTTTAAAGGGAGCTGTAAAGTAGACTGTTAGAATAAGTTGATTTTGCAACTTCATTAACATTTTCATTGGGAACATAATCCAGCGTTTGATGGTTTTTAACCCATAGAGGCAAAATGTCCATTGCACTCAAACGCAGCAGTTGTTTGGATTGATGAAATATTTATGACTAAAATTTGTACTAAACAACATGTAAACTTAAACTAGTTTGGGTTCAAGGATGCTGAGGATGAACTCGTATTACCAGTGATTTAGGGATACTGGTTAAAAAATATAAAAAATAAATGGAAAACTCAGTTGTCTTGTTTGTTTTAACCACTGTTGCATTATTTTCTATTCTGAACCTTTATTTAATCTCCCTCCTAAACTTATGTGTTTTTGTTTTGTTTTTTAACCTTTTCCACTCCTTTCAAACAGTGCAACAGTAATCCTTTCTCTTGAGAGTTAACTTGTGCTTGATCGAGTTGGAAAAGTTTAGATACAGCTCCAGGCAATGTTTCTGCTTTATTTCTACTCCCCCCCCCCCCCTCTTATTTTGAGTAAATTGGACCATACTAAGTCAAGTGAGTCCAATCAAATTGTAATGGATCTTAATTTATCAGAACATTTAAGGCTAAAACCTTCCGCAGGCAACGTTGGTCGCCCCCCTCCCCACACATATGCACACCCCTTCCCCCCATACCCCCATAAGCAACTGCAAGCCAAAAAAAGATTAGTAATGTGCTTCATTTACTGGGGTGGCTAAACAGTGGCCCAAAGACTGATGCCCCTGATGTTCATAAGAATAGGGAACACATCTTGAAAAGTAGCTCAGAGGTCAATGTAAGTCCATTAAGGAATAAACCTGCAGGATGCTTGTTGCTTGGACAATAACATCTCAGTTATACTTGAAATTCTGTGAATTTTTTGACATATTTTACAAATTTTGTTCAAGTAAGTGAGAAATTGTTTCCCAAAGTGATGTGCACTGTAACCCACTGTCATTCAAAAGCTAAATTTGCATTGTTAATAGAAAATTAACCTATTTTCTAATTAAATCTGGTCTGCCTTGGATTTCAATGTTCAATCACCGTGCTAGATCGCATAAATAAACCCATTTGTCTTATGATGTGAGTCACATGTTGATTGTCAGGAGCAAGAAGGAGTCTTGTCCTTCAGAGTAATTGGACAACACATATACCAAGAGCTTGTGCGTCAAGTGTTCTGGATTCTTAATGTGGCTTTAATTGAACAATTTATCACCCCTGATCACTGTCAAATAACTGGGCAAGAAAGACAAAAGGCAATGAAAATGCTAAGGATAAGCTACCAGGCACAGCTGGCTAAGCGTGACCGGCGTGTCTGTCACAGCAGCTTTACACAAGGTGGTTCTTTAGTTAAGTTTAGTTAATTATTTATTTATTTGTGTACAGAAATCGCAGATTGATACACGGTGGTAGAAAATAGTGGAAGACAGGACTTCCTGGAGGGGAGGAAGTTTTTCGTCGCCACTATCACCAGTCAAAGGAGTCTGTTGGGTTTCTGTAAATTGGCTTCGGTGTCTGGTTTCCATATGTAACATGTCATGAGATAACTGTTGTTATGATTTGGCGCTATACAAATAAAATGTGATTTGATAGAACAGTGACAACATTCCACCCACAAAAACTTCTTTTATTCGACAAAACTTTTGATTTCTCCCCGGAGGTCCTTTCTCTTTACTTGGAAGTAAAGGTAATTGAATTAAGCCCCGGATATGATTCTTTTTTTTTTTTTTTTTTTTTTTTTTTTTTTTAATCCCTCAAGTACATAGGTCTTAGAAAAAGTGTACTCCTTGGGGTTTTGAAATTCATTTCCTCTGCAATTATTACTTTCTGAGGTGTTTGCTTTTATTTTTTTCTCAACAGTAGGATGAATCCTTTCTGACTCTCTATTGGCTGTTCGATCCTGTATTTTTTTCTGTAGGTGTTTGAAAGGGTAGTTCAGAAGTTGACAGTCTTGTAAGTGTTCCTCTGACGTTTTTATGACATATGATTTGGGGCTGTCAACATGACTTTTTTAGTGGGTTTTTTTGTGGTTCATTCAAATGGCATTTGGTTATTTTACAGAACCCAACATTGCTTTTATTACTGGCTTTTTAGACTTTTAATGTTACTGTGCATATTTTATCATGAAAGCTGTGATTTATACACTTAGAATCTATGAACACCATTGTGGACCATCAGCTTAACAGTTCACATTGACTGTAAATGCATGTGTTGTTTATCGTTAATGATATTTAATCCCACAGTTTCAATCCAGTACCCCGTTCACTTTCAAATTAGGACCATTTTGGTGACATCAAGTGCTGTGCAATTAGTCACATTGCACTTGACGCGACAACACAGTTAATAACAGCTGCTCTGAAGTGACTGTCGTTGCAGTGAAAAAGAGAGAAATGTGCGCCATGCACAGGCACTGTCGCACTCACAGCTAATTGTGTTTATTCATTTTAATTTGCTCCGAGTGCTAAATCAGTGCTCTTCCAGCGACACGAGGTGCAATTAGTCTGGCTGTGAAAACAGGAGGCAGTGTGTCTTGTAAAGTGTCCCCTCCTCTCCTCGTTGATTTGTGGAATAGCCGTTCCTCGCATTCCTCGCATTTATATATCTTTTGTTGACATTTATCTAGACCAAAGAAACACTCAGTAAAACCATGCAAGTGGTTAATACAGTGTCACATTGGTGATTGTGTGCACAGTATGGGAGGATCTTTGCACTTTGACCAACTGGGTTGTTTTGACAGTGCTTTATAGGTGAAGTTAAGTTGAGGATCATGCACTAAAGAGCTGCCGGGACTTGTATCATTTACCTGGGATTTTGGAAAAACCTCTGAATTGACAGAAATTCGAGTTGGAAATTACTAAGCCTGATTGGATTTGATTTCCAGGGACTTTGAGGTACTAACACAAACCATGCAGATTACCAGGAGTTCATTGAATCAAGTTAATAAATTCCTGATACAAAAAAATTCTTAGAAATATTGATGGAAAGGGGGGTTATCTCTGGATTTTATTTGTTTATCTTTTAAAATCTTTTCTGCTTTAACCCTCAAAAATTGAGACCAAAAACATCTATTCATCTGAAATGTTTCAGCTTTTCAGCAGTATTTACTATGACCCATTTGGACATTCAGAGTCTCCGTAATGAGAGTAGAAACATCATCATATCCTGTGGCATTGATTCACTAATAAAACCCCTGTAGTTTGATAAATAGCAGTTATTTCAGACACTTGATTTTATGTTCAGTTAATGATACATTTTGCTGAAAATGTCCGCATTTCTTCAATTTTCTCAGTATTGGTATAATAATGTTCGGACTTATTTTGTGCTTTTTATGAACATCTAAATGGTCTGTAAATTTAATGTAGTAAAATCCCTGATTTTCACCGAAAAGAGTATTACATTTAATAAACGGTTTAAAGGAAAAAAAAAAAAAAACAGTTAGGAAAGATAAATACAGGAAAATTAATCTGGAAGTCACTACAAAATTTCTGGATCTTAAATGGCTAAAACTAGAGCAGATAAATGACTGTTTTGTGTGTTTACAGATAATGCACAGTAATTTACATTATATATATTTGAGCATCTCTTAAAGCCACTGAGCTTCCCTTTGCGAACATGACTTTTCAGTCCGTTTTTATAATGGGTAGTGCTCTTTATTAACTCATAAACACCAGAACATTACTGAGGAAAAACATAACATTGTATGCTCAGTAAATTATACCATGATCAAGGTTACATTTCTGGAGGCTGGTGTGTCATTGTGACTACAGTGACCAACATTTTCATTCCAGCCATAGGGGAGAAACAGGATAGGGCTGAATGGCAGAGGAGTTATTGACCACTCACTCAGACAGTCCTGCTGGTTGCTGTAGGTCTAAAATTGCGGTCTATGTCCTCAGAAGACCCCATTGTAAGTATGAAATGGCTGTGACCCTCCCGGAAGCACTCAGAAGTTGTATTTACACACCAGTTCCCCTGAACGTAAAAGGTCAGTGCTCTAAAACAAGCCAGCTGTGGGTTTTGGATGAAGAGGACGCCGGTTGAGAGGCAGTGGCCAGATAAGGCAGGGCTGTGATAGGCTGTGAACTCTGCATCATTGATCGGTCTCTGGCTGAGTTGAAGTCTACTTTCCATCTTGGCTGAC
>JAPSES010000258.1:9764607-9790669 GCA_029822895.1 Maxillicosta whitleyi
GGCTGTGATAGGCTGTGAACTCTGCATCATTGATCGGTCTCTGGCTGAGTTGAAGTCTACTTTCCATCTTGGCTGACTGTCAGGTTCCTCTGGTGTTTGCTTGCTCTTGGCATTTCTTCATCTCTCTATGCCCCCATTAGTTTTTCTTCTGCAACACACTTCCTGTGATTTTGTGTTTCCGTTTCATCTTCTTTCCTGTGTTGAAGAATGAATTGTGCAGCCTTTGACTGAAATAAATCAATGTACCTTTTTTTTTTTACTACCTAAAACATGCTGACTGATTAGGGATGCACAGAAATGTACTAATATTGGACAGTATCATTGTATAGCATTGTCTTTTTACGGAAGGTAGCAGCAGATGTAAATCTCTCGTGGTATATTACAGGTTTTTCTTCTTAAATTTTCATGCTGTCTGTGTCCATTCAAAGATAATGCACATAAAAGACAAAAATAGTATCTATTTTTACTTGTATAATGAAGATTTCTTTGTTGAGGGCAGTGAATGACAAAAAAAACAACAAAAGAAACCGACAGTAATATTATTTGGGAACTATCTGTATCAGTAATAGCCAAGAATTTAGCAAATGATGCATTCTTACAATTTTTATACTTTGTTTCATGTCCATATTCATATATTGGACATCTGTTTTGCCTAAATTCTTGTAATATTTAGAATAGAAAATTCCTATTACTGTGTAAGTGAGACAAAATGTATCACATTTACTCTAATCTAAATGCTATAGGTGTCCATGTTGTATTTACTAGAATATCGAGCTGATTTATTGATTTTTTTTTTTTCAATATCAGTCGTCTGCCTAATTTTTTTTTTCTTTTGAAAGCTAATATTTGATCAGTAGTAAAAATGTTACAACATATTTGATCAGGCACCTGTGTGGGCAGCATTGGATGTTAAAAAAATGTTAAGAATAATATGTGTATTAATAATTTAATTTATATTACTGCAAAAAAAAAATCTTATCTGAGTGTTTCAATTGTATTTTATGGTTGATGTGCTTTAAAAAACAAACAAAACAACAACAAAAATCGGATGTAGGCTAGATATCGGCCATCACCTGACCAAATTTTTAAAATCTGCATCAGTCTTAGAAAAACCCATATCGGTCGACCTCTAGAATTTACATCCTCAAATTTCTAAAACTCATTTATTTTGACCTTGTATCATGCTAGTTATGCCAGGTGGAAAAGGAGACTTAATATTTGTATTTGTCGCCATCAAGTTATTGCGTGAAAAAGTAATGATAGCCCCTCATACATATATAAACACTCTAATCCCTGCCAGACTGTCTGATAGAACCTTTGGGAATACATCGACCTACTGCCACCTCCCCAGCCTCCTGCCCATTCCCTTGGTACCTCCAGGTTTTGCAAAAAGTGATTCGCTCTAGCTCCTTCTGATGAAGTGACAGTAATCTGCTTTTGACGATGAGCAGGGGCAAACCTTCTGTTGATGCCTGCTACTCCCTCATTCACTCCGCTCTGCCTCCCTCAAGATATGACACACTTGAGCAAACATAGTGCATAGTTTGTTGAAGCCTGAGAGGAAAGTTTACCAAAGACGGGCGTATTTACACAAATACCCATTCACTCCTCATCCCCCTGGTGCTGCTCTCATCCTCTTTATGGTTAGAAAGTTAATGTGAACTGGTGTTTCGTGGTGAGAAGTAATTAACACACGGTCTGGGATCAACATCAAATGGGTGTGTCTGCGTCTGTCTCCTTTTGCTATCTCGTATTCTCGCTGCTAGCTCTTCCTCTGTTCGGTGTGATTACCAGCTGGCGTTGTGAAGATTGATGCACAGAGGTCCCCCTTGAGGCGCCTACCTCCTCCTCTTCACAAACTAGGTCTGGCAGGAAGGGCTGCCCTGCGCCCTGGCAATTTGACCCCTCTGAGGTTTTAGACACGTGGTAGTGGGGGGGCTGAAGACCCCATTCTTATGCCTGAAGGGTCTGAACAGGTTGCAGCTCATTTAAACGCTGCTCATACAGGCTGGTGGATGGTGCACACCAGCCTGTTGAGCCATCTGTATGAAGCAGGAGTTGCTGGAATGGAGGCGCTTCCAAGAACATTTTATATAGCAAGGGCTGTAATTGGAGCCTGTTGGAGCATTACGTGACAATAAACATAAACGAATTTACTATGATTAAGTGTGTGACAGTTCACCTTTTTGGAAGGTCACTTGTCTTACCTTTGCGACTCCCAGTCAGTTCATCAGTAGAAGTGCATGTTTTGTTTTTTTTTCCGAAAGTTACCTTGATTGATATACTGAAACTACTTTGTGCTCACATACTGTACCAGCTGTCAGTCCAGTGTTTAAAAATCAATCCCATCACTCTAATATAAAGGCTGTCTCTCAGCATCATTATTCACATCTTCACTCACCTGCTTCTCTTGCAGATTACATTAGAGTCCTGTGTTTTTAGACTGGTTAAATTATGAAGCATTTTTAATTTAAGACGGCTACAAGTACTAGGATAGTCACAGTGTTATTATTCTCTGTGTCATTGTTAATTAAGCTTATTCTGCATAATCATGTCGGTTTATCTACTACATATAAAAACTGTTGGATGAAACTAACAGAATTTTCACATTTCCATCACTGCATCTTTTTCAGTCTCCACATAGTCAGATTTAACCAGCAATAATTCAGGAACATTATCCTGTTGAGTGACATAGACATTTTTTGTTCATCTCAGTAATAGGTCTTATATGTTATTTGTTAAATGTGCTGAAAGGGTTTGTGTCTAAATGGGTTTATTCATTGCTCACAAAAAGCCCTGTCCTTTCATCATGTGTTTTGTATGAGTATATTAGGTTTTTTTATATTTGTAATGGGGAAAAACTGAATATAAAAAATTAGAATTTGAACGATATGGCCATGCTGAGTTTTGTGTCTGATTTTTGTTTTCTTTTTAAAGCGCTTTGATTGTAAAATACAACTGAAACACTCAGACAGTTAAAGTTTTTATGCAGCAGTATGAATGAAATTATTAATGATTTATATACCTGTCGTCGAGCACATTGAGTCTAAATGAACGTACTGAGTAAATAAAATTGAATTGAATTAAAACACTTACACAGTGCTCTTAACATTTATTGAACTTCAAGTGCTGTCCACACAGGTATCTGATTAAGTATCTTGTATCTCTTTTACTACTGATAAAATATTGGTGTTCAAAAAAAAAAAAAATTGAGAAAAATCATCACAATATATCAGTCTGCCTCTACAAAAAACTGACATAATAATCATTAATTGCAATTATTTATGTAATAGTTAATCATCAGCTAAAATTTCACGATCATGACAACGTTACAGATATCTAAAGTAAGAAGTTACTGGGTAGTCAAAACCCTCAACAATATTTTTTATATACCTAAGCAGCACAGTATTTGACCTTCAAACAGCATTTATTATGAAAAGGGTCACAGACTTTGGTCCAATAAAAAGCTTTGCCTGATTCACACCAAACACGAGTTTTTCTCAGTTAGTTGCATTGGTGTGAAATGGTGTGAAAAGAGAGGTGTGTGTTTTTGTGTGTATATGTGTGCTAAAAGCTGTTAATCTGAAGGTGCTTATTGTGTGAACACAGAAAGCCCAGGGCAAGATGGCTTGGCCCATTCAGATGATCCCCCACACCCACCCACCCATCCATCCACTACGCCGCCGCCACCCAACCACCCGCTATCCTGTCCTTTTGTTATTGCTCTCCCCTGCACATGCACACGCTCACCCAAACTTCTGAGACATCTGGTGTGAGTGGGTAAAATAGGGGGGTTAACTCAACGAGGGGAAGGGGGTTGTGGAGAACGACAGAGGATGGGAGGTGCACTTATGTGGCCTGAGGGGCGGTAGGTGAGCACCGGCAGTCACAAAGAGGTGTGGGGGGGGGGTTGTTGGAGATAAAGGGAGAAAAGGAAGTGAGTTGCTCAGGAGTAGGCAGATAATTGATGGATGGAAGTAATTGTGTGTAATGCAAGTGAGGAAACTTGGGCTTCTGGGAAGGAAAGGAAAAAGGAAAAGAGGGGGGCTGCAAAGAAGAACTTAAATTAGAAAGTAAATAGGCATGTTTGCAGGAAGTAGAAGGCAAGAGAGAGCTGTGGAGTTAAGGAGGAAAAGGAAGAGTACATAGAGGAGCCAGGGAGAGTAGAGTGCAAGGGAGGGAGGGAGGCTGCTGTGCTGTTGCATCACTCAACCCTTGGTGGGGTTAAGAAGCAGTAACTACCTGCCTGTCAGGGTGATTGTACATCCCTATGCATCAGGGAATACACTCATGAGAGATGGTGCAGCTCCTCTGTATGCGCCACTTAACCACAGAAAATGGCTGCCTGGGTATTTCTGGAAATACACTAGAGGTGATCGTTGCGCTCTATGCAGATGATAGTACTATATGTCTTATGCAAAGATGCCCTTTGTCAAACTTCTTTTCTGCTATAGTTTTTTGTTTTACTCTGTTTGCAGTCTGGCTTATTGAGATCATTTGTTGTTGTATTAGTACTCCCCACACCTCAACAAGACTCCTTCATCGGAAAACCCAATCATAAAGCCTCATCAGTAATTACAACTCCCGAAGCCTGAGCACCTTTTCAAACAGCATGCTGCCTCATCTTAAGAGTGGAATAGAAACAAAGCCTATGTACTCCAATCTGAATACACAAATTACAGCATACCAGTGGCGCGTAAAAGAGAAAGAAGTCAGAGAGAAGACACCACAGGCAAAATGCATTGAGTTTCCTCTCACTTTCACACTGTGCATCACAAGCTTGTCTCCCAAACGGGGAAGAAAGGTTTGTCAAGCGCATCATGGTGGGGAGAGTAAAACCCCTTCGAGCCCCTGGGAAGATAGAAGGTGACATTTGTATGTAAATTGAGACAGGTACTCAGGCTGACAGCAAAAAGAGTGGGCAACCTTGCATTTTATTTTCTTTTTTGAGAAATGGAAGATATAGTTGTTTCTCTAGCTTTTTTTTTTTTTTTGGGAAGATGACTGTAAAGAGAAAGTTGGTAGTATGCGTTTTTATGAATATGTGCTCTTGTCACAGCTGCATCAACAGAAACACTGACATTACAGAACCGCGACAGTGTAGAATCTAATCAAGACCTCTATCTACCCACACATCGGAGTGTCTAGGGGGTTTAGAAAAAAAAAAAACATGCTGTAGATTGACAACATCATGTTATTGTCTATGCTAACTGTTGTGTAGTTAGCGGGTGGGTTTATTTTCACATTTTGGTTGCTCTACTTTTAGTACAGTTCAGATCATTTGGGGCAGAAGACTAAAAACTAATCCAAGCAATTCCAAAATGACTCTAGCACCTGCATTGGCTGGACTCCTAATTAACACTAAAGTCTCACTGTCAGAGGAGATAATCCTGATTAAAAAGCGATGGAGGTTGGGAGAAGAATGACAACATGGCAATCAGTGACACCAGCCATGTTTGGGGAGATTATCTTTGGCTGAGGGTGGGGGGGCTACCCCTTTACTGCTGTCACCCTTTTGTTTAAGGATCAAGTTCACGGCACAATAATAGATGTTTTCGTGACATTTTTTGTGTTAAAGTAATAGTGTTTTTTGAAGACTGTAACAGCACAGAGTAGATGGTAAATAACCAACAATTATTTATTTTTTAACTTTGATGTTTAATACCAGTTTTTAGGCTTTTAGGCTTAGGTTTGTTTAAATTGTGTCATTTGATTTGGCTTTGAATATGTTGACCAGGTGGTCGGTAGACAAAGGCACACCCAGTTTGGTATCTAGGCCAGGTTTTAAAAAATGGCAAGACTCATTAACCCCTTCACAACAGGGGGTTGATGAATGTTATCACGTTTAATTTCCATCTTATTCTTCCGAAACTGTCTGGGACATCACACTTTGTATTAAACATTAGATAATGAACATTCTTTTGGGTATTAAGACAAAAAAAAAACATTCTGACTGTAACCATTTAGTGTCCGGTTTTGCTTTACCTCTATCCTTCAGCTGCAATCATGTTTTGTCCAACAAAGTGTCCTGGGCTGCGAACCATTTCGTGCACATCCACTGTAATAGTTGTGGTCCAACCAGTCTGAGATGTAAAGTGGAAGTAGTCACCTGTTAAATTAGCTAGTGAAAGAGGGAATTGGGCAAGCACAGTAGTAGTAAATGGATTTTTAAAATGGAAATAAATAGGTCTATTATCAGAATCTGGCTTTACTGTTGATGCAGGGAGATTGTGTTGACACAGTGGGAAACATGGAGTCAGTGCACCCCTGATTATTCTTACACCCAACAAGTGGGAACGGTAAAAGAAAGCCCTTCAGAGACAGGAAGGAAACATATAGGCTACCATCTACAATAAAAGACAACAGTGTGGAAGAGAGCAGAAAGAATGTTACTTGACCAAACCCAACCCACAACAGTTGAAAAATGCAATGCGTATTTTCATAATAACTTACTGCTTTGAAATACCTCTATGGAAAGAAAGTAAACTGTACATAAACATAATTTAGATGTTTAATTGTAATGACATACAGGGAGCGTCCTTGAGAAAAAGACACCATCTGTAGTATCTGCATGCTCATTATACATCATTCTAAATAAGTGCCAACTTCAAAGTTAAAATGTGAGCACAGAGATAAGTTAAAGGAAAGAAAGAGTGCTCTCTGTACACTGCTCTGAGTCTTTGAGTCTCAGGATCTGTGGAGATACAATCTATCCTCCCCCCAAGGCAGCCCCTGTGACATTTGTCATCCTAAAGCCCCCAATATGTATTCTCAACAGGGTGGAGATGGGGTTAAAACATGAGGACAGAAGGCAGGACAAAAGCAGGTCTGGCATGGAAATAGGGGCTGCTCTACACAGACCCACTGTGCTTGCCCTTGGGTTACTGTAGTGCAAAACGGAGAGACAGAAACAAAGAAAGCAGAAGAGAGAGGGAGAGACTTGGATGTGTTAGAGGAGAGCAGACAGGAGGGAAATGTAGACTGTAGCTTAGAAACAGGAGGTAGATGGAGAGCAGAGGGTCTTCCATTTTCATGGAGATAAAGGAGCACTAATGAATTTGAACCAGTGCCCTCCAGGGATATACCATAAGGGCAAAAGTAGGAAGGAGCAGATTGGGGTTTAGTGGCTTTTTCAACTACAGCCAAACTCTCTTTTAGACACGCAGGGGTGCTCCCAATTCTGCAATCGCTAAGATGGCCGTTGCCACGCTTGCCAACTGCCATGGTCGAGGCCTGTGCCAGACCTGGAAGAGGATTTAATGCCAGAGATGTGCCTGATTGGCCAGACTAGAACAAATTTCTCAGCCAACAACATCATTTATCTGCCTATCTAACTCAGTTTTAGTGATCTTGTTAGCACAGCTCTGGGTGTGTGGATGGGTTGATAGCAGTTAAACAGTATGAGCTACAGTGTTTTGTGAAGTGTAGGGAGGCTGTGCATGCAATGTTTTTTTTATTTTTCTGTCGACAGACTAGTACAAAGACTGCAGAATCCCATGGTAAAATGCTTCTGTGTTATGACATGCTTTGGCAAGGAATAACAACAGCAATCTGGAGCTTTTGCATGGATCTGCTGTTTTTACATATAACCACATTGAAAAAATGCACCTGAAACAACTACTTAAAGGCTGGGCAAGCCACTGTTTAGCATGGTCTTTGCAGCATAGAAACACTGACCATGTTCTAAGACTACATCTACATACCTAATCTGTCATTTTTACAACGTGTTGTTTTACCACACAGAGACGAAACCACTGCCTGTGGCATCTACCCCCATATGGAGGTAATGGTTTGTTCCCCAGGCTGTGAACCTTTCCAGTTAATAATGAAGTGGGCCCCTCCATTGTAAATCACAGAGGGGTCTTGTTTGGCCGACGCCTTTTACAGAATTGCATGGGAACAGCATGTGCTACCCAGGCCGGTCAGTCTTTATTGAAGACAGATAGAAAAAAAAGCCTTTTTTTATTTAATGATGGATTGTGGCCTTTGCCTCTGTTTGTGTCATATGGCATCTGAATGTTAAAGAGGAGAGATGAGACATGAGCTTGGAGGTCATCTTTATGTTAAGCCAGAGGCAGTTTGTTATTCTTATAAGTTATCCAGTGAGGGGGGTTGTGTAGAAAAAAAAAGCCTTTGACCTTTTGCTGCATTGTTTCAAAGGCTGTTATTATTCAAAGGCCATTGAAATTGGTAAAACTGGCTAAAAATGTTACTTGAACCTTCAAAGAGCTGGCGTATATTTAGACTGTAACTGTATTTTCAACCTAAATATTAGATATTTACACAACATTTTTACCCCGAGCAGCTAGCATCGATGTCTGAATAAACAATGCAATACTTAGATCATAACAAACACAAGAGCAAGAACAGAATGAAACAGAGGACTAACGGTAAATATAACCTAATAATCTAACAGACTTGCTCAGGCCTTTTATGTATTATTTGTAGTAGTATAGTGTGATAAAGTAGGGAATACATACTTTGGAGGGAGTTAAGCAGTTGTTTTCTTCTGTATGCAATGAACAGTGACTTTAACCTATTTGGAGGAAATTTCAAGTGTAACAATTTTTCTAAATTGCCTCTTGTGCACCGACAGCCGACCTTAAGCCTTTGAGGCGGAGTGGAGTTGAACATAGTATGTTTAAAAAAAGAAGCCAGGAGGAACCTTGAGGAACCTGGGCCGTTCTTTGAAGTCAGCTATTTTCCTTCACTTCCAAGTGCGTCACTCACTTCAAAGTGGGAATTTCACACAAAATGTTCTGATCCCCCTTCTCTTTTGTGTAGAATTTACAGCACATAAAACAGGTTTGGAGAGACTTTGTCAGAAGGTATCGGTAACCTAAGATGACTGTCTGTGAGTGTTGGAGTGTGTGTATTGTTGTGCTGCTGACATTTTGCAGAGTCTACGTGCCTGTGTGTGGTTTCATGTATATCTATAGAAAGAGGCCTCCAGATGATGTTCGATGGTGGTCCGAGGTTTTGCTTTTGTTAACGAGATGGAATCCAGAGTGTGTCAGCTGTGTGTTGAGTCCTGGTTAGATAGGTCTGACCCCTGTGGTTTATGGTTAAATAGGGGGATTTGAGCATGGTTGATGAGTAAGAACCTTCATTGGTTGAGTCTGGCTCTTGCTAAAAAAAGTTGCTAAAGCCACCATATCTGTTTCAAATTTACATTCCAAATCTGTGAAAACCAAATATCCATCATGTACAACACAACTTCCTGTGTGCTGATGACTTTGATGTGAAGGAGATTAAAAGCACGCACAGGGGAAAATGGCAGCCATACCACGGGAAATTAGTTCTTGCTTGTGTGTACACGCTTCATACGTATTTGTATTGCAAAGTTTTTGTTATTATTCAAGCACCTTTAATTTTGTCAGTCATTATTGTAATTGGAACCTGTACTTGATGCTTTCCACTGTAATGGCTGAAGCCAGCGCTGGCACAGAGGACTGTAAACAGATGAGGTTGTCTTCTCCACTTACCACTGCAGCGTTGCCTCTGTGTGTGTTTGCACATGTCCACACATATTATGCAGACTGTCTTTGTGCATCTGTATTCATCTTCATACAATTAATAACAGCATTGTTCTGTCCACATTCTGAAACTGTGTACTGTACACAGTCAGGGAGGTGCCTCCTCAAGCATAAATGGTGAACAATGGAAACGTGTGGCCCATTCATCTGTTGGGATCAGAATGGAGACCCTGTTTGGGGCAAGCTATCCATCAATTTCCTGTACAGCCTTGCATGTGATTATGACCCATCACCTTCCCCTCTTTCTATACCACATTTTCATTTACCGCTGCCATGTATACCACCTCTTTCCCCCCACAACCACAAATACACATCTTCAGAAGGTGACTCTGTCGCATACCCCCTTGGTTTCAATTTATCTGCAGGCCAAACAACATTGTAATTGACTCTTGAATAACAAACAGGAGGACACTTTGCCCTTCCACAACCACACAAGATGTAACAATTTAAAATCTTTTTCAGTTTTGACACTGTGGATTAGATATGATGTGCTGAAGCTGTTTTTAAGAGATCAAATTATAGCCCACCAGCATTCAGTGCACTCCAAAGTAACCCCCGATGAAGCCAATTTGCACTTTGGCTTTGAGTAGCGGCCAAATGCATGAGATATTTTTACCCAGAGTCCATGATCTCGCTTGATCTGAGTTGGTGCAGGTCGTTAGCTGAAGCGATCGCATGCACTTGACCTGCTGGCGCAGGCGGCGTGGGCATTCAACACTGGGCCAGGAGGTACGAATGAAGGGAAGGACAGTGAAGACTGCAGAGATGTGTATGTGGGTGGAGGAAGGAGGAGGGGTGGATACAAGGATTCCTCTGAGAACACGGCTGCCAGTTCTGTCAAGGAAGAGACTAGAGAGGAAAGAAGAGAGTGCGTGAAAACATGAGAGGATGCATGTGTGTGAGAGAAGGTGGGTTAGAAAGTGTGAGACAAGAGGGAGTGACAAAGAAGCATTATTTAAGCAGTACTGTCCAGTTAGTCAAAAGATGAAACTGCAGCTAGTTTGATGAACCTAATATATTGACCTCATCATTTGATGCAGGTCTCATCAGATATTAATGACGCTCAACTTTGCCAGTGGGCAATTGTGCACCCTTCTGAGATTAGCATGTCAGCATATTGCAGGGTGGAGGAGTGGAGGTGCTAGAAGGACATGGCCCAATACCTCACAAAGCCGCCCCCTCTCACACTTTTTTCCCTCAGCAATCTGTCCCATCCCTCACCACTCAAGGATGAAACAATATGAATGAAAAGATCTACAGTTGTAATCTTTCCTCATAACCTACTGAGTGACAAAAGCTTTCCCCCTCATTTCAGGCCTAATGTTTTACATCCGCCCATTTTTACCTCAGCAGTGCCTTAGTGCTTACTGTGCTTTGACTGCAGTTGCTGCCTTTGGATGACCTCTGTGGTGGGTGAAAAGGCCACAGATGAAAATAGTATCAGCTGATAAAGGCGACAGGTGATCTGCTGTGCTATATGCAGCTGAAGCAAGATTTTGTTTCTTTTAGCCTGTGCCCGATTCCAAAGTTGCGTTTGGACTATAATGGGTCTCTCAGATTCTGTTTGAAGTTTTTTCCCAAGTAAACACGGCAACATTGTGCGTTATCTATTGCCATGTCAGGACATGCTTTTTATCATTTGCTGGAGTTATGTTATGCAGGGTTGTAGTGTTGTTGACACCAGGTGAATTATCTTCTCTTCTGCTTTCATCTCTTTGCACAACCAGACTCATGACTTGGCACTCCACAAGAAATCAAATGACAACCCTTGATGTTAACTTTGCTTTCTGCATTCCTGCCAGCAAATGTCAGCAAACCTTTCATTTGACATGATATGCCGCCTTTCCCCCCTCTTCTCAGTCTCTTCTATCTCGAATTGGTATGTTTTGGTTACCAAGTTAAAGTGCGATAGCTAATGGTTTGGAGATCGTCTCTGCTCATGTCAGTCCCGTCACTTGCGATGTACACTGGCAGGTAGTGTCACCTGGTGCTGTCATCTTGCCCTTCACACGTCGGCTCAGATTTCAAGGCAGGGCACTATTTTGACAAAGAGGGATTTTACACTGTTGAAGTCAGTCCCTCTGAGAAGACCAGTGATTCGATTAACATTGTGACATTGCTGTTGATGTCTTTGGGAGGACGGCGGAATGCTTTTGAAGATGCCTACTGTAAACAGCTGTTGAGAAGAGGGTGGCGGCATTTTCTGACGCTAACCTTGATATGTTTTACAACCCAAATTTACCACATATTAAAAGACTTGTGGTGCTCTACAACATTGCACTACGGCCTCCAAGATGAAATGCCCCCTTTACTACTATTCATGTGGCCATGTTATTTAGTGTGGTCCCCAGCTGTCAGATTTAGGCTCCAGCCACTGTCACATGTTCTTCAGATGTAGGTCTTCAAGGGTTGTAAATTATTGAGTCAGGCCTGGATCATAGACCAGACTTGAGTGAGATGTTTTGTTTTTGTTCTATTCAGAGCTGTGGGTGTCTAAACCTGGATATATTTAAATCCTACACAGTCTGCACATACAGTTACTTCAGAGCTGTATACAGTCTGACAGCTATTGCAACCACAGTCCCCATGGGCTGTGGTATTGTTCTGACATTGTCAAAAACTCTGTCTCCATTTCTTTTATTTACGTAGGAAGATTTGCAGAGGATATGGACTTTTGTAAGCACATTTATCCAGTTCCATACAATACGTTTTTTTTAGAATATTTTTTCGCCTTCATGTGAAAGTTTATTTTCATAGCATTCTCATGGGGAATATTGAAGGACAGAATGTGGTAAACAAACAAAAAAAAGTAACCCCTGATTTCCTCTGGGTCCAGCTGTGTCGCGTTACAGCAGCGTCACGGCCTACGAAGCTTATCTCGGCCACTCTATGCAGTACTCATGTTTCCGTCAGAATCACCACAGGACATGGTAGAAGTATCCCAGGACCGACTGTGCTGTGCAAGAAATATGCACCGGGTCTATTTTTGACAGACTAGCTTTCATTGCAGCATCAAGCAATATGAAGCAGATGAGGCAGCCAGGAAATTGGACATATTAAACACAGTAAAATTTCAAAATAAAAAGACCTGCCAGACACTCTCAATTGTATGAAATCAGAATGTCATCTCAATAACAAAGCCATTGATCATAGGCGTGAACTACTATTACCACTACTACTAATAATAATAAGAATTTAACCACAGCCACAGGTATTTGATCGCTTACCACTTCTGTGACATTGTGAGTTGAAAGTTATGAAAATGTGCAAGAACCATTTAACTGCATGGCCTATTTTATGTTTGGTTGAAGTACAAAATTTATAAATGATCAAATTAGGAGATTCCCCCAAAAATTGACATAATTATAGATAGATAGATAGATAGATAGATAGATAGATAGATAGATTTTTTTCCCCTGCACTTCCTCTTAAAACATCTAATGCCACAGTCAAATCTGCTTTCCTGTTGGCACTTCTTCAATTTTCTAAAAAAAAATTCACGTTAATTCACATTTTACTGAGTTTGGGTGTACTTCAATGCACATAACACCTTTTCTGTTGGAGTAAATGGCATGTCTATTCCAGAAAAATAAAAATTAATGCACTTTTTGAGCAAACAGAGGAAAGTAATTTGAAACAAATTATTAGGTGATGACACCCTGTATATGACACTGCTTCTGAAATGCTCCCACTGTGGATTAAAGTCACGTAAAGGACTGAACTAAACCACATAGGAGATGTAATGTAACACAGCTGCTCCTGGTGGAAATCATACTTATCTCTGGACAGTATACCCACACAACCAAACATTCATCACAATCACTTTAGGGTTATTTAAAGGCATGTGGGCTGTTTTTGTTGGTTAGGGTTAGTCAGTCACATTTACTGGCTTCGGCCCAATAGTCACATCCTGAAGTAACTTCTTTTTACTCACCACTAGAGCCAGCAAACAACAAAATTTGGTCATTTATACCTGGGAAAATGTCTTTACAGTGAACTTAACATTTTACCACAGTTTATTGCTAATTATCAACTAGCATTGTTTTGCATAAAAAAAATACATTTTCGGTGAAAGAACAGTAACATTCCAACACTGTCTAAGATAAAAATCGAAATATTCTTGTTAAAAAAAAAAGTCAGAGAAGAGAAAAATAAGTTTTATATAGAGGCCTTTGTTGACCTTAATGTCATAGTGAATCCTTAAAGAAAATACCCAAAGAATCTGAGGAATGATGGGGAATTCTGAATAAATGTCTTTTTTTCGTATACCCTGGAGTCATAATGTTTTAATTTGGCTCAGGACCCCCTCGGGTGTGAAATTTCCATGGCCTGTTGCCGTGTAAACAAAACACATTTAGCGTAATTGCACCTTTCTTGTAGGCCTCTTTTTAAGGGAAGGTATTGATTTTCTCTCTGCTTCTGTCTCACCAGTTCTGCTCTTTGTTTTTCTTCTCAGCTTTTCTTTTTTTTCCCCTTTTACATTCCTCAGCCGGAGTATTCGTTTTCTTACTCCTCTTCTGTCTCTCCTGCTCCCCTGGCCTCCTCAATCACTTTCAACTCTCTTTCATGGATGGCACTCAAGTGGAAAAATACTAACAAGAATGCAATTTGATTATAGTAGCCAAAATAATGCTCACCTAAATGACACAGAAAGCTCAGTTGCCAGGCAGCCGACCATTGATTGTGTGTTGCAGCTGAGACAAACTGTTGTCAGATCAAAAAGCAAAGAGAAATTCCATACTTTGGGGAAAAAAAATACTTGTGGATGTGATTTACTGTGTTGATTGGTTAAAGGGTGCAATGGCAGCTTCATAGCATGTGGGAAGAATCCTGCCGATGGCTTCCTGTCTGAAATTGGAGACCAGAGTGTGGAAAGCGCGCGCACACAAACATACATGCATAGTAGATTTGCAAAGTTGAAAATGTGCATGTGTGGCATGAACCAGTTTAATATGTGTGGGCAAAAACCTGCTGTGTTTTCTGCCTGCTGTTTCACTCACTTATAACGATTCAATAACATCCTCCTTCATCAATCACCAAATGGCAATTGAATCCAGAACACCTCCGATGATATTACATTCATCAAAGAGTAGCAACGTTGTAGCCATTACTGTCTTTTTATGCATTTGATTTTTAAGAAAATGTATTTCACATTTTTGCAGAACCAATAGCACTCTTCAAGCTTTAATTATTTATCTTAAGTAACAGCCACATTCTGAACTTTTATGTAAAAAATGATGAAATATTACATCAGAGTGGTGCAGAGAATTAAGGTGAACCGTATCAGAACTTTCCATGGAGTTGGATTTCTCACGTCTCTGCCTTCAGTTGAGACCCGTTGTTGCAGATGGTCTTGGTCAAGTACCAGGGGCCAGTTTGGACTCTTTTTTTATTTGATTTTCAAGCTTTCACAAAGCCCTAATGTAATCCTTTTTTTCATGACCTGGGGGATTGGTTACCTGTGGCGTGTTGTAGTTCGTATGTCTGGTTTGATTTTCATAGTGCAACTGCAATTCTACCATCTGTTGAATGTGAAATGGACATGGAGTGCTGCCAGTGGAGGTTTAATACTGGTTGTATTATTTATTTATTTTTCTAAATTGTGAGTCTCTTTGGATTTTTTGTGATGTTTTATATTCGCATGGAGAATTTACTTGCAAGTATGAAATGACAGTGTGTAGTCATTGTATTTTTGTGTTGAGTTTCATGGTGCTTCACTGTCAATTTTCTTTTTTTCTTCTTATTTCCACTGTGAATGTTGAATTTACCGCATTGGAGAAACACGCCAGTGAGCATATGTGTGTTCTGGATGATTTTGTCAATTTCTTTACATCTGACTTGCAAACTTGTTCTTTGTTAGTTGCTTTAGGGATGGTGGCCAAATTTCAACGGATTTATGAATACCCTTGTGATCAGAGTACCAATTACTAGTTTTTGATATTATTTCACTTTAAGAAAAGGAATCGTATAACACAGCGGCTGGGGTAAATCCCTTTTTGAGGGCTCCAGTGCTTCACCAGTGAGTGTGAAAGAATATTAAAGCTGCACTGTGTTATAAATTTGAAGTTTTCTTGTGGTGTATGCACCACTAAGAGGGTGATGTATAAGTCTGACAATCCTAACATTTGTAAATCTGTTTTGACAACCCATCATACATTTAAATAATACATAGCATTATAAAATTAATTGCAAAACATGAGAACAGAGCAGGGGTTCCCAACCTTTTTTGGCTTGTGATCCCATTTTTACATCACAAATTCCTGGTGACCCCAGACATTGAAAATGAAGACATTTTTGTGGCTAAAACTAATTTGTTTTTGATCATGTAACACAGTGGTTTGCTATACTATATTGCAAACAGATGTTAATTTTAGATTACATTAAGTTTATATAGTGTTATTATGGACGGAGGCAGAAAAGCCTTGGTCAGGATATGTACAGTCAGTCCAGCTTGTATTTACAAGGATGAAAATTAAATACTGAACAAACAATAACTCAAACTATGATTTATGAAAGAGCTGCAGCATCCAAAACTGACCACAATGGACATTTGAAAGATAAACAGTACCAGAGTGCTTCAGTTTCAGCTTCAGAGTGCCATCTTAACACAGACAGGTTGTGTGTGAGAGGATGCACCACTCTTGTTTAATTGAAATGGTTGCCCGGCAAAGATTGTCTAGTGGCCACATCGTAAAATTGCTAAGTGGATGGCTGGATGCTGCAGTAATTGAATTATCAGAGATTCAAGTCTAGCCCCCAAAAAACAACTGTAGACGACGTTAAACAGCTTTCATCATTTTATACACAACAGAACATGCTTTTTGAGTTGGTGCCTTGTGGGAAATTGTTAAGCTTCTGATCTGTCTGACACACATATCCATCCTGTCTGTGTCTAATTCTTTATGTTTGGCGATGCTCTATTGAATCTATGTTCAAGCCATATTTCACCTGTTTTTATCAGACCACCACCACCACCACAGGTTTGTCTCCATTTATTGCTGTTCACAGTGTGCATGTATTTTAATGTAAACAGCCTCGAGATTGTTGACCTTAAGTCACTCAGGCGCTCTTGTACAAGTAAGTACATGCACATACTGTATGTTATCCCCCCTGTATTTCAATGAGCACACCATACGCCTCTGAATTTCTGCACACATGTGTTGTAATGTCACCTAGTATACAAGAATATGCATGGATACACACTGAATACACGGTCTAATGAGTATGTACACATACTCATATCCTGCAGTACCCCATCTCCTACTGTACAGTTCTATAAATATGCTCATTTGCACACATCAGCTTGACACGTGTATTTAGTTTGTTTGTATGGGAGAGAGAGAGTGAGCGGCAGTCAGGAAGTCATTGAGGGGCCCTCAAGTCTGGTGGAATGCAGAATAAGGGGGATGGGTGAACGAGGTTCGGTCTGACAGAGGGAGAGTGAGAGAGACTTGGAAAGTGGGGTGTGGTTCTCCGAAGTCGAGGACACACACACACACACACACACACACACACACACACACACTACAGCCTACTATATTTTTACAGTATGAATAGGCTTTCACAGATGTTCACTGTTTATATGGCCCTCATCAGGTCCGATTCAAACCTCCCTTTGAGCAGCTGTGCCACACACACACATGCACACACACACACACACACTAGCGCGCACACACACTTTACTAACAGGCTGGAACTTGCTATTTTTAGTCGCAGCCTCGGGTGAGGAGGAAGCAAAGACTGCAGCAACAGGCAGGATTTATTCTTTTATTTTAAAAAAAAAAGGAAAAAAAAAACCCTGATTTGCATTTTTCTAAGTTAAGCCAACACCTTCATCCTCTTTCTTCCTCCTGACTGCCTGGATCTACACTTCATCCCCATGTTAAGCACAAGACTTCGCTCACCTGTCTTGGAAAACACATGCAATAACTTTTAAATCAGCAATCTATGACCGCACACTCTACTAAAATGTCTTTTTTTTTACTGTCACTGTCCTATTCATCGCTCAGAGTTATTAGGTTTAAACCAGTGAAAGAAGTGACATTAAAAGCACGAAAATTAAACGTCTACATAGATATGCTTCATATAAAATCTAGAAACTCTTGAAATTACAAGCCTTCAAGTGATGGATCTCTTTGGTGAATATAAACAGAATTATGACGGCTCATATTTTTACAGTCTTCAGAGACAGCTGCCGTACTAAATAATTCTATGTAATCAGAGAAGTCATTTCAGTGGCAAGCTGGGGGTAAATATCAATACACTATATATGTAGTTCTGTTTTTATTTTTACATTTTTTAATGCACACTTGAGCTGGGTTACTCTGATGTGGTGCTGCATGATGTGATCAAAATCTTGTATTCCAGTTATTTGCCATAAATATCACAATACAGCAAATTTCCTTTAATAATTTTATAAAATGACCACCTAGCCTTATTTTAGATTGAATTATTTACTTCCACTTCTGCTTCATGTAGCACATTTACATAGGATAAGAAACATCTGTTGTTGCTCGCATTAACTGAATTAACTCCCCAGTTCAGTTGTCAAAGAGGAGTTCACCACATTCAGACAACTTTTGAAAGTGAGAAAAATGTTCCTTACTGTAGCTGGAGATGCAGTAAATGTGCTCTTTTAGTCAACATCCTTGCTATATCATGACATGAGAGCCTTGAATCTACATCTAAAACACTTTTTAAACTAGAATTTATCATTACGAGTACAGTCATTGTCATCTTCAGCCAGGAAATAGACTGAATAAAGGCACAGACAAAAAATAAATTAAAAAATTCCATATCCCACCAAATTACAGAGATGTCGGTTTGTGTAGGACTAGTATTTTTCTAGTTCTATGTTTCTGAAATAGGGTAGGTAATTAGCTTTGGAATTTTTACTTTGCAATTCACAGACATGGCAGATTCGCATGGGATTAAGATCAGATGACCTTCGCAATTATCACCATTTACTAGAGGTTCACAGGTAACACTAGCCTCAAGTGAATAGGGCTTAAGAGGTACTCATCTCATACTTGTCACACTTTTTAGGCAGAACGTTTGTGCAAATTTAAGTACGTTATAAAATGTTAAGTATTCCTGTACAAAATATAACATTTGTGATTCTTCACAGCATATGTTCTTGTAAAATCATCAATACCTTTTCCCTCTTTTGTTTGCTAGGATTGTTCCATCAGTGGTAAAAAAATGTTTTGTGTTATTTTAGTCTCTTATGAAGGTCTGTCGGACTATAAATGTGCATTGGTCTGATCCATGTCTGACTTTTCATACCCTAACCGTGGCCAAACAACAAACAACAGAAGCATCCAGACTCCTTTTCCTCTGCTCCTGTTTGTTATTACCCTCCTCTATGGTACATTCACTGTCCGCTATGTTTGATAGCGTTGTCTTCATGCAAATTTCATGCTCACATCTGTGTCATGTAAGAACTTCATCCATGCAATAAACAATAGGATGTAATATGAAACAAAATACATCAACAACAGACATTTTTATATTCAAAGCGACTGTAGTTTTCATTGTAAAATATTTCCATCTGCACAGACAGTCTTAATGTGACTTCAGCTGAGGTGTATAATAATATTCTGCTATTTTAAAAAAAAAAATAGAGAGATTTGTGCAATAGTGCTTGTCAGGGTGTGTTATGCCTAGCAGCAGCTAAAATTAACAAACCTCACCAGGAAGGTTTGTATTGCCTAAGTACTTGAAGTGTAGCCTATACTGTAAAGGAAAGGGCTTTCATGTTTCAAAGGCCTATAAGAATTTTTGCTTCCTAGATCTGTACATGGGGTTAATTTGTGAAATTTGCCAGTATTGTGGTGACTTAAGTGTCTGTCTCAGATGTTAAGCTCCTGTGTTTTTTAAATAGAATTATTCATTTTAAAACATGTCCCTGTGGTCTACATAAACTGTAAATGCCCTGTTTGGGTCTGGATTCTTCATTAATTCAACTCCATAGGTCCATCTTCAAACCTATATACTGAGTAATGACACCAGAAGAGCCACTTCAGGCCCCGCCCCCTCCAGGTTGTTGGCTGTGCTGCTCTGTCCCATTCATACAACAACTGAACATTTTAGGTAATCGACTCAAGGTTTGGATGTATTTTCATTAAGGACTACAACCACTACTGCTGGCGTACTTGGAGAACTGTTTAAGTCTTGACCTTATATGTGCAAATGTCACGACATAACTAGCTATAGACTTAAATTAAGCGGGAATTAAAACAGGTTATAGAAATCCACTTGGTTTTTACCTAAATGAATAAAAACATAACTTTGTAGCACCTGAACGGTTAAAAATTAAACTTTTTGAACTATCAGGGTCCCAATGCATAAATAAATGTACAAACGACTAATAAAAGTGGGTCTGAGTCCTTTAAGATAAACGTAAAAAAATCTGTGAATTTCCGTCATTCCTCACTCCTTCCTCATCATGCTAACAAACTTCACAGTTTCCATCATTTGACACCAATTAATCCCAACTAGTTAGGGCTCCATCTGATTGGCCAAATGGTATAAATGCACGGCCTGATGGGTCAAATGTTCACATTCTGAGTGTCAGTGTATGGCACATATGAATAAATTTGCTATTCATTGCATTTCAGTCTGTCTTTTGAGATACTTTGCTGTGAATATTCATGTCATGAATATGAATAGCCACTAGTCTGAACAAGACTGAAGAGGACGTACATAGGCTTAGACTGAACATACATGTGTCATGGTGTAGCCGCATGTTAAGCTGGATGTCAAGAGTGTAACGGCACTAAACTAATAATGAAATGTGTGTTTTTAGTGTTTTGAATTCCAATGAGGTTCAGATGTGTACCGACCAGAGAGGTTGGGTTTAGGTTGTGGTAAAATTGATTTTTGGCTAATGAAAGCAGATGCTTGAGAGTGAATGTGAAGGTACACACACACACACACACACACACCCCATCGTCACCATGAATATGCTTGCACATGTGCACACACACTCCTGTATTCTGTAGGAAGGTTAATTGAAGGTTATAACTGAGGAGTCGAAGATTCAAGGCTTTCAGCGGTAACAGGCGTGGATGCGTGTGTGTGCATGTGTGTGTTTCAACCCTTTTGCTTGCCTTGACCTCCCCACTCCCCATTTCTTCTCTCTTTTGCTCTCGCTTTCTCTCTCCAAAGCCCAGTCAAAATGTGCAGCCATGCAGATGCCTACAATTTCATTAATTCAACCCATCGGCTACACTGCAGCGGTAGCTCTCTGTTTCTTCTCTCTCTCACTCTCTCTCCTCTCTCTCTCTCTCTCTCTTGTTGTTCTACCTTATGCATAAGCCTCTTCTAAAAGGTTAATATAATCTGCCACTGCTGAGGTTAACTATCTGTGGATACAGACTAAGAAATGATGTGTCAACACAGTTCTCTGCTTTGTTGTCTCTTCATTGATCTATTAATCTATACATTTTAAGTATACCACATAAGGCTCTACCTTAAATATTAGTTGACATCGCTATTTTTAACCACCATTTCACAGCCAAGGATGGAGATGAAAACGGTTACGAGAACAGTGTACAAAGTACCAAGTACATCATTAATAACTAAGTTTATGGATATAAAAGGGTATTTTGTTTTTACTTTTAAAAGAAATTATGAGATTCATGAATGTTTTTTTCACTTGCTAATTAAAGGACACAGCACAGGTTTTTACAATAGCCTCTTTTCCACTGCAGGAGGTTTTATCTTTTACCTGGGATTTAACGTACTTCAGCATATTTCCACTAAAATTACCTGGGAGAAAAAAAAATTCTCTCAACCCAAAACCTTTCCCTAAAAAAAATAAAAAAATAAAAAATACTTGCATTCTTCTACATGCCATGTTTTAAGGCAGTGTGTGTCTACATCTTGTCCGTCACATGGTAAAACACAGGGAACAACAGAGCAACATGAGGGTAGTGTTTTGCGCAAATGATAATGCGGGTTTGTCAGTAACAGTTTATGGTGTCTTCATACTTGTTTTACCTTCAGCTTCTTCTTACCGCCACCTACTGGACTGGAGGTGTAGTGTAGTTTATTTTACCACTGCCCCGGACCTCATTAAACTCTTATGAATATGTTTTCCACAACATTACATACAGTGCTGTGGAAACACAAACATATTACAATCAATTATTTTACCCAGGTAAATAAATTCCTGGAAATGTTGGTGGAAAAGGGTAATTAAATGCACATTGTGGTACTCTGACTAGAAAATGTAGATGTTACAGATGCATATTTCCATATCACTCACAAGGCATAGGCATATATTATACATCTATAGTGTAAAGGGCCTTGCCTAAGTGCCCACCTGGGATTTAAACTGGCAACCTTAGCACCCAAGTCAGCGGTGTAAACCACAAAGCTATCCAGTCACCGAAATTTATAATTTATAAAAATATTATAAACTGTATTTTCCTCCCATAATTCCAAGGCTTTTGGTTGTTTTTGCTGATTTCCACCTCACATACACAGTAGATGTCAACATATGGCAGTCATTCTTTGTTGAACCAGGACCTAGTGCTCAATTAACTGTTTGTGTGTCAATACAGATATACTAGTGACTTGTTTGTGTGCATTAAATAATCAGTTTGTAGCAAAGACCTGTATTGTTGTGGATAAACATGAAAGGAGGGTTTGATTTTTGTGCGTCTATCTATAATAGTACTTTGTATTTGTGTGTGTGCATGCAAGCGACATTTAGCATAGTAGCTCTTTGTGCATGTTTGCATTTGTCTTTGTGTACATCCATGCACTTGTGTGTGTGTGTGTGTGTGTACGTGTACGTGTCCTTCTATCATCACCCTCTTAGAGGCTGTTTCCCACACACACTCATTAAAATGTCATCCAAAGCAGGGCCATCCATTCTATCTGTGGAATGCAGTAGGCGCGGGAGTGGGGGGGGGGGGCAAGATGGCAGCCATATTGAGTTTCTGGACAAACCAAAAGCTGTGAGGGTACAAAGTATAATGTATGTTTTTTTTTCTCAAAATGTGCGTGTGTATAATTATGCGTTTGCCTTCGAGTGTGTGCAAACCCATCTTTGGACATTTATTCCACACGTCAATTTAAAAAGTCAGTCAGTTAAATTATTTTGGACAGTTTCAGTGCATATGTTTCCCTACAAAGCTGTTATGTGATGACAGCAGTGGTAACATTTGGGACTCCGAGAGCCATGGTTTGTCATCTTTTACAAGTTTCCATCGCTATTGCATATGACAACATGAGGCAAGTTGAAAAATAAAATCTATTTTTAATTGTGTGCTTTTGCAAGACCATTTTCTCTGCTAAGTCTCTATTACCTGCAATTGAAGGAAAGCATGTGTGCAGTCTGCCATCAATTAATATCAGTCAGTCTAATAATGATTACTGCGGCTAATACAATTAAAGAATGTCCGATCATGCACAATATATCAGTCTGGTAATGATTCTATTAAGTGAAATCCAATGCAAGTCAAACTTTACAAATCCTGCATCCATTACAAGCCTATTTTTAGTCAGACGACAAGAAATTGGAAGACACTACCTTGGGTAAATTAATAACACGAATGTACCGTGTCAGATAAAAATTGCAAACTGCAAAGTGGCTGCAGATTAATTATTGAGTATCAATGAAACACACTTGTAGGAATATTATATTGCTATTATGAAACCACAAGAGGTAAGCCCTTCTATACATCAGGTCCTCATTATAAATCACTTTAGGTACTTGTCAGCAGTTGCTTCCACTTTCCCTGGCCTCTATCTCTCGCTCTCTCTCTCTCTCTCACCAGTGTGTTTATGTCGGTCCCTCCTCCACTTCATATCCTCCAAACCCCTCCATTTCCATGGTAAACAGACAGATGAATAATTTAATCATGATCGATTCGTTTGTTTCAGGCTCAAATGTCAGGGTGTCATTTGATCACTCCCCACCCCTCGCTCCCACTCTACCCATCTTCCCGCCTACTCATTACTCCACAGCACCAAAACAACAGGCTTTCTTCCCTTTTAATGACAATGAGAACGAGGAAGCCAGCGAGAGGATCACTGTTTGGTTTCAGCGCAAATCCGTCTTCTTTCACAATTGCGCGTTGTCCGTGTGGGTTCGTTTGTGCAGTGTGTAGTTTTCTCCAAGTCAATTCAGTGCATGCAGGTGTTGGTTTTTTACACAGTCAAACGGATGTGCTCTTGTCTGGTATGAGCATTTATCCTGACCCTGTCACTGTTAGCATTTCTGTGTGAAGACAAGTCACCATGTTGTTATTTTCTTCTCTTCCTGTGCTCACAGAGGAGTGAAAGCCTGGCAGAATGGGGGTGGATGGAGGGAAAAAAGTAGAACAAACAAACAAAAAGAAAAAAAAAACTGCAGACACATGAGTGATGTTAAGATGAGAGGGAGGATGGGAGGGGAGAAAGTGATGAGGATGGAAACGGAATGAAGCAGTGAGGCAAGTTTGAGGGGGAAAAAATCGAAGGAAAACAAGCGATCCTCTAAGGAATTAAGGGAGGGCATGCAGTGCAGGAGAGATTGAATGACAACATTTATAGAAAAATAGACACAAACAGAAGCCTGAAGAAACCCTGAGGTAAACTTACTGAACTACTGCATCCAAAAACATGTTTGTGCAAAAAAATCAAACCAATTAACGCTAGTGGCTGATTAAGTATGAATAAAATATCATTTATTTAAAAACTGCATGATTTTTGGGGGGTCTTATGGGACATGGTATTTGTTGTTTACGTCTTAAACTGCAGCAAGTAAGAATGCTTTTACCCAGTAATCTAATTTATTGGGATTTTAGCTCACATAAATCGATGGAAACCTTAAAGTATGACAGTAACAGAAGAGCAGAAAGTAGACTACTTGTTGCACTAGATATCTTTTGCTGTCGTTATGCTTCCAGCAGTAATGGGGTATAATTATCATTTCATTTGTGCATAATATGAAAACAAGATTCATGGGGTTGTTCTCACTTAATACTGAGTGGAATCCACTGCTCAAGTAAATTACTGTCACCTACTATGTTTGAGTGTGAAAGAGTTATTATTCCCTTAACTAAAAGCTCAGAATGAACACGTCTTGCATTATTGAGAACTGGACTTATAACAGTATTTTGATATTATCTAAATGCTGTTAACAAACACATCCATATTTTTGTGCAGACACAGTCATGGAAAAAATTATTAGACCATTTATAGTCATCAAATATCAATAGTTATACAATCAAATACTAACTCGTGTGTGTATCATGTGACTAAAACAGGCAGAAAAGAAAATATGGGATGTCAAAAAGCACTGTATTTGTCAGTACAATGACATAGATATTGATGTAAGAACTGAAGTGATTTTGGTTTTTCTTAAGAAAACATGGAAAATGAATAGATATCAGCTCTGAAATTAAACTCTTATGAGCTATTTTTGTTATTATTATCATTATATTTGTTCAAACAAATGTACCTTTAGTTGTACCAGGCATTAAAATGAACAAGAAATTGAAGAAAACAAGGGATGGTCTAATAATTTTTTCTATGACTGTACATTTGCTCTGTTTGCAATTATTATCTATATTGTGGCCTGTTTTGCCCCATAGTTAAATAATGAGTCAATGAGATTTTCACTTTTACATGCTTATGTTGTTACACAAACCCTGCAAGTTGATGTGGATGTAAAAAACTTACATTTAGACATTGACGTATTGCTATAAATGGTCTGAAATAAGCTCACTGGGCTAGCAAGAGGGATAATACATACCCATCAAAGTCTTTGTCATAGGTTGGGACAATGCTATCATGAAAAATACTGTATTTACACTGATAAATGGACCTTTTAAAACTAACAATAGCTTGGAGGAAAAAATTTGACAGTGCTGTTATTTATTATTTTTTTCCTACTGACATTCTGTACAATTGCGAGATCACATCACTAGATCTTTAAGACAGCTCCACTTTTGTTTCTTCCTATTGTCTTCCAAATTTCAGGGCAGACAACAACACTTATTTCTTCTTTTGTTTAACCAAGATGGTGACATAAAATTCAGGGACATTAAATTGACTATTTTCGGTGTGTCAGTACATTTCCACTAGCAAAAAATAAATACAATGTATGACACAGACGGATACATTAGCGGTATGGCCAATTATCACTTTTACATTTAATATTAGACTAAATTATCTTGATAGACAGCACTGCTGACACCTTGAAAACTTAGAGCAAGGGTAGAGAAGAGAAATAAGTGGGCTGAAAACAAATGGTGATCCATGCGAAACGGTAGGATAATAAGGTAATGAAAGGAGTAACTAAAGAGAAAGTTTGTGTGCGTGTGTATTTGTGTGTGTGCGTGTGTGTGTGCCAGTGTGTCGGACAGCACAATGGCCCCAGTGTTATCTGCTGAGGATGATGAAGGATGAGTGGACAGCTGGTTCACATTTCCATGGTACAGGGAGATGGCAGCCAGCTGCACTGCTGCTCTGAAGTTGCCTGACCCTTACACAGCCTATACACACACACACACACACACACACACACA
>JAPSES010000258.1:9795838-9814806 GCA_029822895.1 Maxillicosta whitleyi
GACTCCTGCTATATATATATATATATATATATATATATTTATTTATTTTATTTATTTTTTTATCTTAATCTTTGTTTTGGTGCGAGTGTGCCTGAAGAATTCCAAGTGGATTCCCTTTGTTTAGATAAAACTTTGTGTTCTCCTCTAATGTCTACATTTTTAGCAATTATGAAAAATCATTTTAGATGTTTTAGCACAATACGATGTACATCATTGTGATGAAACGTGGAAAAAAAAGTCACGACTTTATGTATTGTTGTAGATATGAATTTTACCCCAATCATAAGATGCTGCTGAAACGTACTTGCATTTGACCCTGAAAACTGTGGAGGACCCCTGCATTTTGTGGAAACTTCATTGTGTTGCATTCACTGCCTTTCTCTGTTTTTACCATGCACGTCTTCCACAATTACTTTCTGTCTGTCAAACAAACAAACTCTTTATTCCAGTGGGTGGGTGGAACGTAAGGCCAGCTGACAACACAGCCTCTCTGTTTCAGTATTTTTTTTTTTGTTGAGAAATGCATTAATATGGATAATGCCACATTATTACCTCCCACTGAATACCCCCTACCCATACAGCGTCTGCCAATGGCTAAACGCTCAACAGGTCACATGAAGCAATGTTCAGCCCAAAGAACATGGGACTTTTTGCAGTTGGCTGTCTGATTGTTATCTAGGAACACTTGGGGGATTTTTTACTGCATTTCCAGGAAGAATAAATCGAATGTTTATTTTTTCCTGAGGTTTAATTTCAGTCCGTAGTAAATTTAGATTTCAGATACTGTTTTTAACTTCATTGCAACAACAGTGTGTTAACTTTCCAAAACAGACTCGTCTCTTTTGGTACGATTCTCTTGAAAAGGTCGTCGAAAAGGAATCTTTGGGTTGTAATATGTCTTTAAATTCTAATTCTGCCAAGTTTTACTTTGTTTTGAATGTCTGGTTCCCTTTATCCAACCTTCTTAGAGTGCAGGTCTTGGGTATTTGTAGCAAGTTTACGGTCTAAGTATCACACTTGCTCCTGTCTATTCTTCCAATGCTTTGCGGCTGTAAAAAACAGTTGTCTTCCCAGGCTTTTAGTGCTCGTACTTGGTGGTTGGATGGTGATGGGTGGACTGACAGGCTGAAAGACAGTGTGGGTCAACTTCACCATCTGTCTCTGCTCTTTACAATGCTGTGTGATTGACAGGGGTAAAGGCACTCCCCTAACCTCCAGCCCAAACGGGGTCTAACCACAGCCTGCTGCACATGGAGTTGCACAACACTAATTGCTATGGTAGCGTGTTTATCTTCTTTCTTGCACACTGAACCATGTAATCAGATTCATAGTCATTTTAGTCAAGTACAATGAAAACACAGCAGTTTTATATATGACTTCAGTCGACGTTGCTACTCAGTGATGTGAAATGTAAATTTAATTTGCAATTCATAATTTACATGTTGGCTATTTCTTTCAGTCAATTATCAGATTACAATAGAAATGGAAATATATTGAAAAAAATATATCCAATTTAACATGTGCAAAACTTAATCTTAGAAACTCTGGCTACCACAGTGATATTGTTAAGTACTACTTAGCCAGCTGATGGGCTTTGGCTCAGTTTCAGAAGTAAATTGCTAGGATTAACTCAATTTTCAATTAATTCCCAGACAAAAAAAAGAGGCTTGAATAAGATGACCACCCTTGATGAAGAGAAGCCTCTTTATCAACAGAGGCAAAATTTTGCCCATTTGTGTTCAAGTGTTCAGTGTGTGCAGAAAATATGAATATTTGCATGTGTATATTTGTTGTTTTTCTTTCTCTCTGTATTTCCCAGACACACATGACTAATTAAAAAGCTTCAAGAATGCTTTAGTAATGAACCCTTCCCTCATATTATATTTAGCTGAAAGATCACTGTGAAAGTAAGTGAGAATTACAATTTGAGTTCATCGTAAAAGGAAACCAGGAATATTTTTTAGCAAGAAGATGTTTCTGGCTAATGAACCATTCATATGAACAGAGGAAAGAAGACACCACCAACACAAAACCTAAAAAAAATAGGCTTAAAAACGATGATACTTGATGGTGCATTGCCATTCTTAACAGGTAATGAAACATATTCCTGCCAATTTATACATCAGTCACAAATCGTAGATAACACACATGTCACTGGTTGGATATACTATCTGCTTATGATCCATCTTGGTGCTTTAGTATTTGAATCTGATAGAAAAGCTGATTCTAAACTGGATCATTAATCATTTGTTGCAGAATATCATTGCAATGTTAAGTTTTTAAAGTAAAGGGTCAAAGGGAGCTCTAGTTTCAGTGAGTTGTGAATTCTGTTAACATGCCAACAGTCATTTTGTTATGTAGGTGTCACCATTTTTCAAATAGCATGCATCTCATTTTGGAAATGAAACTTCTCAAACCACACAGCAAATGTTGCATGGTGATTCCTGCCAATTACACAGAGGAGTTTTGGAGACGTTTTCTAAACACCCTGGTCTGCCAGTCCTTTCCTCCTCTGCCTCCTCTTCGCTCACTTAGAATAATCTCATTCCCTCCTATCCGCATCCTGTTTCCAGAATGAATATAAATGCTTTCCCAACTCTTCCAGCTGTCCTTCAAAAGCATCATTCCTCCTTGTGTGGCAGTTTATAAAGGGCACTCCAGCCTCTGGCCAGTCAGTGTGATACTTGTCTGATTCTGTTGGCAGTGGTCCAGGAGCTGATGTCACTCCCCCAGCCCCTCCCTTTACCTTCTCCAGTTCTGTACGTCACCAACACACTCTCACGCACTCACGTCGCCTTCCAACTGCCTCTTTGTTAAAGGCTCCCACCTCCCAACCCTTTATTACCGAGTGTCCAACTGTGAGCTGTACTGTGTCCTATAATTAAATACCTCCCATATATACTGTGAATAACCACCCCCCCTACAACACTTTACTAATCAAAGTGATGGCTTTCACACTCAGTGTCACCTGTCAACTTTAACATTTATGGTTGTTGTCAAAGAGCAGAGGGAGGTATCCTAGGATTCCTAAGCCGCATGTGGATCTTGAGACCTTCTACAGAAACGCCCTGTAGCTTTGCTAAAATAAACAAATTAATAACATTTTGCTTGCTTTGTCATAGTCCTAATGCCATTATTCTAAATGCTAATGCCAATTCTAAAATATTTAATATGTCATCTATGTCATGTGGTACCTGTGTTTAAAGGGTCCAGATATTTTTTTGCTGCTCCAAACACATCGTTTTTCTTCGTTCTGCCACTTTAGATTGTTGACTACCCCCTGTCATAAATCGACCAAATAGACCAGCAGAGGCAGAAAGCAAAAACAAGTTTTCCCCTGGTTTGTGAGTAGATTTTATCTGGTGTCTTGTGGTGTCAGACTATGGTGAGGTTATATGGGAGACGGATAACATGTCACTCCTGAGTGGTAAACAAAATGGCTGCACAATAAAGTCCACATTTAGGAGGTCATCTCGCCACTCCTGCCTCCCAGCTGCCAATCCGTTCGCCCACACTGCATGACCCTGATGCTTGTTGGTGTGCACTCAACCTCAACCGAGGTGGATTCCAGGCTTATAGCCCTGAGTGTTTATTGGAAGGACAGAGCAGACTCATAATGTTCAGAGTAAACCTATTTCCTGCTGATCGAACTTAGGGCAACACCTGGAGAAAAACAAAAGCATGAGGATTCAGTAGGTTTATTGTAATTTAGTCTGAAACCTCTGTGGTTCCTTTTGGAGTTAGTCAGACTCAAGTCTCTCTGTCTGATAGAGCACTATATATATATAAACACTATTAATACTCAGCTCAAAAAAAACTTTTTTTTCATGGCCTGACACAAAATGCTGTAATTTGAAAGGCACAACCTTTGTGCACCAAAAGTTGACAACTTCTAAGCTTGAAGTAAAACTTGAGGTGAGTTTTATCGGGGCTTTGTAACTAAATTCCTCTCTAGTTCATAAGATCCCAGTAAAAGGTTGCTGTGCTCTCAGGGGAGTAGCAGATGGCAGACACAAGGTGTCTCTGAGGTGTCAAGCACCGTTTCTGGGGTGGGGAGGTTGGGAACAGTTGAGGCCAAAGGCTCATGGGAAAGCTACTCCAAGGAGAGGTTGCCAGGGCAGGGCAATCTGCAGTCTCTTAATGAGGTCATGGTGGCGCAGTTCTCCCTACCTACGCAAACAACCTTCACTTTAGGCAAAGAGAAGTGCTCAAGCGTCACTGTTATATGGTTATATTCTTTCATCTATTTCTAAACAGAATGATTCTGCAGATTCCCTCTGACTCATGTCACATGTGCACCGTCTACCTGTTGCATGGTAATATCTTAGCATTGCAGCTAAATTCTTATGATGTTCACATGAGCAACATCTTTTAAGACGTATGTATCTGTTTGTGTAAGCTCTCCGTATTTGAGTGAGACTTCCCCCCGTATGATGGTTAATGACAGATTTACTTTATTTCAGATTCCTCTAACTCCGATCTCTTAGGATGCTGCAGACGGCAATGAAAGAGTGGAGCGGGGTGGTAGATACACACTGGGGCATTTACATAATAGTCCTGCAGTTCCATGCAAATTCATGTGATTCCCTACCAAACATCTGCAATGCAAGCATAGTTTAGTATGCATGAGTTTGAGGGGGAAGGGAAGAAGGGAGAGGAAATGAAGGAGGGGAAGGAGGTTAGATGGAGGGAAAGAAAACAGAGATGGTGGATTTGAAGGACGACTGATCACGAGGATATGTTTAGAACACACTCCTATGTACATACCATTAAAGTCTTTGTGCTTGGTTTTTAACTATCACAACACAGGGTTATATTTTCTCCCCCCCTTTTTTCCCCTCACAGATTTTGCACTTAATTAAAACCAATATGTTCATGCAGAAAGTAGAGAAAATGTGAGAGAAGGGGGAATCTTACCAATGACACATGGAATCAATATAGTTAGGATTTCAGCACGGTAAAAAACAGATGGTTGCTATATACTTGTTTTACAGCTGAGGTAGGGGTGTGTGGTATGTGTGTCTAAGTATACCTCTGCTTCACAACACACACTACCCCCAGAGTAATATACAAAAACGAATAAATTATATGGGCACAGACATAAATGAATATGCATTGTATTATTACACACTTAAATGCCATATGAACACATTAAAGAGCATACAATTGCCTGAACACGTAGACTACATATTGTACATGCAAATTAAAAAAATCTATACGATTGAACTACTATTGTATGTTAAAATGCTGTTGGTGTGTAATTAAATAAAAATAAATTACTCATATTATGGTACACAAAAAGTGAGTTTTATGGCCACAACAACACCTGGAAGCAGTCTGTTTTCAGGCTGTCTGATTGTTGTGAACGTGATATCTTCATATTTATCAGGATGAAATAATGTTCCATTTTTACCTACAGTGCAGAATCTATATACTAATTCTAACAAGATGTCCCAAAAATATGTAATAGATAGACATTTCCAAACCAAACTCTCATAGATTGTAATTATAAACCATTTTCTGGTCATTATACAAAACCACAATTTAGGAACAGAAAGGGAGATTGTGACCATAATTCATAGTTTGTTTAAAACAATAGTCACTTTTCCATTAGACACATGGGGAAAACTTTACTAATATTTACTAAATGTCGACAAAAACACAAGTGCATAATGTCGGTTTTTCCATTAAATCACAAATGCAATGATTTGTTTATTTTTTTATGGCGGGATGATGAGAAGTTATGCCATAAACATGGCAACGAACATAAATATTGCATTGATTTACAGATATATTCATTATTATTATATGTTACCCTTCTATCCTGTACTAAAAAAAAAAAATCTGTTTCCTGGTGTGTCCACACATACATACAGTGCCAGGTTTCCTGTAAAAACTCATTTTTGCTTGTTTTTAACATACGTCAAGATCCATTCATCCATTCGTGTCAATATAGTTGTGGGAAAAGGTCTTTGCATTGCAGTTTTATGTGATGCACCATTCGCACTACATCCACAAAAAACACCCCTTGCCAGCACAAAAAAACGAAGGTTTGGCAAAATTGTGTTTTTTCCGTTAGGTACATTTATAAGTTATATTTGAGGGTCAATGGAAATACGACTAGTGACAATGCTTGTGAATGCCCACCCTGAAACTCACACCTATGTTCTATCAGAAATGCCTTTATTGGTCATGACAACCCATACAACGACCTAGAAGCAGTCATTGTAGTTTATAGAGTCACACTGACATAGAGCCATACATACAGTACAATATGCTTACACACACACAGTGACACCGAATTGACCTGCATCTTACATGTGTGTTGTTCTGGTATGAAATGAAAGGCAGTAAAGGTAGGGAGGTAAGAGCCTGTAACTCAGGCCTGACGCATAAAAACTTAATCTAAGGTGAGAAGACTGCAGAGGGAGAGACAGAAGCTGAAGGCTGAATGTAAACAGCCAGCAGATATTCAAGTGTAGACGGCATTAAGCTTGAACACTGCAAAGGAAAAGCCATTATTTTCTTCTTCTTCTTTTTTTTTTTTTTTACTTTCTATGCAGCTGTAGTCCACACCTAGGTACTGTTAGCAAAACCTTCCCTGTGCAAATACATCAGAATTACAAGCAAAGTATTTATTTGTAGCAGGGAAGTAATTGGTAGAACCTAATTTATATAATGTAAATGTTCAACCTACAGCATTATAATGAGGATATACAGTGTGTATGGTTACTTAGTAGTGAATGCAGTATATATTAAGGTATATTATGCACATTGTACCCACCTATGAAATGCATTAGGCTTGATTACTTGAAAGATGGGGGCATTTTCAGACTCACGTCGCGTCATTTGATTGCAGCATTAAAATCTAACATGGAGACCAGGAGGTGGTTGGGTGGCCACTTAAGGATTGATTTGGAATGGGAGGTGCTTACAGCAGGCACGTTTTTATCACCAGTGTCCTCGTTTTGGGCACTAACGTACATTTTACAAGCCAGTTTTATTTGTCCAGTATAGAAGAGTAAGTTTTAGATGCTGATTTCATAAGCTGCTTACGTCCTTGGAGTCTCAGCTTTTGAGAAGCGAATAAACCTGGACCACAGGAGGGAATCTTGTCCATGCTTAGACCACGGTGAGCTGCCAACATTTCAGAAAACCCTGCTCAACGTTACAGTAAAAAAGCAGAATCAATAACATACCCCGCTCCAGCAGGGAGTCTTGGAGGTATTCGGTATACATGTATATTTGATGCACTCACTTGAGAAGCCAAACAATGAATTAAAACTTACTTTTATTCATTTTTGAACTAGAATAACCTAAAAACTTGTAATCTTTTTGAAGCCCCGAATACCAAACACTCACTTTTGATCCTCAAGCCCAACTAAACTTGGCTTTTTTTGTACTGTGTGTATCAAGTGTGCTCTGTGTTCACCTCATAAAAGAGATTATTGATGTAGTCCCTCAGGTGATAAGTAGTTGTTAGTGAACACCATTTCGCATTGTGACTGTGTAAGTGGGGAATTGTGTTTTAACCGCATACATGTAAGAATGAAAATAGCCTATCTTCAATTTCCACATGGCCTCACATAGCCTGAGCATGAATTTATGTAGTTTTTTTCTTTTATCTCAGTGTTGAATATAGGTGTTCGGATGGACATATTATGTTGTATCTACTGATCCTGCTCTCATTTCATGCTTATGGCACAAATTCCCATCTCATCATCACCCCCATTCTTTGCTGCCCTTATCAGTCTCAGTAATCAAATGCATTAGTATCAATATTGCATGGGGAAATGAGGTGAATTTGAAGCTCATCTTTGTTGAAGCGGGAGTCCTTGATAGCCACTGTCTGCTGCCACTCAGTGGAAATTGTACCTCCATTTTTCCAATAATTACCAAAGCCTGGGCGATGCTTAATATGTTGATGGACAGCTTTTGCAAGGTGAACACACTTTTACTTAAAAATATATATTCATTGCATATGGATGAGGATAGGTCAGGGTTAAATGGAACACTGGTATGAGTTGCAGATAACATTATATCTTATAATGACGCTTTTGTCATTGCGTGTTATTAATTTAAAGCTGTTTGAGAAAATGTTTTGTCCACAAGAGGTCAGACTAATGTCACTGCAGCCATTAAATATATATATTTTTTATTTTTAATGTGTTATTGCCTCTGGAGCACATTGTCAATATATTCAGAAACACATTATGTACACTGAAATATAGTAATTTAGTTTTGAAAAACAAATCAATAAAAAAATGCTACTTTCAGAAGGTTCAATAATGAACATAAATTTGTGCATACTGTGTTGCGTTCACACCATAATCATATTTATTGTTAAATGTTCTCAACATTAGACTAAACTACCAAGATTGCAGCAGATGAAAGTTAATATTTTCATCATGTTTATTTGTTTTAGATAAGAGGTGTCAAACATGCGACCTGGAGGGGAAATCCGACCCACCAAAGGGTCCAGTCTGGGCCATGGGATGAATTTGTGAAATGCAGAAATTACAGTATTAGATATTAATTATTTTAGCTCAGGTTACACATACAGACAAATTGAATCTCAAGTGAGTCGGATCAGACAAAAAAAACTATCATAATAACATAAATACTCAAAACTCCAAATTTTATGCTTTGTAAATATAAACATTTTCATGTCATTTTACTGCATTTACTGTATAAAACGAACTGTCCTTTGACAAAAGTGCGAATAACCTGAACAAATATGAACATTTTGAAATGTCTGGAGTGTAAGTTTACCAATATTAAATTATTATTCAATGTTTTGTGTATTTGTTAATCTATTGTGACTTGTGAGTGTAAATGATAAACTGAGACATGATATTGTTAAAATTGCACATAGTTTTCTTAAGAGATTTCAGTTTGTTCATGTTGTAGTTGGTGGATGTAAATATTTTCATTGCATATTTTTACATTTTTTGTTCTAAAACATAAAGGTGTTGACATTATTTATATATTATGTGATTATTTCACTGGTCCGGCCCACTTCAGATCAAATTTGGCTTAATGTGGCCCCTGAACTAAAAGGAGTTTGACACCCCTGTTATAGAGTTTTTAGAGGCACACAGTTAAGTAATAACATAGTTAGCACATTGTATACATAAAGACCATAAACTTACCATGAGTTCTGTTAGAAATGAATAAGTTGTTGAAGTCAGCCTAGTGACATTGAAACCTGCAAAACCTGACCATTAGCAGTTTCCTCTTGATCACAGCCTATAATGTGAAAGCAGCAAGGGTAATGGTAAGGATTTATAAATCGATTGGCCTCTCTGCTTGCATTGCCAGAATGCTAAATACGCCATCTTTCCTCTGCCCAATTCAGGCGAGAAAGTGATGCATGCTTTTAGCAAGAGTTGACAGGTTTTCCCATGGAGGTGCTAATAGCAGGAGAAACATGCTGTGCTTATAGTGTTTTTCTTTTGACCTAAGAACTGCTTCAGCAACATACCGGCATCTCCCCAGCCGTATTTACTGCAGATTTTAAAATGTTTTCTCCAGTGAGTTTTTAGCACCACCTTTCCCAAAGGAATTAATAATGAATACGTGTAGGCATGTATATCATTATGTCTATTTTCTGTCTTTTGTTTAAAGTTCACAGAAAAGCTGCATTTAGCTGCGTATACAGTGTGGTTTAACAGTAGCCCACACATGGCTTTAGGTTATGTTTGGTGAAGCAGTCTGCAAACAACAATAGCTGTTGTAATTGTGTTATGAAATGTGTATAGAAACCCTGAAACCAGAGTTGGTGATAGACAGTTTTGTCCTTAGGGAAGTCCATAAATGATAACCTAGGCAACTTCTGAGTATGGATCCAGTAATTCCCTTCAGGCTTGGCACCTTCTACTTTCACCAAAGTCACAATAGCAACACTAGTCAGAAACCCCATAGATTATTTGATACACGTCTATTTTCCCATTGTGTTTTTGTATTACATCACCTGCTTTTCAGGCCAAGGTGAGGAAAAAAAAAAAAAAACGGAAGCAGGAACACACATGTTGGTCGTGTGTGTTGTGGTGAAAGATGAGCTGTGCTTCTGAAAGACACCCACTGTTGAGCGGAGTCACCACAAAAGACCCATTGTCGATTACTCTCTTTGTCTGTTTTTTCTTTTTTTTTTTTCCCCTGTTTCTTTTTTTGGGTTGTGTGAGTCATGTGTTTTTGAAGTTCTTGTTGCTACCTTTTTGATTATAGGTGTGTGTTCTAGGTCAGAGACCATAATCTATACACTGCACTACCAATGTGCATATTTTGGTTTTAACATTTATTTATTTATTTTCTTCTTTCACATGCTGTTGTTTTCATCCACTCATTTCACTTTGTTTGTTTTTATGCCCACACCTAGCCATAACCATCTATTTGTTACCGTAACCATGGTACCGGTTGTCATACAACTTTATTATTTTAATCTGAACCATGATCTCTTTCTGACAAAGTTATTTTTGTGTCTGAATCAAACCCAACCTTAGTCGTAACATGTGATTTGGTAAACAGTGATTTATTTATTTTGTTTAGAAACTTTCCTCCATTGGCCATTTAGTGCAGTGTCATCTGCCTCCCATAGGGGCACTTATCTACCTGATAGTAGTCGCTATAGTAGTCGGAATATACAGTTTTTTCTAATTTACCTAATGGAAAAACGACATTTTTGCCAAAGTGTTTTGAGCATTTCGTGTTTCGATTAAACATTTTTCATTGGCAAGAGGTGGTTTTTCAGGTGTGCATCAAATGATGTATCACACAAAACTGCAATGGAAAGACCTTTTCTGCAAATACTGTCACATGAATAAAAAAAAAAACAGATGTTGATGGATGTTACAACAAGCAAAGACTTTTAAAAGAAACATGGCGCGGTTATATGTGAACACACCATGAAACCAAGTCATTTAAATTTAGTACGGGATAGAGAGGTATAGATAATAAAAATGACTGCATCTGTAAATCAACATGATATTTACATTCATTGCTATGTTTATGGCATGACTTGACTCATGTCATCTTGCGATAATAAACAAATCATCGCATTTGTGATTTAATGGAACAACAACATTGTGCACTTCAGTTTTTTTTTTGACATTTAGTAAATATTGGTAAAGTTTTGCGCAGATGTCCAACGGAAGAGTTACTAGTAATATGGGTAGTATGAGGTTTTGTGTTCAACACCATATATGGTCGTTCATATTCAGTGAGTCAGTGGGTATTAAATTTGGGATGCTTCAGTATGTCTTCTGTCTGAGAAAAGTTATGGATTATATCAGATATGGTCCTTTTAAAGTGGTTACATGTAACACTGAACACCCATTGGATTATATTTACATTACATTTTCTGCCGCTTCTTCACTTCTGGTAAAAACAATTTGAAGTGAAACCTTCGGTCATGTCACTATCACACAGGTGTATTTAACCTCTATAGTTGTCTGTCACTTTGTTTTAGCCCGTGTGCTGCTGGTACCCATCACATCTGAATGATACTGTAACTGCCAGCCAGTTATTTTTGAAGTACACTGAATTCATATTTCAGACACTGACAATCTTGTCAAAGCAGCAGGTGAGGATTTTGTGAAATGTTCAGGGACATTTGGAAAGTGGCTGTCTGATGGATCAAAACTGTAAACCGGCATTTACAGAGTATTATCTGTTAACCTCTAGGTTGCTCGTACGGAGGAGGTTCAGCGTTAGAGTGTTTATGACAAAGTACACATTGTCTGCACAGTTTGTACTATAGCGCCCTGTTAACCACCCAGTGTGCAGGTAATTAATCTCACTTCTGGAGAGTCATCCTTATGCCTCATGTGGGAGCTGCTACATAAGTAGTAAATGGAGGGCGGTTCAGTGTCTTGCTCAAGGACACAAAAACAAGGCAGATGCTTGCTGACACAGGAGTTGAACCCTGCTCCTCTGATCCGGTCCCTCAGAGAACGGACAGTTTAAAGCTTTGTAGAAACAGTCGGTACCTCCTGTGGGATGTCTGCGAAAGCTGTGTGTAACTTAAGCAAGGTATCTTTCACCTTGTTTAAAGCGTAACTCGCCTTTCTAAAGTTGTTGGAGATAATTTACCGACTGAATACTTGTTTCAGAAATGGACTGAAAAAGACAGAAATTAACTAGCTCATTACATTTGTGTCATGGATCTCTCTTCTCACTTCCTTTGTCTCTTTATTTATGTCTTTTTAATTAAAGAGCATGTATTACCACGTATTGACTCTGTGCTGTGCTCAACATATCAATGAGGAAAAACGGTGTGTGTGCGTGTGAATAGAGGCGTCTCCGGTCCCTTTGTGTAGCTTAGGGGATTAATGGCAATTTGACTAAAACAAAGAGACGGTGTCTGGAATATCATTGGGTGCCTGTGTAATTACAAGGCAATGTGATAAGCAAATAATGACAAGATCAGGCGATTAGGGGGAAAAAAGAGAAAGAAAACAGTGACTTCCCTGCTAATTAAGGTGTGTACGATGCCGGTTATTAGATGTAGGGGTTACAGAGTATGGGGGTGTGTGACACTTTGCTTTGACTTGTGTCACTGGCCCCCTAATTTCTTACTATTCATGTGTCAGCAGCAATGAGGGGTTGCAAACGGGCAAGAAATTATGGGCTCTACATTAAGGCACATGTTAAATATTGTTTAATTTATGTCATTTTCACATATGAAACTGTAATAATAAAACGGTGTAAAAATAACAGAATGTCACAATGTGTAAATCCTCAGTAGTAGTAGTTTGTTTATGTCAAAGTGGTTTCTAGTGTTGTCTGAAATGTAAAAATGTATGAATGTGTAAAGCTACAGGAGTCAACCGCAATGTTTTACAATGAATGTGAAGCATTTGAAGGACGTGTCTAATATTTCTTGTCTATTTTTCTTCTGTTATTTTGCAGAGAACCAAGCCATCCTGCGTGAAGACCCTAGCCCTCCCTACACAGTCGGGGCCTCAGGCTCTCCGACCAGGTCAAACATCAGTCCCACCCCACCCTTCCCTGCCCCCTCTTCCCTTCTGGAGTCAGGATGGCCAACAGCGGTGCCCCTCGCCTCTCCTTGCCTCTCCTGCTGCCTGTCACCACTCTGCTGCTATCACTGCTGCTCACCAGCTCCCTAGCCTTATGTAAGTATTCACACACCTGCCATTCTTCTCCGACATCCTCTTATATTTCTTATGCAGTGCACACAGTTTCCTCATGTCTGATGCTCGGCGATGTGTGTGGGAGAAAATGCAGAAATGGAAGACAAATTAAGCAAGATTCCTTTAGGTCACCGGAGAATTTGGGAAATAATTTGTTTTCTTCTACTGCTCTATTCAGGTTTTTATCTCACTGATGCCCTATTCGCACTAACATGGATATGTATTTAAATGGATGTTCTGCCAGGCAGCACAGTGGTGCAGTGCTTAACGCTGTTGTCTCACAGCAGTCAGATCCTGGGTTCGATCTCTTTGTGGCGTTCGCACGTTCTCCCCCTGACTGTACGGCTGTCTGGATACTCCTTCCTCCCACCATTCAAAGACATGCACTTAATAAGTGGTCAGTCTACGTCACCCAACAGTGAATGGCTGTTCATCTGTATATGTCCATTGTGTACCCAGTGGGAGCCAGGGTAAGCACCACTCCTGCAGTCCTTTTGAGGACTAAGTATTTTGGAAAATAAATGAATGATATAGACTTCCTCCACTTTTAAAAGAAATTCTGCTCATATGATGACACAAAAGCAGCTACAAGCTGATAGAAACACTTGGACAAGCCGTTGTTTCTGTTGGTCACTATTGAACTGCATGTACCAGACTCAGAGCAGCAACAAGTTAAGTTTTAAACTTAAGTTGCCTCAAGTGTTGATTCAGCTTTTCAGAATTGTATTCTTTATATTATATGGATTTGGCCATAACGCAGGTCTGGACTGTCTCCCAAAGGTATTTGTGCTGACTTCTATCTGCTACAGGCCATACACTGATTTATACACCTGGAAATGATGTTTCAGGTGCAGGTTCATCACACAAAGCAATAATAGACATGCTCAAAATGGAGTGATGTCACCACCAATCTCTCAGTTTTACCTATTCACAAGGAAGGCATTTTAAAAAATCTTTATGAAACTAAATCTCACTTTATGGGAGGAAGAGAAGCCTTAATTCTTTGCAAAATATCCATATTATTGCGTAGAGGGCATTAATGTATAGCAGCACATTGAATTTGTTTGTTTTTTCTTGTTGTTCTTTCACTGTAGTTAGAATCCCACCACAATGTCAGTAACCACTTATTATCAGAGAATGTGACATATTTAATTTGCAGTTTTATTTTAGCCATTTAGTTGATACTTGGAAGATAAATGAGAATGTAGTGCATCACTGACTTTGTTGCATGAAACCAGTACTGAGGTGGAAGCTGTTGAAGGCTGCAACATCTCAGACGTCACGCTTAATAATATGACAGAAGTCAGCCTCACTGAGGCGACTTTAAGTCTCAGATATTTCATTTGGAACAAAACATTTACCAGACATATGAAGTCTGCCTGTATAATTCATCTTCCATTAGTTCTTGTGTAAAAAACAGAGAAACGTTGGTAGTCTCTTATCCCACCCTGTCAACTCCTGCTTAGGATTTGTTCTGCACCATTTCCCCGTTAAGATGGGCTTAGGGCAGCATTAAGGAGACGAAACAAAAGAGGAGGCTCTGCAGAGAAATAGAACAAGAGTGATGGTGATGTGGGGAGGCTTCCCCTTGGGTTTCATTGTTTGTAAATCCCATGTGTGTCTGAGAGAGTGTGTGGGTTAGTGTGTTGGTGAGTAAATTAAATAATATATTAAGAGAGAGACGACTGGTGTAAGACCACAACGGAAATTACTTTCACTGTCAATTAATTTAGAATTTTTCTGGATATATCAATTAAATTGTTTGGTGCTGAAATGGTTAAAAATGTCCTCAATTGTCTTGTTATAAAACCATTCAATTTACTATCATTGAGGAGCAAAGAAACTAGACAATGAATTCAAGAAGCTGCAATCAGGGAATTTAATCTTTTTTTCCCTCAAAATAGTTGAAAATTAAGCAATTATCATAGCCCTTATCCAGTGTTTGCTGATGGAGGTCTGTCCATTGAGATGCACATGTTGTTTGTGTGCATGTTGATTGTGTTTGTTTACTTTATGTGTGCTCATGTGATTACACTGCAAAAGCACAGACAAATATCCACTGTATGCAAATGTGCCATAGTGTTTCTATATGTATGTCAGTGGAACGGCAGGAATGTGACATCTCGTCTAAATTGGGCCTAATTTTCTCCTCCTATCCTTGTGTGTGTGTGTGTGTGTGTGTGTGTTTGTTTGTTTGTGTACCTTTTTCATTATTCAATACATAGACACATATAAATGAGGATATAGAGTAACAGAGAATGATAAACTAATATAAAATACTACAAAAATAAGAATAGATTCCAGTCATAAAACAAACTGATGCATTTAGGTGTAGAAGTTTGTTGTAAAGTGAGTTTGTACATTAAAAGACTGGCAGACTTTTAAGCTTTTAGCTGAGAGTAGAGAGACGGCTGGATATGAACAGGATGAGAGAGGGACGCTAAAATGTAATAAAAGTCCCTGACTGAACTTGAGCAGGATACTTTTAAGGCTGATATTCATTTATATAACAGTAATGGAACAGATCTGCATTTAAGGGCTTAACAGAGGAAGAACAGATGATCAACAAAATATGCACCATAAGGACACAAATCAGAAAAGTCAAAGGCATGAGGTGCAAAGTAGAATAAGTCTCCTTTTAAAACCACTAGATTCACAATCAACTTCTGTTTACACAATATTATTAAGCCACACATTTGGCCTGTTTTCCGTCTATTGGTGCCAGTGGTTAGCTTTACTGAATGTTACCACGGCAACAAAGGTTTTAGTTGTTTTTGGGAGCCGTAGTCCCGCCACCTCCAGTTGTGCCCCATGGGACCTAAATGTGGTCAGTGGTGAGAGACGGATAATGTACTTATCCTATTTGAATTATGCATATTTGTCAACTGAAAATATCATTTTTGAAGTCAAGTGAATAAAATTATCTTTGAAATTTACAGTCATATGTGTAAATGGGGGCACAATTCAAATGGATCAAAACATTAGTTGTCTTCTAGGTGTTTATAGTTTTTCTGAAGTTCTCGGTTCATCACTTGCCACTGGTTTAAAGTATAAAGCCTATATATTTTAAGTTACATTATAAGATAGCCTGGAAAAAGTAAAGAAATAAAAAAAATAATCAGACTCACAAAACAAATGTTATATTATACAAATACAGAACAAATATTTCTAGATTTGTTTTCAGAAATTGATAGACATTGATATTATTTCTTTGTGGGGAAAAAAGTTACACTCATCTCAGTATGTGACTTTCAGAGAGTAGTTTTGTAATATGAGGAGGATTTGAGTTTTCTCATGTTGTAACAGTGATGTCTATTTCTGATTGCATAGTGTCTTGAAATATAATTTGAGTGTCTTTCAGCTCAGCTGGCTGAAAATGTCTAAAATTGCACTTCTACAGATGTCAAACAGATGTCTTTGTTCTCTTTCTTCTTGGCTATTTTTTCGTTGCCTCTAGACAGTCTCAGTGTCATTTCCAGGGAGAAAATCAAATCAAAATAAAGGTGCAGAGAGTCCCTACCCTTATTATACTACATATCAGCACAATATGTCGCATGTCCCCATTTTGAGTTCATTTGTCCAGGACTCTGTTTGCTCATCCTGGTTTAAATAACACTCACAGTAGTCTGCTTCATCTTTTATGGAGATTAGCTTTCCTCTGTCTTCCTTTCTCTAACACACACACACACACACACACACAGCAGGGTTTTCTCCCCATCTGTCAGTATCTGCCAGTCTTTGCTCTGCCTGTGGATATGATCTCTGTTTTTGTCAAACTCTCTCAGTCTGTTTTATTTTCTCATGCACTTATTTATACCTCCTCCTAGCATTATACCACACACACATACACATACACTTTTGGGGGCCACACAGCTTTGCCCCACCATTAAATCTAATATATGCACACACTCACAGACTGCCTTCATTTTCCTTCGTTGATTGTCTTTTACACCCACTTGTGCCACCTCACACCGACACATCCAACACCCAAACATACAACCCAGTGGTGTAGTTGTCCAATTATATTCTCTCCCACCTGCTGGACTGAAAGAATTAGTTGTGGAAAGACACCAACCCCCACCTGGTATCAACACTTTGTGCCTTTCTTACACACAAAAACACACACACACACACACACACAATGCACGCCCACACCACCCTTTTTGCAGAAAAGCCCAGCTGAAAGCATGATGTCATCTCTCTCTCTCCTTTTGTCGCTCTCGCTGCCTTCCATCCCTTTCCATTTGCGCTCATAAATCACAGTGAGAAGTAGACATTTTTAATCAAAAGAGAAAGAAAGATGGCTCAATAAATCGCGCCACCCCAACCGTAATAATGCTTGGCTCCATGTTTGTGCGTGTATGTCTATATTTGTCTGCATGAATTTGTGTGGAGGTTCATGCAAGTGCGCGCAAATGCGGAATTTTACTAATATGTGGGGTGTAACCCAAGCTTCATGAAAGGCGTCTATAGTACACTGAAGAAGTTAGAGATATACCATATAAGATTTGTTACGGCACATCTGTAAAACATAATGATGCTGTTGTACATTTACTTTATGAGACAAAAAAAAAACAAAGAAATTTTCTTTACATGTAATATTCATATTTTTGCTCAAAGGCCTATCCTACAAATATATGCGATGTAGACAACCAGACAACACAAACACAATAAATATGGAAATTAATATTTAGTCACATCAACAAAACTGTCTTGGACTGAAACTGACAAACACACAGTGACGATACATATATAATAAAAATACCATACAAAGCAAGCAGTAATATAAATAAGAGATTTCCTGCCAGCTATAGAACTAATCAAGTTATAAAAGGCTAAATAGTCGCAAATCTAAACATCAAATTTGTTGCATTTACTATAAAATGGACGTGTGCCATCATCACCAATCAAAATTTCCAAGTGAACATTTTATTGCCATAATAAAGTGTTAATACATGTATGAATTATATATATTTTTTATGTTAGATTTGTGACTTGTGGTATGTAATGAAATAAGTCAATTTGCACTGAAGAGTACTGGACACCTTATGACAGGAACTACCCAGTGGGGACCAGCCTCATAAATTGCTGACCTTTTTCTTCTGTTTACATTCACATCTCTGGTAGGAATCATTATGCAGTGTAATGTGGCCGACACTTGGTATAACAATGACTCACGCATGGACCATGATGCTTTGCTGTAGATTAAACTACCGACATCATACAATATTGAAATGAGCACAAGCTTTAAAATTGCAGTAAAATGGAACATGCAAATGAATGCAGCAGTGAATGAAACAGAAACACAAAATCTATCAGCAAAACACTTGTGGAGGTCGTGCACTGCACAGTGACCAGCTGTAGTTTTTATAAGATAAACAGGCTGCATTTGACAGTGAAAACTCTTCATGACGGTAGCTTTTTACCTCTTCTTCAACTGCTGCCAGTAAGTATTTTTTTGTATGTTGTCCAAGAAGGAATAACTTTCCCCTAACTGTTCCCCCCAGTCTGGGCCCACTGGTGTCACCACTGTTACTTATACTTGTTTTTCAGTCTAATCTAGACTCAGATTCAGATAACTTTATTTATCCCCTAGGGGTAATTCAGTTTGCTGACATGGGTCGCAGCAGGACAGGATATTAGACACACATTCCACCATTCAGTACACTCAGATCTGTCAATGAACAGAACTACTGAAGAGTAGGGATGTCCCGATCCAGGTTTTTGCACTTCTGATCCGATACCGATATTTTTTTGCACTTCCGATCCGATACCGATACTGGCCGATACCGATACCGGCCTATATGAGCATGTATT
>JAPSES010000258.1:9814906-9827111 GCA_029822895.1 Maxillicosta whitleyi
GTAAAATAGTCTGTGAACTCAGCATCAGCTCTTGAACAAGTGTAAACCAAGGCTTTAAAAAATCTGTGCAAATAATACTGTGAATTGTTTAAAACCAAAAATGCCTTCAACTCCTCAATCTCCCCCCTGAGAGATGCTAATGTGCTGAAGGTGTGCTGGAAAATGTGGACCAGATTTTATTGGAAACCGCAGCAAAAACATGGAATGGATTGTCGGTACGCTGAAAAAGATGAGACAGATTCTTAAAAAAAACTGGATCGGGAGTCTGGATCGACTATTTTCCGTGCCAGCCGATCCGATACCGATACGCATTTTTTTGCTAATATCGGCATCCGATCCAAATATCGGATTGGGACAAGTCTACTGAAGAGTCCAGCCAATAAAGTGCAACAGTAGCAATAAATAGATGTAAAAAAAAAATGTAAAACCTAAAAACAACACATGTAAATACACAGTGTACATTACACTACACAATATGCACTGTCACTGACATTTAAAAGCCTGATGGCAGAAGGAATAACGGAATTGGTGTAACGGTTAGTTTTCCTGCTGCCTATTTTTTCCATTCCTGTTTGGGCTTCTTCATGTTTTCAGAGATGCTTCATGCTGTGGTGAGCGTCTGGTTTAACACATCTAAATGTCATAATAAATCCTCATTCATATATAGGTCCAATAAAGCCTGGATTTCACTCTTGGCTTCTTTCTCCGTATTTTACTCCATTTTGTGGCTAATTTCAGCTTTACTTTTTAGTATGAGGATATTAAAACACAGCAATTTGAAGGTTATTTCAAACAGCTAACTCTTCTGGATGTGCATTTGGATGAATCATTATATTGCTTTTACATCTAGCACCATAAAACACCTACGCTTTGACCAGACCTTAAAAAAAAAAAAAAAAAATGCATGTTAAGAGCAAAAATAGACCCTTTTTCCTTCAGTGTAAATACAACCAAATAAAAAAAAAAAAAAACTGTAGTGGCCATGAACCATATCACTATATTTTTTACTCCAACACTACGAATAGAATAATCATCCAACATTTTCTCAACAGCTCTCAACCATTTTTTAACCTTAAAATTAGTTTTCCTAGTTGCCTACATCCACTCATTATTATGTACATACTAACTACATCAGTGGTATTGAGTCATTTCTCATGTGGTCTCTTGGGGTCCTAATCCATCAAACCCCTGACATGGGAAGGTATGATCAAAGACATGTAGTTCAGGAGAAGGAGCTGCTGACACTATGCATAGTGTACACCGGTAAAACTCTCTACTAGACCTGCTGTTTCCTAAATTAACTCAAACAAACCTCACCCCTAACAGCCCAGAAACTTTTTAACAATTTCTATTGTGATTTAGGCCATGGCCACATGTATTCAAAATTGGCTTTAAAACCCACATAGGGATGGCTATTACTTCTGTCAGTTGTGTTCTGCTCTGCTCCCTTTTGAGAATTGATAAAGGTGCTGCAAAAGATGCAATATTTCTTTTATAGACGAGAGCCTTGTCCTATTTTTCCATTATTATCCTCCGTAATTATTCCAATTTTAACAAACCTAAGTTCATATTTTCCGTATTGCTTGGAGAAATCTATCTCCTACTATTTCATTTAGTTCCAATATACTGACTTCTCTAAGTTAAGTGACACTCTTGTATTATTTGTGTGTATTTCAGATTATGTTTTTGGAAAAGGAGTGAGGGTTATTTGTCAGCGTGTTTCCTAGCCTTCCACCTCTTCTTTACTTTTTTTTTGCTTTTTTTCTCTTTGGCTTTTTGGAGTCCACAACAGTACCATTTCTTGGTGAAGTACTCATAATAGTAATTGGCCAGAACTCACAGTGATGGGGTAAGGGTGTTCAATTATTTATATTCCTTTGAAGCTGCCATTTGGGGGAAAAAAGAAAAGAAAAAAAGAAAATGGAGCCCCTTAGTGGAGCTGTTACTTTCTTGTTCTTGTTCTGTACATCTCTGTCTTTATGTTTCTGTATCATTGTTTTTCTCAACTGTTCACTTTCTTTAATTTTCACTCCTTCACTTCTTATCATTTCTTGTCAAATTACACTTGCGCCAACGCTGTCGAGTTAATTGTCAAATTATTTTTTTTTTTTGCTCCCCGCTGTTGCATGTATTGCCCTCACTTATTCCACTGTTTTTCTGTCAAAAGCGAAGTAGTTAATTTCGAATTGAGTTACAGCCACCAAACCCTGCCTCAAGTAGCCTGTTGGCTCTGATTATATTCTGAGGATTCATTATAGCTCCGAGACGCACACTTACAAATACGCAAGTTTGTTTACCTTGTTTTAGACTTGAAAAATCATTGAGAATTGTCCCTCACTCACAATAATGTTGAGTAGTTTGATTAAGGCTCCTTAATTCTCTGCTTCTTAAGTGTCCTGTATAAGGCTGCAGACTCCAGGTGCAAGTCGACCGTATAATCCAATCAAACTTACAATAGGTAAAGCAAATTGGAGGAGTCGTGGATTTGGTTTACAGCCAAAAAAAAGCTAAAAAACCAATAAACCAAAAATGCTGATTTAGAGGACACCAGGTTCAGTTTTCATCCGACTCACCATCAGCTATAATTATTAAAAGGTCGTGCAATTCAATCTGGATTTGTTGCGTTAAATTTACAGGTACTACATTTGCTTAACGAAGAGGCTAAACAACACTCACTTCTCTATTCTGCATTTAAAAGGGTTCTTTACAGCCCTAAAATGACTGACTTTATGATGGGGTGCCACTACCCACATGATACTTGTCCAAATTGCAAAGTATTGCAATCTTAAAATCACAGTTTTGGTCAGCAGAATAGATCAAATACCTGATTCGTAAGCCTGCAAACACAGCATAGGTGTTGCTTTTATCTGCTTTTTTTGCTATCATCTCCCTTCCTCAGTCATCTTTTAGTTACATGCTCCAGTAGTTTGAGTGATGTTCTATGGACCCACTTTGACATAACAATAGAAGTGATTGAAGTGTGGGAAAGGTGCTGTTCCATAATGTCTTTTTTAACTTGCAGAAGAAAAAGAATTAAACACATCACCAAAGTAGCTTTCAATATTGCCCTGAATTCAGTTCTTTTGACGATCAGGTTTAGATCTTCAAAGGGCTTTGAATCCCCCCCAAAAGATATTCCTTGATACTCGGCTGTTTGTGTCTGATAATTTTTCAAATAATGATTTTTTTTTCTCTCAGATTGTACTGGTTGAAGCTTTTCTTCTTTTCTTGGATTTAAATATAGAAATATACAGTGTGCTTTTCATTGGACTGGGCTTTATTTTTCTTGGAGGTAAGAGCATTTTATCTCTGTTCTTGCTTCTTTTGGTGGCTGTTGTGTTTTGATCAGACCAGTATCACCTTTGGCAATTGGGGGTGTCCTCTTCATTTAATGAGCCAACATGTGTCAACTGCCTCAAGTGAGTCTCTAAATGACACAAAATTGCTCCAATCTCACCTCTTCTGTGTGTGTGGTCTGTGGACATTTTAAAATCGGACACACTCTTAAGCTTAATTTCCCCTCTCTCTCTCTCTCTGAGGAATTGAGCGTATTTATTTCCAACAGGCTGAAGGATACTTAGTGTCTTCTGCCCCCCCCCTCTTTTTTTTTTTTTTTTCTTTCAACAGTGGTTTCAATGGGACCAATTTGTGCAAATTATGAGTTTGCCACTCTTTAGAAATACAGCTTCACTGTGGCTCAGTGTGGTCGGGCAAAGTTTTTCACCTCTGGGTACTAGCACTCCAGGACTTACTTCATCTTGGGCTCCCACATCCTGCCACAAGTCCCTCATGGACTGCAAATTCTGAACCCAGCAAGTTTGCTTTGAATGCAGGCAACATAGATGGCACACTGTATGATGCAACGGAGCAGGATCTGCACAAAAACATGTTTGTTCGTTTTATGTACTACTGAGCATAAAGAGTGTTTTCTTTACATATAAAACTGGGTTTTCGAATTAAGAATCAATTTTATTTTTAAAATTTGAGTCCCTCTTGGTGAGGGTTTATCCACATCACAGTGCCATTTAGTACATACCACTTTGACTCACAGTTCAAATTATACAAGCAAAATAATTTCCTGCCTTTTTAATGATTAGTCGCATTTAATTTTCAGATTCCTGTCAAGTAAGGCTGGGAAATCTCACAATCTGAACTCATAATGGATATTATGTTGTCACATGAGCAGCTTTTTAGAGAGACTATACAGATCATGTCATTAAGTGGCCTAAACAATGGCAACACTGCTTATGGGTTTGTAGCATTACTGCTGCTAGCACAGATCACTAGGCTAGTGAGTGTCAGTTAATTAATAGTGATACTTCAGTGTCTGAACTTGTAATTGCACTGTTTCCACATTATTGTGCAGTTTCTGTAAAGTGCTTTTGGTGGCCATTAAAGAACTGGTGATAAAGAATTAGTGCAAGTCTTACGAATGAGTGAGTCTGATTGTTTTACTGCAGAGTACTGCAAGTGTGAACACATTATAAATCTCAGATGGGGCTAAATAGGCCATCATGATTTAGGTAATTAATGAAATACTATAGCTGTGTTTACACAAAATGAGGATGTGTTCGTTTCATCTGGATATTGCCAAAAATATTGTAACAAGTTTGGTCCAAATGGTGCAAAAATTAGTTTCTAGTCATATGTAACAAAATGCCATCACACAGTATAAGCCTTCAGAAATTAGAGAAAATCAGAGGATATTTTTGTTTGGTTTTAACTTGTTTGTATTTTTAATACGTAAGAACATTTAGATCATGATTCTAACTCAAAATGTCATCATATGATCTTTTGGCCACATCATCCAATTGTACTTTCAAGATTTCAGAATGGACAGTTCTCCACTATGGGAAATAGCTTGCACCATCACTGTAGCATAAACTTGCTTTGTGAATCATTATGTGAACTGCTTTCCACTCCAGCTGCCCCATGAGCAAGTCCCAATTACCCTTTCTTCCTTTCATTTTAATTGGAAAAGTAACTGTTTCATTAACCCTTAAGCTCGAACAGTCAATTTGGGTTGCATGGGTTGCATGGGGATGGAGCAATGACCCAAACATGCCCCATGGAATATGACTGCAGTTCAAATTAGTTTATACTGATTATTTTATCCTGACTGATGGACCATATCTCTACATTTAAGTACACTTGACCAGTTCCATCACAGGACTGTACAGGTGGAGCTTATCCACCATTTTCTTAATGCATACTGGTACCTTATTTTGTACAGAAGTTAGTAGTAATAGTGACGGTAGTAGTAATAGTAGTTGCAGTCGAGGTGGTGGTAGTAGTAATAGTAGTAGTAGAGGTGGTGGCAGTACTGGTGATGGTAGTGATAGTAGTAGTAGTAATAGTGGTGATGGTAGTAGAGGTGGTGTTAGTAGTAATAGTAGTAGTGGTGGAGATTGTAGTAGAGGTGGTGTTAGTAGTAATAGTAGAGGTAATGTCAGTACTGGTGATGGTTGTAATAGTAGTAGTTGTACTAGTGGTGATGTTAGTAGTAATAGTAGAGGTGGTGGCAGTACTGGTGATGGTAGTAATAGTAGTAGTACTGGTGATGGTGGTAGTAGAAGTAGTAGTACTAGTGGTGATGGTAGTAGAGGTGGTATTAGTAGTAATAGTAGTAGTAGTACTAGTGGTGATGGTAGCAGAGGTGGTGGTAATAGTAATAGTTGTAGTATTGGTGGTGGCAGTACTGGTGATGGTATTAATAGTAGTAGTACTAGTGATGGTAGTAGTAGTACTAGTGGTGATGGTAGTAGAGGTGGTGGCAGTGCTGGTGATGGTAGTAGTAGTACTAGTTATGATGGTAGTAGTGGTAGTAGAGATGTTGGTAGTAGTAATAGTAGTTGTAGTTTTACAATTCACAGTCTACTCACACACTCACATACGCACATTTTTTTTACCTTTGAAATCAGTAACCAACTGAACAACTTTTATATAAAAAAAAAGTCTTTTCTTTTCTTTGCTGAATCCCAGCTGAGTACTTTTCTGTCCCATTCTTCCTTTCTCTCTTTCTAGCATAGAGGATTTTGCAGCCGTCTGCTGGTCTTTGTTGGCAGTGATTGCGTGTGAAAACCTCCAGACAAGACAAAACTAGACGGGTTTAGAGTAAAGGGCCGGTTTCCATAGCGATAGTGCTTGCCCAGGCAGCCTGTGAGAATTGGTCCTGATTGATGGGGCTTGGTTGTTTAGGCCTAGAGGGTGCATGGTATGTGTGAGTGAGGGAGAGGATATGTGTGTCTGTTTGTATGTGGGGCTGTTAAATGCATCCACTTGTGCGTACATTCCCATCTTTCTGTCTGGCAGGCTATCTTAATATTACTCCCTCCATGATTAAGCCTGGTAGGGTTTTAACTTAGGTGCAGGGCTGACAGGCATTCTAACAGTTTGGCAGCCTGTTTAGCCTTTATTATTGTTGCCAGATATTGCAAACTAGAATGTCTACACCTCAGATAGGAGAGTATCTATAGTTTAATGTCAGACACTGATCTTCAGTTTCTCTTCTAGGATGTTGTCTGTTTCTGTGAAACACTTACAAGACAGACATTTCTGAAAAAGAAGCTGTTAAATGCAAAGACTGAAGCAGCTGCGGCTGAGCAAAAGCGTCTACTGATCTAAAATGTTCAATAAGTTTAGAATTCCTAATCCTATCAATATATAAGTATAAAAAGCAGTTTGTCAGCTTTTCAGGGACATGAGATGTGTCTTTATTGGATATTCATATTCTCCATAGTGACTCCATAGTGAACATGGAAATACTGTCATCTTCTGCTAAACTGGTTCACCAATAAAACCCGTGTAGTTTGATGCCACATATACACATTACTGGCATCTGGAAAAAACAGATTTTCTCATAATTTTTGCTTTTCATCCCTATGAAAACTGTGTTTTTAAGTCAGTGAAAGTAATTATTTCTGAAAACTCGACTGGAGAGTTTGGAAACACTTTGTCATAGTATGCAACAAAAATGCATTTACGTCACGTGTGAGACCTTAGTTTATTCTGGCTTGACTAAATAATAACACTTTACTGTGTATTTTTTGCAGGTTTTCGTAGATGAAGTTTTTCTTAAAAACAGTCTGTACAATGTTATTAAGCCTTTATCAGACAAGTGACTGTTTTTGGTAATTTCCACAAGGCCCATCTCTGCATGAACATTGGGTGTACCTGTTTTGTTATAGGTACCATGAAGTAATGGTGAAGTAATTTTACTAATGTAATGAATGATGTTAAAAGGCATCATGTGGATGTAGACAGGTGTCTGGATCAGCATGCATGTTGGTCTAATGTTATAAAGGTGATGTTGTTTTCACCTTACGTGTGTTGTTTTGGGGGGTTTTTTGTATTGTTTGTAAATACTTCTTGAATTTATTTCTTTTTTGCCAGTTATGGGTAATGAACCAAATATGATAACTTCCCTTGATTTTCCACATAACAATATATATAATTTTCTTTTTTTTTTTTCTTTTTTTTTTTTTAATTTAGAGGCTAATGTTATAGTCACAGGTGATAAATAACTAGTAAAAGGCTGAAGTTAATTTGTAAGTTGTCACAAAGTGTTAAAGATTTATCTAGACAGGATGCAATACAGAAATAATGGAAAGATGAAGCGAAAAATATTTCTCCTGTTCTGATCAGGGGCTGTTTTTGTTTTTTGTTTTTTTAGTGGTTTCTACATGAGCGTATCATGTGTCTTCTGTTTGGCTAATATGAAGATTTAATTTCAAGATTCACGTTAGTGCACTAATTCAACTTAATTCAAATCAGTGACACACAGCTGTTCATGTTAGCTGCAGTCACGTGTAAACACATCGAAATAGAAAGCAGAGTGTAGGTGTAAACATGTAGTCCATGCTGGTGGTGGACAAATACATTTTATGTGAAAAGGATGGAAATACAGAAAATATGCTTCACACTTGTAAATTTAAATTGATGTCGTTCGCCCCCATATCCTGACTGTGATTACACCCTCTTTCCAAACTGCTATATGAGAGGCAGGAGAAAGTGGAATTAGTTAGCTTGTAGTGGTACCTTTAATAGTACAAAATGTCCTTTTCAGACACTGCTGGTAAAAAGGGGGTCTCTGTGCGCTTGAAAAGATATCTATTTGTAGCAAGATGGATAACGAGTGCCCTTTTCCAAATTCTCTGCTTTTCTCTGCAAATCACTGAATGGCCATGCGTCATTTCGTCTCCCACTTTGCTAATTCAGCAGATAATGGCTCCTATTTATGACCTTAGAAGCTTTTCTCCATCAATTACTGTATTAGTCATAAAGCCAGGCCCCTCCCTTCTCTTATACGCCCTACCACACAACAACAGTAAAGCACTGTAAATGGAGCCGTCTCATATTCGCATACCCACCTCCCACTCTCCACTACTTTATAATCACAGTGCCGGTGTATGCTGTGTTATCAGGTCCAACAGAGGTACAGGCACTAGCAGGTGGTTGCTGTATTAGCTAAACAAGCGTCTGTGTGCACAGTGTGACTTTCTGTCCTCCTGGTAGCCAGTCGTGTTTGTGTAGATCAGTTCTATTCTCAGAGACTTGTGAAGATAGCCGAGCTCCTATTGCTGGTTATTTTAGCTCAGGCCATGTCCCCCTGCCAGGCAGATAAAGACGGGTCTTGTGTGCTTATCTGGGCAATGTTGTACCTCACTCTGTCTGAGGGAAGCTTTGGGAATACAGGGAGACTTTGGTTGAAGGGACAAATGGCCACTGCGGGTGCAATGTCCTTTCAATGTCATCTTTGGTAACATTTTGCATACCGAATGGTTGAGACTTTTATGCAACCTACCTTACAGCAATAGAAGTGTATGCATTTTTAGAAGAGGTGGCACCAGTGGGAATCAAACCCCAAAAGTTGTGTGTCCTGGGTACCACACACGTTCATGCTCGCAGAACGCAAAGGACATTCTAAAAAGTTTATTTGCAGCCTTGGAAAAGACGATGACCTTAAAGGCAGTTTCTGTAATATCATTATGCTATATTGATGCTGCAGATTGCACTGTTTTAATATTTGATTTCCAGCTACAATACCACTAGGTGTATTTCCATCCACTTATTTTTTACATGCATTTTACATTTGTGCATTAAAAAAACACAGTGGAACCACTAAAAAGTCAAAAACACTTTCAATATTGTATAGATGCTGAAAATGTTGGTGTACTGATAAAAATGGTGCAATGAAAGCAGTTTTAAAGAATAATCACACTAGTCTGAGTAAAAATACTTCAGAATAGCAATAGAGAAAAGTCTGAGTCACTTATAAAGAAAAAAAAAAAAACAAGTAAAAATTGCTGTTTGGCTGTAGTTTCCAAGATATAGTGTTATGTTAAAATGAGTTAATGAAAGAATGGGTCTTACTCAAAAGGAATGTTCGTCTCAAAGTTACCTGATCTACTTCAAAACCAGGTCTGCACATGAGAAGACATTCACTTTTCAGGTTCTTAATAGTGGGAAATATAAAAATCTCTTGTGTAAATGTATATGTGTTATCACACTTTATCATATACATTGGGGCTCAGTTGGTAGAGTGGGTCATCCGATGACCAAAGGGTCAGGGGTTTGAATCCTGGCTCTGACTGCCCACATGTTGAATTTTTTTTCTTGGGCAAGACATTGAACCCTGAGTTGCTCCCAGTAGGGCCTTGCAGTGTCGTGGCAACAGTCGCCTACAGGTGTAAGAGTGTGTGAATGGGTGAATGTGAGGCCTTAAGGACCGTGAAGGTGTATAAAATGCATTATATAAGCGCAGCCCAAACATGAAAACATGAGCTAACCAATTCATCTTATTAATAATGTTTAGGATTTAGCACATTGAATATAAAAAAAATATATATATGTAGACCAGTGTCATTTGTGCACATATTTTATTTAATGCAATATTTTTATTCACAGAAAAAACAAGTAGAAATGCCATACTACATGGAAACAAAACCAAGGCTGTGTGAAGAGCTACTGAAACAAATGTGAGACAAAGGCTTTGAAAAACTGTATAGGATATATAATGGAGCTAAAACTCAAGCCAGCTTCAGGGTTTTTTTTTTTTTTTTTGCCAAAATGCTTCTGAATATCAGCCCCTCAATCCATAATTCAGCTAGCATGATACTATACAAAACACTATTTAACTAGCTTAATTTAAAATCAGGATTACAATGGAGAACAAACTCTTAATTTTGCATATCAGTACAATGGGAAATAGCATTAGCATATTAAAATTAATGTTTAATATAACTTCCTCTAATAACATTTTCCTCTACATTAATGGACGACACACAATGAACCTGCATATCCACTGAATTTATGTGGTCAGTGCCGTCACTCATTACTTGAAAAAAAACTAACACAGCTTTAAGTGCTTACACTATTCAACCTTTCTACTGTGCAATTACTGGCCACTTGGCAAGGTTCAAATTCAGGAAAAAAGGGAAGGTGTAAAGTTAACAGTAGCTGGCAGCAGTAGCCCAGAGGCACATAGCTGAAGAAAATTGAAAAAAGGTTAATTACAGCCATCACAGTTCACATAATCACACACTGTGAACCTGTAGTAATTGCACCATATTAGACATTCATGGCATTAGAGTAAGTGAGGGTGGGGTGATGGGGGGGTGTTTGGTGACATGTGACTCCTATGCAAAGGTACGTCAACATCTGTCAAACATAAACTACAGTCTGTTTTACTTGATTTGCTTTTTCCTACGTCAGTACGGTCATGTCAGGTGAAACCTTGACATTAGCTTTTTTATAGACACCTTTTCCATTAGTAATTCAACTGTAAATGAATGTTGTTTCAACACAAAGCAGTCACATATGGGTCTGTCCTGCTTTGTCTCCAACTCTACTCTCTACTACAGAGTGCTTTCTTTTCCTTTCTTCTGTTTAGCACAACTGTTCTTCCTCTTATGTAGACATAAAAGATGCTTCTGAGCTTCCTCAGGCTCACCTTTATTACTCATGTACATGTGAGCAGAACATGAGGTTTGTATGAGTCCTTGAAAATGGTTGCATTTAATGTGTTTTCAAGGTCTGAAAAGTGCTTGAAATTCTAATTCTTTAATATGATTCATTTATTTTTTTTAATATTAACTCTACCAGGCCTAAATGGCTAGCCAAAGTTACTTACAGAGGGAATACATTTTGAAAAATAAAAGTCAATATTAAAAAATGAAAATTCCCAGGTACATTTTTACCTTAATCTTTGTCTCACTGCGTATGTGCCTGAAAAGCACCAAGTAGGTTTCCTTCTTTTTTTTTTGCTAAATCTTTGTGTTCTCCTTTAATTTCTAAACATTCTGCTATTATGAAACATCATTTCAGATGTCTATAGCATAAGACAATGTACATCACTGATAAAAACTGAAAGTAATTCTGACTATATGTACACCCCTACACATAGATATGTGTTTTACCCCTGCAATAAGGTGATATGCTGTAAAATATTGAAAATAACCCTTTAAAGTGCTTGAAAAGGGCTTGAATTTAACCTTGAAAATATGTAACAACACTTTGACTAGTATACAACGCGAAGATAACATGAGTGTCCTCCAATCATCATCATTATTCAGTTCAACAGTATAGGTTGTGTAGCAGACAATCCTTCAGTTGACAGTGATTTTCAACATCCATCCAGATAAATTCTATGAAACAGGCTGAGAGGTTCAACTGAGAGTCTAATAACAACACTGCAAAATGCAATATGTTGTTTCAACTGAAAAATATGGGAGAAAAATACAGCTTGTTCTCCTAAAATACATCAGGTTGTCTCACTGAAATATCCCATGTTGTGTGTACCTCTGTCTTCCTTTTTAGACACACATTTGTTAGTTAGTTGAACTCCTGGGGTACTTGTTTGAAATTAAAAATTTAATTAAAAAAAAATACAAAATTGATTGTGTGCCAGTTGCATTGACTGGCTAGTGCTGGACTCAAACAAGGGACCTTCTTATCATGAAGGAACTGTACTTAGAACTGCACTACCATGTCTTCAATACCAACAAAGTATAATCTAGTTATTTGTGGCTGTGGGATTTTTAAAAGCTTAGTCACAAATTTCCATCTCTAGCTAAACCAAGACGCAATTGAAAATGTAGTAATAACAATAATATTATTTATTATTATATAGCATTTTAAGATTCTGAAGTCCATGGACTATGTGAGAAAACATGAGTCGCCATCTGGTGGACATTTATTATTATTA
>JAPSES010000258.1:9827211-9916983 GCA_029822895.1 Maxillicosta whitleyi
TGGCCCCATTGACCCCAATGTTAATGAAAATTTCAAAGTGATCCAGAATCCAGGATTTCTTCCAGATCACCCCCAAAGGTTAATCATTTCTTCCTTGTGCCATTGCCAACAAATCCTGAAAATTTCATCAAGATCCATCCATAACTTTTTGAGTTATGTTGCACACAATCAGACAAACAAACAAACGCCGGCAAAAACATAACCTCCTCGGCGGAGGTAATAATAAATATAATAATGATTATGATGATGATGATGTATAAAATGTATTCCAGCTTTATATACAAGGAGCAAAAGAGGGATGATAAGTTCATGACTGGAACCTGCCAATCATCCGTGATGCATTTGGACATTACATCACTAAAACATGATGATCCACCCACTCTCCAGAACTGCCAGTGAACTTAAGCCAACAAAATTTATTAAGGTATTTAGACAAGGACGTTCAAGTTGTATTTTTGAGTTATCACAACAAGTCAGGTCATCAGTTGTTGTAACACAGAATCATGTGTTCGCACAATTCCACTGTATATTGAACTGATAAAGTGTTTTTGAAACATTTTAGCTGTGACTTAAGCATAAAAAACTAATATGTCAATAAACTACCTCTTCAGCTGCTTTGTAAAATCATCCATGACCCTTTTGTTTATTTTCAATTGTTTGTTTAAACAAAAACAAACTATATGTCAAAGTCTCAAAGTAAAAGCAAGGGAAAGAAATTTAGTGAAGTTTCTTTTTTTTTTTCTTCGATTGAAATATTTAAGAGTTTCTGTCGTACACTTTCTCACATCATCACATCATCTCCTCGTTGCTGGGCCTTCTGCCATCTGCCAGCTTTCTCTTAGTCCTGACCTCTTTACTCCTTCCCACACTCCATCCCCGTTTCCCCCTGCGATGCTCTAACTTCTTTTGTTTCTATCCGTTTTATCCATTCCAACTTTACTGGGGTAATTTTTATAAGCCATTATGGAAAAGTGCCGAAGCCGTCGGCAGTTAAATTCTGACTGACATGCAGGGAAGTGCATTTATTGTACGCGTCTCTCATCCTATGAAGAGGACTAGTAGTGAAGAAAAAGAGAGAGAAAGCGACTGGGTGGAAATGTCGAACGGTCCAGGGGAAAACTAATCAAAGAACGCTGGCCTTCAGCAGAACCGCTGCCACAGGCCCACTCTGTGTAAATCCCTCTTCTGTCTCGACAGAGGGCACATTGTAAGGGGAGGTCAAATGCAGAGGAGCTGTGTTGTGTAAAGCAGCGTTGTGTAGTTTCAGAATGGAAATGGAAAAGTGTAAAATGCCAAAAGGGATGATTGTATGCATCAAACAAAGGTCTACTTCTTCAAGACAGAAGAAGCAGCACTCATGTCATTCCACAACCATTAAGGCAAACTCATGTGTCGTTTACATTATATTTAAAAAGTATTGTATCATTTTATGCTGTGGATCAACGCTTTTCTGCCTGATTTTATATTTATGTGTTTATTTTCATTGTGATTTAATCAATAATTGGGGGGAAATCTGATTTTCTGCATTAAGCCCTCTGAGTTTGTGTAATGAGAAGCATTGTCTGCATATAAAAGAAGTAATGAAGGATAAACTTCTAAAGTATCTACTATATAGAACTTTATAATTAACTTGCTGTAATCCATTTCATAGTTCTGTGAGCTGAAAATGACAGTTATGTGCAGGGTGTTTGTAATGCTCAATGTAAAAAAAAAAAAAAAAATTTGTCAGATAAGTGGTTTTGGAATAATGAAATAAGACTGTCAGGTTTCAGAAAACTCCTAAAAACTATTGCATTAAGAGATTTTTCAGACGTGTCAGTGAATGTGACGTTACCAGGGTTTATCCTAACAGATTTGATGCAGCCTAAGAAATAGTTTGAAGGATCCAACAATCAATACACTTTCATCTGGCCATCAGAAAGCCAGGAATCAATGTTTTCAACATTAATATGATTACCAGCAACACAACCCTTTAATACTTCTTATGAAAGTGGAAGAGTTTCATCCCTGCCCTTTGGCTGATTTATTTAACGCAGCATGTTGTGTATAAATAGCCAAAACTCTCATTCTGTCAGATGTATTTTATCATATATTACACATCATCATTTATCTGTGTGCGAGTTATCCAAACTGATGCCAGACATAAAGTATATTGAAATGTTGACAGATTTTTTCTTAACCCATAAAGACCCAAACATCCACTGGTAACCAAAATCATCTACCAATATACGTAAAAATGTTTAATAACTTCTGATCCACTTATCCTATCAATATATGTAAATAATTGGTGTAAAATGCAGTTTGTCATCTTTTCACCGTCATCAGATACAGTATAATCCATTTGGATGTTCGGGGGCTCTGTAGTTACCATGGAAACACTATCATCTTCTACAACATTGATTCACCAGTAAAAGCCATGGAATTGGATCAATGACAGTGGACAGACACAATGGGTTTACTTTCAATTAATGATAAATTTTGTTGAAAAAGTCACTTTTTAAAAAAAAAAAATTTCTCTGTTTTTGTTATAATGACAGTTAACTTTAATATGTTCTTTTATGAGCATCTACATGACCAGTAAATTAAATATGGGAAAATACCTGATTTTTATTAAAGAAATGCAAAATGCAGGGGATAATATTATAATACATGGTGATAAATGGGTCTTAATGGGTTAATATATCATTGATGGCATAGTTACATATGCGTATGAGGAAATAAGGGACATCTTTTGTTGATCTTTGTGCCATTCAACCTCCAGATTTCTCTTCCGCTTGGAAAAAAAACCATGTTAGTTTATACATCTATTTGTAATATTTTCATACAAATTAGATGTTGGTTTGGGGAGGGGGTGGTGAGATGAACTTTGCATGCTGTGCCTCTGCTTTCCTGAGGCGGTACTCAGAACCTTTTTATTTTACTTTTCCTTGTCTCACGCTATTTCTCTTTGCCTCATTCTCTCTAAAATAGCCACTCTCTATCTCCCTTTTTCCCGGTAATGAATGCAGGAACTCTTCTTTCATATGTGTTTAGCTGTGCCTGGAGACTGGTGTCAGCCCATGGTCCCTTAATTATTAATTTGACGTTATGTGCTGGCCGTTTGATCATCTCCACATATCTGTATGATTCAGATTTAACAAGTACCCCCGGAGACTCTGTTTTCTCAGACTTTTTCTTAGGCTTGTTGTCTCCAACCTACTATAACCAAGGAAAGGGAAAGACGATACCAGCCAGCAACAGCCTCATGATTACTTATATTTGATGGACAGTTAACCCAAACACCCTCGGTGCTATGAATCCATGGCTGCAAAGGATGTAAAAGAAATGTACCATCTGTATAGTACTCAATCACAAAGGAAAGAGTGTTTGTACATCAGACACCAAAGGTTATATAAAGCCTCTAGCTGATGTTCACTTTTAACATGTAATACTGTCTCAAATCAAAGTGGCTTATATTTACTACCCTGTCTTTTAATGTTCACTGCTCTAGCCTTGCTTCTGCAGTTGTACTGCTGAGACTTTTCTTTTTATACTTCTTTTTTTCATCTACAAAAGATTCAGTTGAGAAATTACCAAGGATAAGTTGTATGATTCGCTCCTGCACTTAATTATCTGTTTCTCAACAAAGTTTTGTCTGTGTAGGTGTTTATTTAGTGTGTGTGTGTGTTTGTGTGTGTGTGTGTGTGTGTGTGTGTGTGTGTGTGTGTGTGTGTGTGTGTGTGTAAACTGTTGAAGAGGGACGCTGTTATGTAGTAGTACATTAACTTAAGTAAGTAAGTGAGTTTGTCAGGTTTTGTGTGACATTAACATGCGGTTTGTCATGTGTGAACGCGTGAGCAAATGTCCAAGCAGGCATTTGGAAATTTGTCCTTTCATAAATGTGATTATATTATTTAATTTTGTGTTAAAAAAGGCTGAGTTTGCTTTACTTGCGTAAGGTCCATCTTATGACCTGTGTTATAATGTCTTTTTCTGTCCCTCTTTCTCTCCTCAGCACCACCACGTTTCACTAAAGTTCCCGTCGACCAGATTGGTGTCTCAGGGGGTGTGGTCTCCTTTGTCTGCCAGGCGGCAGGTGACCCCAAACCAAGGGTTAGCTGGAACAAGAAGGGCAAAAAAGTCAACTCCCAGCGTATAGAGGTGAGTCTGTGAGCCCTGCTGATCAGTGTTACACTAGCATGCAGCTACTTTCATGGTTAGCACTTAATGTAACATTTGTATTAAAAGACAGAAAAACAAAAAAAAAAACCCAAACATATCCCTTCTTGTTAACTGACCTTTGCCCACATGTGGTCTAATTATAAGCATTGGTTTCCACTGCACTCAGCTTCAGTATTTTCCAAAAGAGTGGAAGGATGTTTTTAACCACAAAAGTTGGAACAACAGCTCGTAATCTTTCACAGATTTGTTGCAATGTCTAAACAATTTGCAGGTTCTATAAACTGCAGTGGTCTCCTAACTCGCCAACTCTGTCCTTTTTGCACTTCACTAATTCTCAGTTGCTACATTCTTGTGCTGTTTTTTTTTTCTTTCTTTCTTTTCTCCTGCATACCGCTCTGTCTGTGTGAATGTGTGTTATTCATGTTTGTTGTTCAGTTCTCGGCAGGCGTCCCAGATGGCATCTGTAAAAGTCTTGATTGATGCTCAGTGTCTCTTAATTAAAAAGTTGCTTTCGTTAACGACAACGGCAGTGCACTGAGATTGACACACAAACACTGCAGTGTGAAGACAAACACAGGCAAGGGGGCTTAAAAAAAGACAACATCAACAGGGGAAGAAGCAGCATCTCAACAGAGGGCAAAATAGAAAGACAAGTTGTGTTTGTGCGTTCTTTTCTGTAGCGTGCTAAGTGGGAAACAAAGCCAAGGGCGTGAAGGAGCTCGCCAGAACGGACGCTTTCCTTCCTCCATTTAACTGAAATAAAATTTTGTAAGGGGGTTTTGAAGTAGTTATGAGGGTTTTTTCTGTTCTACCCTCTAGACAGCTGCTTTGATATTGATCATGATGCCGTGCTCTGCAGTGTTTTTAGTCTAATTAGCAGCTCAGCCCTGAGACGTGGAGCAGCAGGGCTGCTGCAGACTTGTATCTCAAAGTCATGCTTTGCTCTGAGATCTCAGCAGTGAACCTTTTTGTTGAAATGGTGTAAGCTACTCTCAGGGAGGACACATATCTGAAGAGTAGCTTTTGCGGTTAGACTGACAGAAAAAAACATCTTTTTAAAACACCATTTGTACAAAAATTAAATTATGTATCATATTTGTCATTACTGTGTTGATAGGTGGTAAATTAAAAACAGTAGCCTTCAATTGTAGTCATTGATTTTGTCCATTAGTTTAAGTGATGAGATTCAGCCCAACATTTACCTGTTGTTTTCTTAATGTTGGCTTATTGCTATCCTGATAAAATCACATTCTGCTACGCCCGCAGGCATCACATTTAAGCTAGACTAAAACAAAAATGTCATTTTATATACAGTGCAGTATACTGTATGTCATTGGACTCCCTTACAATAGTTTTATATGGGATTAAAATTTAAAGGTACAACATGTAAAGTTTACTGGATCTAATTAAATGATCAGAATATTATATTAAAATATTTTCATCAGTGTGTAAGCACCTGAAAATAGGAATTATTGTCTTTTTGCTACCTTAAAATGGTGCTTCTTCTGCAGAGTCCACCATGTTGTGTCGCTGTGTCTACGGTAGCCCATCATGAACAAAGTACAATTTATAGGACCTTTAGATTTTCTCCATATTTGTTAAAATATCCTAAGATTGGATTATCATAATGCAACATGTAAACATTAGGCTGGGAGCTTTAAAAGTAGTCAATCTAATGAATACAGTAAAGAATGCTGTAGATGGTAGTGTTTTCATATTTAGATTTATGTTGCTTTTCTCATGTATTTGTTATACTTTAATGCACATTTAAAAAATTATGAGCACACAATAGACATCTACAAAAGGACAGGTATAAACAAATATAATAGACAAAAATAATAGCAGGGCCTTTTCTGGATTTTGGCACATTTGAAGCAGTCAAACATAAAGGTTTTTATTATGTATTTTATTAAGTATGTCCATAAATGTAGGCTAATTATTATTTTAAGTAACTCTTTAAGGTTCAGTATTCTCTCTATTCTTTATTCGTAGTGCAGACTAGTCTCATTTTGTTTTCAAGAAGTGTTTTCAACAAGATTCAAAACAAAGGGATTTACAGAGAACAAAGGGCATAATTACAGATAAAAACGAGAAATAGCCAACACATCATGCATCGAGATATGGGGCTAGAATTCTGTGTAGAGAGAAAGAGAAATACTTGACCGTTTATAAGAGCTGAAAAATAAAATCCTCTCCAAGTTAGTACGCAGTATTGTTACTCTTTTCCCCGAGGAGCTATTTTGGTTTTTCAAAGCAACTGATCTTTATTTTTGTTTGTTTGTATTCCACGTGTTTCTAAGACTCATGCTCTGTGTTATCGTGTATCAATACAGACTAGGTATGGGCATGCAGTATTGGATTAAAACGCTGCATTTGTCTAACATTATCTTCTATTTTTTCCCCCTGAAGACAATTGAGTTTGACGAGGGTGCAGGTGCCGTGCTCAGAATCCAGCCTCTGCGAGCACCACGTGACGAGAACATCTACGAATGTGTGGCCGAGAACACCGAGGGCGAGATCACCGTCAATGCCAAGCTGTCCATCATCCGAGGTGAGTCCTGCATTATGAAACAGCACCACAGAGGGGCCACTACAAAATAAATCATTAAACTGGACGTCCATGGGCTCCACAGGTTTTTATCTGATGACATATCACCTTGGAGTTTTCACACCCAGGAGCTGTATTTCAAAGTCTTTTTTTCTTGGAATTTTTACAACTATAACTCTTGTCATTTTTACGAGTAACACTTTTAGGTTAAGAGGCTAAAACTGATAATGTGGCTTTGTCAGATATATTAGATTTGTTCCCATAGGTGTAAAATTTATGCTCTAAAATATACATTGTACACACAACCATATCCAATCTACCGTATAAATCGCTATGTTTTGGGTTTTTTTTCCCTTTTATTTCTTCATTTTTTTGTACTTCAGCTTTACAACACGGTGTCAAACAGACTTTACTCATCCTCATTTATACAGTGTCAGGGCTCTTTATCTTGAAGCCATCAATTTCATTTGAACTAATCAACTGTCTATTCATGTAAGATAAACCTCTGTTTACTGGAAATGAAAACCCATGGGATTTGTGAATGAAAAAGGCTGATTGATCACCCACAAACATGCACTCTGCAATAGTGGGAGATGAACCTGGAATGTTTAGCTCCTATAGGTTTTACTCAGGTTTTAACAAAATACACATTTTTTTCTCGTATTTTGACACCTTTTGAGGACACTATCATACTCTAGGTTAGTGTTTGTCAATGGGGGTGGTACCATTGGGACACCGTCAGGGGGTGTTTGGAACGAGAAAGCTGAGAGGAGGGTGCTCAGACTAAAATGGGGGACAGGTGCAAGGGAGATGCTACCTATCCCCCACCCCGCTCCACAATTTGTTTCGGGGGACAACAAAGAGGATAATCCTGTAATCATGAGGTAAGGGGGCGTTACATACAGTGTGCTATAATGCTTCACCCCCCTGCTGACCCCCTGGTCGCGTGTTTCTGGGGGTGGGCAAGAGCCTCAAGATAACTGTGTTAGGGAACCACTGCTGTAGGTAAACACGTGTGGTCATACACTTCCACTTCCTTCACCTCTTGAACTCCCCGTCTGTGTCGCACACACATCGACATACACAATCAATGTCTTCTCCTCTCCGCTCTCTGTTTCTGATCTTTTCTGCCACCATCTGCCATGTTTCCATTACTGGATGAAGCTGCTGGCTGACTGGTTGGCAGCACACTAGCTAGGCTTTTCAGATCCACAGGCAGAGGGGTGAGGTAGGGAGTGTGTATGTGTGGTAGGGGGTGTTGGACCAGAAACTGAAAGCTTGGACCAGTATCCTGGGTTAGTTATTGTTAGCTACAAACTCCAAACCCTGGAAACATGTTTTTGGGAGCTATGGGGGTTAGAGCGCCTCAGGTGCCTTACAAAGCTGACGTGTAGTAATTGAAATAATTACACGTAGCTATATTCACTACAGTTTGACTCATACTTGCCTGGGGTGTTGTACACCAAATGAGCAGGTAAGTGTGCGAAAGGGATTTAGACTCTGATAAACACACGGTAGTTTATGAGATGAAGCCCTTGTGATAGATGGGCTTTGCTGGGCTTTGACTCCAAAATGCCTTACTTAGCATTCAGTAATATATGACAGCAAAACGCCTTACTTGGCACCTACTGATCCATATTCAGCATCTAGTTATTTTATTGAAGTTTATAGAAAAAGAAGAGTTAGTTGGATTTTTGTACATATTTGTAGTTTTAATTTATTATTTAGTGTTTTATGCAAAAAAAATTTCTTCATTCCTCTTTGAAAAGGACAAAAACATACAGCCCATATGATGGGCAAATTGAAAATACGACGCTGGAGAGGAAAAAATAAAGTTTGAGTAAGCATGTGTACATCTGTGTGTATGTGTGAGATAGCACAGGGCAAACACAGGGCAGCCAAAGGAGCAGAGGGAAAATGAAAAGTTATTGGAATCAGCCCGACGAGGTTTCCTCTAGAGGCCGGAGGAAGACAGCAGCTCTCTTGCCCAGGCAAAGCTCAACACTGAAGGAAGAATGAGCATATAATGATGACGAGAAAGGTGCAAGACGAGTAGCAGAAGGTGAGAGAAGTACATTCTCTCTGTTTTCCATTTTTAATGAGGTCAGGCCCCAGCATTAACCCATTACTGAATGAAGGAGTCAGGAAATTATATTCAAAGAAATAGCTCAAAAATGAGACGGCATCCATAATTTGATTTCGAGGAAATTTAGTGTTAAGAAAGTGGAGGAAGATGTTTAGGGTGGGAGGAAGGAGGGGATATTGACTGTCGAAAGAGAATCTGTGGAAAGACAGAAGTGGAACAACCCAGACAAGCAACAGCAGGGGGAAAATGGAGGAAAGTTGGCCAAAGATGAAGGAAGACAACAGGGGGTGCTATGGCCGATTGGCAATGTGGAACAGGTGAGGAGGACAAAAGGCAAACATGGGTTCTTGGAACAGGGGCAAAGGATTATGGGATATGGGACAAGGCACGGGGGACACATCTGCAGTAAACAAAGCAGTTGTGGTCTGGGATCTGGAGCGGCTGAAAATGGGTCACTACGATGGGTGACTTGGCCAAAAAGCCACGGCATACATTTGAGAAAAAAATGTAGCCGCTTACATTCGATGTGCATGAGTGTGACACTTGCATGAATGCACATTGACAGTTGATAATGACTTACTTTGATTTATTAATAATCTGAAATTCTTCTATTTCAAGTAAGAACATGACACAGTGTCTACTCACAGCACTAGAACACAGATGCGTAGTAGAAACACTATGTATAGGACCCTTCAGCACACATACACGTGCAGTAACGTGGAACATCAGCTCTTTGTGTCCTGGTGTGAACTCATCTACTGTGGCAGCATGTGGTCTCTGAAGTTGCAATTGAAATTAACAGACCCTCATAACACACACAGCACAGATACACACCATCTATCAGCCCAGCCTCTCTTCTATTGATGCATTAAGGTGCACACAGGAATACATGTATTGGTGGCAATGGCGACGGCTCTTTGGCTGTAGCTTCACTGTCTCAGCTGAATACCTAAGATGGGGGCCATCTGGCTCCACTAAAACTTGCACAGTCCTCTGGGAGTCCTTGGAAGGGGAATGACAAGAGAACGAGCACACTCCTGAGATGTGACACAACGTGCAGCTTGCTGTAGGAGTTTTTGTCATGGAAGCATTTTTCACTGTTTTGTGGGATTTACCTCAGTTTTTCAGCCAAGTGTTTTTAAGTGTCAACAATAAGGTGAATTTTCTACTGGAATCGCTGTCATTTCCTGCTGTTTTGAGGCCATCATAGGAGGGTTATCTGTGGGTGCTTGTCTTTTAGATTTCTGCAGTCGTTCCTGCAAATTCTTTCTCCCCTGAGGCATCCCAAGGGTAAAAACTGTGATTGATTGGTGGTCTGATATTTCATTTTTTATGACTGTGAAAAACATGCAAGTATGATGTGTTTATCCCTGTGTTTAGAGAACGCAACAGATGCAAAGAACTACTCTTGATGCTAGAAATACTTAGTTCAGAGTTTCGACTAGTGTGTCCTACAGCAGACCTAGCATTGACCGTGACTCAGGAGGTAGAGTAGGTCATCCAATAACTGGTGGGTTGGCAGTTCGAGTCCAGCTCTGTCCTAGTCAGCCCATTGTGTCCTTCAGCAAGACACTTCACCCTCCTTATCTCCAGTGTCACTCACACTGGTGTATGAATATTCAGTGGTGGTTGGAGGGGCTGTAGGCATGAACTGGCAGCCATGCTTCTGTCAGCCTGCCCCAGTGCAGCTGTGGCTACAAACATAGTTTACCACCACCATAGTCAGAATGTGAGAGTGAATGAATAAGCACTTTGGGTGCCTTGAAAAATGCTATAGAAACCTAATCATTTATTATTATTAAATTTGCAGTCACGCACCAAGTGCATGCCAAAATACAGTCATTTTTATTTATTTTCTTGCCATCCCCTCCCAGGTGGAACCAGTCAAACGTACTTACTCTGGCTGTTGATTTTTCTGAAAGCTTTAACCATTTCCTTTTTTACATCTGTATGCTTTTACCCAGTTTTCATCTATGGTATATCCACACATGTGTACCATACTGTATGTGGTGTATAAGCCGTCGTAGAATTACACTACACTTTTTCAGTTGCTGTGTTTCAAACTGAGGTGAAATGCCACCCACCTGCTCTGGAGCACGGTTCTGCTGGTCAGATTTCCGAGCTTACTCACATTTGCCTGGAGGGGAACGATGTGTAGCAGGCCCACTGTTTGATCAGTCTGTCTACTAATTGGCTGCTTTCTTGCAGGAGCAGGTAATGGTGAATTTTAATTCTGAACCCTGACACAGTCTGGGCACTTTTTCATAGAAGAGATGAGAAATGACAGAACAGGATGAGGGAAAGGTGTAAGTGCAAGTATGAAATGGAAAATGTGAAAAAGTAGCACAAAAATCCTTAGCTATTTTTTTTCTCCCGTTTTTACCTTTGCTGTTTATTTCATATGTCCACAATATTTGTACAATCATTGTATGACCATTTGATGCTATTTTCCTATATTTTTAACCTGTTTCAATGGGCCTTGTATGAAAGTGCATCTATTTCAGTGGGGTGATGTGTGCGGCCATACTGTACATGTAAAACTGACCTCGTACCCCCATAGCAGTGGAGGTTTTTAAATGTTTTCTCATAGAATATTATATATACTCAGATATTCTGTGAGCTTTAACAAAAACAAAACAAAAAAACCACACCTGAACCCAAAAAATAAAACAATACAAAGAAGTGTTTCAGTTCCAGTAGATTCTTCGATACAAAGACAAAAAGAAGGATGTTTGGACTCATATTACATGAAATTACGTTTCGAACTCTTTAATCTGAACCCAGATTGTAATGTGAGTATATTTGCAATTACATGAAAATCTACAATATTTCTCTTGATGCGTGATGCAATCTAAATCCACAAATATTTTGGATTTTAAAGTCTGATCCCAGGCTAAAACAGAAGCTAAGAGACAGACCGTAGTAAAAAGAGACTTTCTCCTCCTTGCTATTCATTACATCAGTATTTTCTCTACATCACAAACGCACATTTAAGTTTGTGAACTATTTCCATAGGGTTTGTTCTGGACCCTTGGGTTTTTATTAACACAACTACATTTTCCTTTTATTCATAGTGTGTAAAAGATTTGTAGAAAAACTCAAGAAGTACTACAGTCCTTCATAAAACATACTGAGTTTTCTGATTATATTATTTTCGGGGTTGATTTGCTTGTGGTAAGGTCATCTCTCTTTGTAGTGTTGTTGTTGTTGTGCCTTTTATTTGAAAGGCAAAAGTGAATTCAGGGCATCTAGTTAAAAAACAAACAAACAACAAAACCGATATGACAGTGAAACATGAGTAGATATGTGTTTATATGACTGAGAAAGAAGGAGTTGGTTTCCATAAGTTCGTGCACATATGCACATCGGACTGTTGTATGATAGAGGTGTGGTGATATGTGTACGTCTGTTTTTTTGTGTGTGTGTGTGTGTGTGTGTATGTGAGAATAAATTCGAGAACAGGAAACAACCCTGTAATGAGACGGTGAAGAATACATTTGGCAGTATCAGCAACAGATCTGGCTGTTCTTTTCTTTTTCTCTCTTCCTGCCTCTGAGGTGACCTTTGCCCCTCTCCTCTAGTTTCCAAACCCTATATGAGAATTTAAAAAAAATGTAGGAGAAGAAAAGCAAAAGCAGAGAAAACTAAGAGCAACTGAAGAATGAGGACTAAAATGAACAATAATGGTATAGATGAGCTCAAGACGGGGACCCTCAGCAGGACTGGAAATGAAGTAGCGCTAATATAGGGTGCACGTAATAGAAAAACTGTTGAACTTTTTCCAGGTAGACTTCGTGGTCTGTAATTGTAGCCAACTCTATTCTCCATCTTCTCCCTGGCAAACAAGCCTGTCTTATTCCCAAGCAGCACTCACTGTTCCACTAGTGAACAATACATTAATTGAGTATGGTAAGATCTTCGCCCATCACTGAGGGCTACCTGTGTACAGTGAACCAATTTTTGCCTGAACAAGTGCATTTAATCAATTTATAAGCAATAATATTCTTACTCAGTGTATGTGGGACAACCATCAACTATAGTTACCTTATCGATCTGAAAATACTATGTGGAGGATTACATGTTCTGATTTCTTCTTCTCCTCCTATACTGTGCAGGGATTCTTTAGCTGTTATTGGTGTTAGTGGTGCAGAGGGCAGACTTTGCACAAACAACAAATCAATAGGCGGATGTTGGCCATGAGGATGGCCCTTGTGCCCCCCATCTCTTATTGGAAGCTTAAGAAGTTTTGTGTGTGTTTTTTTTTTTTTTTTTCTGTGCAAATATTTGTTTTTCACTGTCCTTCACTGACTCTGACCCTTCCTTTCTACTCTTGGAAAATGCCGCTCTCTAACCTTTTTTTCCCTTTGTCCATTTTATACCTACATACTTCTATTTGTATGCCTGTCAGACTATTGTCTCCATCATTCTCTCTTGTTGGAAAAAAAAAAAAAGTTCACTCTGGAGGAAATTCACTTAGATGAGAGTTTATGGCCTGTGAATCCTTTGATCCTTGGAAGCTGTTATGTAGTAATCATGTGTGATTGGTGGATGAAGATGGAACAAAAGCTGTGTTAGTCAGAGAGAAAAATCCAGGAAGACGGATGAAGAAAAGAGGCGCTACCGATGGAGTGGGATAAGTGGAAGAATCCTGGCTCTAGGGGCAGCTGCTCTGAACTTTTGCCATCAATTTCATAAAATTCCTGCTCAAGTAGAGCGACCCTGATCACCTGAGACATCTGGCCCCAGCCAATATAAGACACTGGGGTAGAGTAAAAGGAGGCAGACAGGGAAGAGCTGGAGGGGTGACAGGTAACCAGTGGTATGGGCTGCCTGGTTTATTACTGGCTTCAAAGGGATTAAGTGCTGCATTTTCCATAACTCTCAGCTGAAGATATTTGCTGAGATATTTTTTTGCAATGAAGGATGCAAAAGATTTTTCATTTCCCGAATAAAAAGAAATATATTTTCTCCCAGCATGTAATAACTATGTGCGCTTTTAAAAAAAAAATCCAATTTGACTACACATGATAAATAAATGACTAATAATAACTTTAAGAATAAATGATAGCAACTGAATAACTGAATGAGTACAAGTGTTTTAAATGTTTTCATCAAACGCGCTATACACCACAGTGAATTCCATCTGTTTTATTGCTGAGCTGATGTTGTTCAGAAATGCAGTCAGTATGTGTAAATATGCATATTCATAATTTTCTGCAGTTAGATGACCACATGCAGGATGAATATATTTGCTTACTAATTACTTTTATCAGGCAAAATAAAATCTGTAAGGCATCAAAATACATTGATCAAATATTGTTCAGTGTATCAATTCAATGGGCCAAACTATACAAGGTTAGCCCTTTTATGCCACACCTAAGCAAAGAATGAGAGTTGGGAGCGAGCGGTGGAAACAGTGTGAGTGACGACCTTTGGAGTGGCCCATCTCATGCATAAAGAAGAGCAAGGGGATATGGTCTGGACCACCAGGTTCCTGAATATGCATGAGCCCCAGGCCCAGGTGACTGAAGTCGTACAACACAGAGGTCATGCTGTGGGCCCTGCAGGATTGACAGAGTTGATAAGACTTAAAGTGCTGTATGCTTCACAAGTGCCGCGCCTATGCCACCTGTCAGGACTGTGCAGAAACCTTTAGAGGGGCAGGACCACAAAGCTGAAAAAAGAGCACATGGAACGAGGTATGAGCCCCATACAAGAACACAGTAACAGAAAGCAAGAGAGTAACCTTTGAATGGGGTATTTTCCTTTGCATAGCACATTGAAATATCACAATTCATAATAGGAAATATAGCACACATAAAAATTAAACCAAAGTTAAAATATTTATGTGTGTCTTAAAGGGACAAAAGGCTGGTACCATAGACTGTATACAATTAGTGCAATCCAGAAATCACACATTGGTTTCTAAAATGCCATTTTAAAGCTAATAGTTTGTGATTTTGGCATCACCATATTGACCTTTCGAAGCTGAAAGTGTCCATATTTGGACAAAAAAAGGCCAGAGCTGGAGGACTGTGAGTGTTCAGGGACGTCTACAAGTGTTCAAGGTTGAGCTAAAGCTAAATGCTAGTTTAGTGACTCTGTAAATTACCAAACTTCATCAAGATGATCATTGCATAATAAAGTCAGACAGTGTTGTTTGTGGAAACCGTTAACCACAACTACAGTCGAAATGTGAGGAAAAAAATGTGTTTATTAAATAACACGAGTCTCAAAGTCTGGCTTGGTAGGCGAGTGAGATATAATACAGACCCGTCAATCAATCCCCAGCAGACAACAAGCTTTCTATTTGCAGTGAGATGTTATTAACAGAGGGAAATTTTAGAGACATACCATAATATTACATGTTGGGGAGTCTAAATAACATGAATGAGATCAGAATAAGCCCTGGAAAAAAGACAGCAATTTTAGATCTAAGTTCAGTGTAAGTGTGTGAGAGTTGGGGCTTTTTACAGCCATCACGCCTGAATTGGCTTAATTTTAGAACTGAAGGCATTGCCACCAGGTTGGTAAACACAACGATTAGTAATTGTCATCAAGTGGGAAAACATAACTTAGCCACCAGCTAGTGCTAAAGGTGTTTGAAAACCAGAATATCTAAAACAATGTATGAAAATATGATGCAAAATATGTCATGCAGATACATTATCTATTACCATTTTCCCCCAAACAGCACAACTGTGTTGTTAACTGGTGGCTAACGGCTGCTTGTACTGTGAAATAAACATAAACGTGTTGATTTCATCTTGTAGAAAAAAACAAATAACACACAGATAACACCTTTACAAACCCCACTTTTTGGCATCTGAGATTTCCCCTTTTAAGGGGTGAGATAAAATTTTCACACTTCTTAATGTGTAATAGGTTTAAACAAGGTGTTAAACACGATGTGTAATCATAGACTGTAATCGTGTACATCATCTTGCGCTATCCAGGATTTCTCCTTGATTACAAGGCTTGTGTTCTGGACCAGTGCCTGGATCCAACTGTTCAGTCCAGAGGTTGTTTATATTAAAAGAACACTGTGCTCCTCAGTCCTTAAAGGGAACAACACACTTAACCACTCAACTTGTGTCGCTCCAGCCTCTGTCCTCCCATTATGCCCATTTACCTATAAATCCACATTTCCTGTCAACATTTTTCCCTCACATACATTTCAAATTCCTTTCTTGACAATATGGCTTCTTTGTGTGAAGGGGTCTCATTCTACGGTCACAGCTAAGAAGGAAAGAGTTTTTTGTACATTATGTACTGTGTGTTTTTTTTCTTTATATTTTACCTTTTTTCATTTTTGTACAGATTCCTCCAGACAACAAAGAAACATTTTCTTGTTGACAATTTATCTGTCAAATTCTTCTGTACAGTAAGAACCAATGGTGAAATTGCAGCTTCTCTCATCCAGCTGCGCTGGCAATAATATTGCTTATTACCTAGTTTATCAGAATTCCAAACACAACCTCTCCCCGCAATGTCTTTATTCAGCACTTCAGCTGTTCCTGCCGTGGTTTAGGACCACATCCTCTGTGACCCGCCGTTGTCATTTCCACTTGTCACCTCCACATCTCGCTGTGACATTAAGCAATTATGAGGCCCTCATCTGACTCACCTTCTGCACAGTTTTAGCCACCAGGCTTTCATAATTGCTGTTCGTCTCAGCAAAGTTGCCTCCAAACCCTTCATTTGTGGCTTAATGAAAAATGACCTCCTACCTCCACCTTCCTTCGAATCCTTTTGCAATTACTGTCAGTCTGTATTGAATTTTTTGGTGTTTGTTTTGGTTATTTTAGTTGCTTTGGCAGGAAAAACACAGTGCAGCAGCTCAGCCATTTCAGTTCTTTGTAGTCTTGGCCCATTTGCTTGGCAGGTTTAGAGAGACCTTTATTCCGTATGTCAGGAGTACCAAGAGGCCTGCTCATGCACTGAACCAGCTGCATTGCAAGTATCTAAAAAATCCATATCATTTTATTACTGATGCCATTCATTTTCCCAGTAGATCAAACTTTTTTTTACTGCTGACGGATGGCAATGAGTTGTAAAATAACAACACTGAGGGGGAAAAAGCAGTTCTCAGTTATCACACAGGCTGTTAAAATGATGAATTTTAAAAGTTCCTTTGCACACGACTAACTGTTTAGATCTCCAGTTTGACTGCTAAACTTATGAGCCATGCTGTGCCCCGATGAGCTGTCAACGCCCCTCCCTAATGCACTTTCTCATCAATGTCATCATTAATTAGATATGACACACTTTTATGCAAGTTACATTGCCTGATAGCGACCAAAACACATTAGTTATTTAGAAAAATTTTTTTTTTTTCTCTGATCAAATATTTTTGTCACATTTTCAGAGGAAATCTCTTGGGAAAACACGTCTTTAATAATAAGCTTACATGTCTTTCACGGCTACTGGCTTATTCACTGCAGATTATTTATAACACATTTTCATTTCATAGCAGAGGGGAGTTGTGATTTAATGTGAAATGCGTTTCACAGCTGTCCTCAGAAACATAAAAGACATTTGTCTTTACATTTTGACTAAGAGCATAACCTTGAGTATACTGTTGTTTTTAATGTGGCTGATTTAAATAAAGAGTCATAGAAATGTCACAACTTGCATGGTAAAGAAAAATAAGCCATTTTCATGTTTTGAGGTATACTGAGAGAATGAGAAATGAGAAATAGGAATATATGTATGCAAGAGGCTGTGTTTAACATTTTGAAATGGTGTAATCTAAATTTGCTAGTATGAGGTTGGGTTTTAGTTGAATAAAATGCATCTCTACAGTTTAAAATGATGTCATACATTTTCTAAATCTTTTATCTCTTGAAGAAATGAACAATAGCAAAAAATACCTACCTATTAAATCTTTTAAATAACATGCACAGCAGTACTGCCACCCACACATTGTGGTAAATTCAAGTCAGGTTCGAAGGTGCTCCTCGCATCAGCACCCCACCCTCCCAAATGCATATACACTAACGAAAATACGTGCACATACTCAAAGCCACCCACCACTAAACCAGACCTGACTGGTTGATGTTTGTCTACAGTGAGGCACTTCCTTTAATGGCTCCGGCCTCATCTCCTGTCTCCCCTGGAGTTCGCCTGTCTTACCTCAGACGCCTCAGGAGCCTGACAAGAAAGACAGAGAGGGAGAGAGAGAGAGAGAGAGAGAGAGAACTCGATAAACTTCCACCGGCTGAGTCAGATAAACAGAATTTTTTTCCCCCTTTTTATGTTTTTTTTTTTTTTGCACTCCACCTCTTCTCCTCGCAGGCAGGGGATCGTTGGCACTGTCCTAGACTATTACTTCTCTTTCTTGTCTTGACTGTGTCTATAGTGGAGTCTCACTACAGCCTGTATGTTTTTCCTTCGAATAACTGGACTCTGCCTTCTAGCATTTTAAAATCATAGCATGGGTGGAAAAAGAATGCCAGCCTATAGTGGAGACTTGCCAGAAAAGCATTCTAAGTAACTAAAAATGTCCTGCAAATGCATGGAAGTGCCTGGGACTAAGTTAAGGGGAGGGGGGTTCGTTATGTGAGCCGAAATGTTCATTTTAATTGCAATAACCCAAAGTTTATTTTTAAAAAATGTCATATCCAACAATCTGAAAACACCCAGACTACAGTATAAGTGATCAGAACAGCCTTGTGATTTTTTACTTTGTATGCATGTTTTTGCATGTTGTTGTCTTGCTTCCATTTGTTCTCTATGTTATCCGCCTCATCTTTGCCATCAGGTGTCTTTCTTTGGCAACAAGCTGTCTATGTGCTGTTCAACTTTATGAATGTGGCCTAATATGGTCTGTTTTCTGAAGTGGAAGTGATGTGGAAAGTGCTTGCACACCAGTAACGGTCAGCTTTGTAGGCTAAAATTAGTTTCTGTTACACTCACATGTTTAAGTGGCTCATTTAGCCTCTTGTAAAGTCTGGGCAAGACTCAAGGATAATTAAAGGGAAAGATATACTATAGGAATGGAATCAGCAGACACACACAATACATATATAGATAAACAGTGCAGTACTTTTTTATATCTGTCCATTCTCCTTTATTTTATTGTGTCTTTTGGATTGTTTCGCTTAGGTTGTATTTTGGAGATTTGGATGTAAATGTTGTCCTTGGTGGCTAGATGCACAAGGTGTGGAATACCAATGGGACACCAGACGACTTTTCTGGAACAGAGAAGGGGGGTAGGGGTTGAGTGCTGGCTGTATAATAACCATTATTCAGCTGAGATACCTATCCGGAGAGGGCTATCGGTGCTGGGGCCAGAGACACTGTGATTAGATTTCCCCTGTGTTGCTATTCGTCTCTGTCCCTGGATCTTTCTCTGTCACTGTTCACCTGTCTTCCTACGTACATTTCTCAAGTGATACAGCAGAGTCCTGTTTGATTGGTCCTCTTGGTTACACAACTGAGGGAATGCCATGGAAATATGCATTGGATAAAAACTGCAGCGTCCATTAGTTTAAGTATACATATCCTATTATGCAATTATCAGAACCCTTCACACAGAAGGTTGGTTGGCTCTTGGGGATTATGACAGTTTTTGACCATAAGTTTCTGCAAAAGAGTTTTTAGGAAACACCATGAAACAGTTTGGTGTGTAATTAAGATGATTTGAACTTTGATTTATGAGGGAATTTTTAAGCTTTGCTTCTGCTTTAACTAAATTCTACTATTATTTTTATTTTTATTTATTTTTTGCTTGTAGATGTCTTTACAATCCATAAAATGCATAAATCCATGATATTAAAAAGGACTACCAAAAATATCTGGCACTTTTTTTTCATTTTATTTCAACATATAAAACTTCACTGTCACCACTTTAAGTAGACTTACTTGTGGTGTAATCACTCTTGGAAAGTGTGGACTAGATGGATCGCATTCTTATTGAACTTTTCGCTAGTGGACCAAATTTTGTAAACAGAAGCATGCATGTGACAAACTGTTGGCACTGGACAGAAAATTTGGGGGCAGGGCGAATCAGATGGCAGGTGTTGATGAAAATGATCACGGAAATCCTACCTGCACTTATCGTTTTTGGAATATGTATTCTATTTTTACAGACACAAATTTGCGAAAATAATGTTAACTGTCAAGAACAGCTTCTTCGGAGCCAGTTTCGTAACATGGACATCTGACCAAATGTCAAATAGACATTCAATCTCCTCAACGCTCCACGTCTGTCCATGGCTTATGGTTGCTGCTGTTAGTTCTGACTACCCGTGTGGCTCGATTACTTCCGGTAGCTATGGTGGTTTGTCAAGCACAAAAACTCACATATGCGTCTGTGGTTTGTTTTTGGCTCTAGGCCAATTGTATTTACACCAGAAGTGAGCTGGACCAGTCCACTTGTTTGATTCGAAAAAAAGAGTTTGCATGTTTATATTCACACCTGTCTGAGGAAATGAACTCTGGTTCTTTTTAAACGGACCAAAGAAAGTAGGTGTGAATACACTCTTAAAGTTTTCTTAATTAATTTATACGCAAGACACCTCGCCATTATTCTTCACTGTCTCACTATGTTTATTATCTGCTATGCCTATTACTTCCAATCTTTACCTCCGTTCAGTCTCTCCCCTACTGCTACTCTTCTCTCCTCTCTCTGCCAGTCCCCCTGTGGTATTAATGCAGAGACCTGCTTAAAGCCTGTGTCTCTATGCTGTGGCGCTGGGTAATCAGTTAACCTGATTATGCTGCTGATGAAATTAAATCATTTCAGTAAGTGAAAATAATAATATGAGTAATAGGTGCGGGGGACGGTGGAGCACCCCCTGGCATTAGCTGTAGTCTCAGCCTCAGTTTTACCTCTCTCTCTTCTGCCGCTCTCTACACTGTGAGATAATTGATGGCTCTGTACAGGCCACTATGTCAAAGATGTTGACACCAGATCAAAATGGATAGCATGTGTAGTGTAGTATGGCTGTTTTAACCAGTGCACCAGGATTTAGTTTCATTGGGTTTTTTTTTTCTGTTGGAATGGTTATGGGTGCTATTAAAGGTTTAATTCCTCATGATAAGTAGTCTGTAAGCACTAAAACTAAGAAGGGCATGGGTTAAACTTGCAGGAGGTAAAATCCACAATATTAAAATTTGCACTTTCCATCTGGAGCTTTCTCCTCCCTTTCCAAACCAAAGTACAAGAAGAGAGGCTAAGGAACTACAAGGTCATATTTTGCATTTTTATCAGAATCATTATGGCAACAAAATATTTTGCTGTTGCTGTTGAATGGAATAATTTAGGCATAACTATTTTTTAAATAATGTTCCAAGTGCTGGATAACTACACCAGTCATCAATTAAACTAACCTAAATAACCTCTTTTTTTGTTAATGAGTCTAAAGGGAGGACCTTTTTTAGAAGGCCACAGTTAGCATGGTAGAAAGCAGAACATAACAGCCGGTGTGAGTCGACAGACTAACAGCTGGACAGTGGCTAAGCTAACCAGGCTGATTAAAGGCTTTGCACCTGTCGCTTCTGTAATGATATTAAATGTCACAGTGAAATTAAAGACAATTATGGATAATGGTGTAATTCAAGCCAACCAAAAGTAAAAAAAAAAAAATTAAACCAAAGGGAATGGCAAAAATCTAAATAAGGTCAACTACAGCCTGCAGGAAGCTTAGCATTGGATGCATGCTGAGTAAATAGCTGCTGCATAGAATGGACTGTAGGTAATATTGTTATTTCTACTGACTTGAACGACTGAAGGTATTTGAAATCCCAGTCTTGTCTTCTCTATGCTTTTTTTTTGGTGGCTAAGAATACATTTTAGATGAATCTTTAATCTGATTAAGTTCAGAATCTCATCTCAGTTGTGTCTTTATGCAACCACTCTGCTGTTGTGGTCTAAGTGCTATACATCACAGCAGTTGGGGAGTACCAAGCTGAGCTACCCAGTTGCCAGTCATCAGCATATGCCAACCTCAAACACAAGCACTGAACAATTTCTGAAACAGCGGGATGCATCAAAAGGCTTTTAAAGCACTTTAGAAAACAAGGTGGCCCAACAAAGAAGTCGGGATACATGCTGAGGAGATTAAGATTCTTTTTAAGCTTCCCCATCTTCTCTGTGCACCTGTGGTCATTCAAGGAGTGGTCAGAGATGAGTGTTTTTGTAGTGTAACCTTATGAAGGAGTGTTCAATAGTTTTCCGAATCATGATTTAAAAAAAAGGCTGTTCTTAAGGTCTCAGTCTTTGCTTTAGTATGTGCAAACAGAAGTTGAAACAGGAATCATTTGTGAGATTAAGAAACAAAAAAGATCAAACTGAATTGGTGCTTTGAAAACAAAAACATAAAAATGCTTCAGGTTACTATAGTACGCTATAGTCCTATGACAAAGGCTGCTCCTGGAAAATAAGCAGTCACATTGTCATTGACCAATGGTGCACGCATGTGAATTCCTTTTGCCCTGTAAAGATTTGTCATCACGGAGAAGCCCCAGAACACATCACAAAAAAGCAATTGCTACACCATTATGGGGAAATGGCCCTTTGGGAATTCTGGGATCCTATCAGCTCATGTCATTGGTTGCCTTCTCTCCTTCACAGACAGGCTAGCTAACCCCGAAGTAACACTCCCTCGATGAGTGATCTATTTATTTTTGCATGGCTGCCTTTATCGACAGAGCCTGTAAGCTTCAGGGAAAGAGATGGTATCAGACTCTATTCTTGAAGAAGTAAGTAACCAGCGTCAGTTGCTATTTATTCAGGAAAGTGTGCTGCCTCTGTATCTGGTCAAAGCAGCTGTAATGATAGTATAATCTGTTCATGAATCCGCCCTCTCTGCATCATACTTACTCCTTTCATGGTTGGTATGTTTGTTCGCCCACCTTTTTTGTCCTACTCTCCCCAGCTCTAGCCAGCAGATTCCAGCGTCACCTGCCTAATTCCATTTGTCTCTAATCCACTTACTCAGTCTATGTTTTCAGTGTTATTACTGTTGTCTGTGTTCTTTGTCTGCTGTTTTCAGTCAGTGGAGACAGTTAAATGTTATGAAAAATACAAACGGGCATCTGATGCATTAGGCTTCACACCAAGACAGCGGACCCAACCCATGTTTGCAGATAAACTTCTTCAAAAGACAGCACTTGCTCGAGGGGTATGTGAGTGCAGCAGCGTTTATGGTATCTTGCACATAGATCATTGATGACACAAGGAACAGGGAGTTTGTGAGAACATATTGCTCTGTCTTGTCCTCAAGTTTCCAAAGTGAAGGGTTGCTTGCCATTGCTTTTCTAAGCTGCAGGGCAACTTGGTATGAAGCGATTATACAGGGATGGTCATTAATAATCGATGCAGAGGATACAGCACAGAGCCTAAACCAGTGTAAATGCCTGTACTTCTTTGAACCTGGCTTTGAAATATTCATTGAGTTTTTCTGATGTCAGCCTTAATTAGAGGTAACCTGCATGGACGTAGTTTCAAGACCCCCCGGGTCTTCTTTTTATCTCCTATTTGTCTACTATTTTCTCGTTCATTGTTTGAAATGGTAGTCTATTTGAATGCGCAGAGCCCATTCTCCTGTCTACTATAGCAGGTCAGACCCTGAGTGGTGGGATTCAGTATTTTTTTGTGCCTGAAGAACAAAAGTGTAAAAAACATATAGGAGCTATTTCATTACTTGAAGAACAATAATAATAGTCACAAGATTCTTTCTTGTGCAAAGTGGAAATAGAACATGGAATAGTTGCTCCTTTTTGTCCAGTAAAAGCAGACACACTGACCCTGCTTTCAGAGAAGTTGACTCTAAAATTAAAAGTCAAATGATTGTCCTAATTTCCCTTAATTTAGCTCTCCCCGGAGTGTCGACAACACCACCCTGATGTCTGCGGAGTAGACATGAGGTCACCGGCTGTCCAGATGAACACTGACCTCTGCTGTGCCCCCACTCGGCATCTTACTCAGTCAGTCTTCTAAGAGTTGCAATAACCTTGGGCTTCTGATGCATATTACAGCTCAGGGTGTTTCCCCCTCAGCTCTCATCATCTTAGAATGACTCACTGCTCTGGCTCCAGTCGGAGTAAAGGTCAGACGTTTTGACCCATTGGGCTAATTGTCCCAAGAGAACTGTGCCCAAGAGAGTCTGCAGAAGGAGAACAATGACCATAAAACACATCACACTATCATCTCCTAACAGTAAAATAAAGGCTCAATCATGCATGATTATTGGCTGCAGGGATATAACAGTGTTTATAAAAATAGTACTTACACTGGCCTTGGATGAACATGCTAAGCAACGATGGCCAAAGAGGCTTAAATCTCACCCTCATATACAACTCTTGCACTTTTGATGCTAGAATAAATTCTGGAAGATTATTACTCAATTTATATTCAGGGCTGGTCTACCAGGGGGAATAGCTCTATATAACCTCAAATTTACTCTGTTTTTGTTTTTTTAAACAAGGGGCAACTGGGTGAAGAACTAACAGGGATCGCACTATTTCCTCTTTTCTTTGATCTGTTATTTTAATCTAAATGCAGTTGGTACTACTGCCATGCAATACTTCATTATTGTGCTTAAAAGCATTTAAATTAAACTAATCATCCTTTTTTGAGAGTTTGTAGAGGGAATGTAGTCTGTGAGTATCTCTAAGCATTAAAAAGCTCACTCATTTTACAGTAAAATGCAAGTCAAAGAAAGCATCTAGTAGCTCATTTGCTCCTAAATTTGAGGTGCCTCTGGGAGAGCCTTTTCTAAATTAAATGTGCTTTACATGTTTATTTTCATCTTTTCTTCTTCTGGTTTATTCATTTACTCTATCTCCTGGAAATCAACAGCTATAATCATCTTTATAAATTGCATCTCTTTGAGAGGCCAGGGATAGATTTGGTATTCTTCTGAGATTAAGTAAGCGCTTGAAAATAAATGTCATTACACTCTTTAATAAACTGTTTGTATCTTATATCTGTACTAAGGCTGTCAAACATATGGCACACGGGCCAAAACCAGCCACCCATAGTATCCAGACAAGCCCATTGGATGAGTTTGCAAAAAGTAAAAATTACACAGCCGACAGTGACAATCGAATGTCACCGAGTCTTTACAAGATGTTTTGATCATAAAGTTAAAAACAGTTGCCTTCCACATAATATTTTGCTTTTAGTCTGTGATCTGTAAGTTGTAATGCACATGTGTAAATAATAAGCTAAAGAATATTTTTGTTAAAATTACTCTTATTTTTCTTAAAGCATTTTAGGTGGTTCATAGATGCTCAGATTATTCAGATTTTTTTGTGATAGGACAATTGTACTGTATATCTGGACATTTTTCATAATATAATTTTACCTTGTCACACTAAAGTAAAGAGAAAAACTTGGAGTTGTGATTATGAGGTATTTTCGTATTATTTTACTGCTCCAACCTGCTTGAGATCAGTTTGGGCTGTATGTGACCCCTGAATTAAAATGAGTTTAACACTCCTGATCTGGGGTGCCGATAAAGGGGGGGACTTGACAGATTCATAGGGCCTAGTGTTTGCTGGGAGCCCAGTGGATACAGGTTGGAAGTTCTGAAAATATCCTGTAAGATCCACCATATAAGAGAGTTATGGAAGTTGGGAGGCGAATGGTGAAAGTATGTTAAGTTTGACTTTTGTTTTTATGCTACTGCCATGTCTACCGTGTCTATATATTACACCACACACACACACACACACACACAATAGATAGGGTCGACAGCAGTTATGCTGTCATGGGGCCCATTATTGATAGTGGCGCTCATGCCCCTGACCTATACTAAGAATCTGCGATTTAAAAAAAAAAAAAAAATCATGGTTAACTACAAAAAAAAAACACTAACATTAAAAATGATGTATTGAATTGTATTTGTTTAGATTTTTTTTTTTATTTTTTTTTTTTGTTTTTTGCCTGATTTTTTTTTTTTTTTTTTTTTTTTTTTTTTTACAGAGGACCTACTTCCAACAGGCTTCCCTAACATTGACATGGGCCCTCAACTCAAAGTAGTGGAGCGTACTCGGACGGCTACTATGCTCTGTGCAGCTAGTGGTAACCCCGACCCAGAAATCACCTGGTACAAAGACTTCCTACCCATTGACCCCAGTGCAAGTAATGGGCGAATCAAACAGTTGCGTTCAGGTAAGGAAAAGTCTAGCATTTGTGGTCGCATTTGTCTATTAATTGTGTCTATTATTTACTTATGTTTTTGTTAAATTTCTATTTTACAGGTTGTTTAAGTACTTTACTTCAGAACATGGGTGTTACGGTGTGAAACTGGATGTTACATTTTAAACAAAAACAGCTGATACATTATATCAATCACAGTGTAATTCCCATGTTCTTATAACCATATAGCGAGTAACAGATAAATTGAATTTGGTGTGTGTCACTGTGAATGAGGTCAAATGATTCACAGTATCTCTAAAGTGTGTCAAACCAGACAATGAGAGCAAGGTCCATATTCTACTGAGTGGTGGGTTTGTTGTCTTGTTCCCATTGATTAAGCCCTACCGAGAGGCCCAGTAAAGCAAAGTCTAATTATATAGCTAATTAAGTGCAGGCCCTGGAGTGGCCCGGGGCAATAAGGGGTAGATATTTTAGGTCGATGATTTGTCACCATTCAGAAAAAATCCAATGACTTCCATTTGATTTTTTTTTTTTTTTTTTGCTCCAAACGTAAATCAGGGTAGATGCCACTAAATAAAGAGTCTGTTACTATTGAGCTCCTGCCCCAGTTGTGGCCCTCATAAGCTGTACACTCAAAAGAATCAATTTGTCATCTTATTATTTATGGTTTGCCAAATCCTATTCAAAGCTCCCTTAGATGCTTTTTACCCCAGATTTGTGGCACAGACCTTCAATTTTTATTTTATATTTATAATAAATTCTGCTTCTGCTCACTTTCTGCGGGGTATTATTCAGGAACTTGCAGAGAACTTTTGACTTCAGTTTGAGGACAAAGAACGTTCTTAAGGGATTTCTAGGAAGAAAGCTATTTAAGGTTATTTTTCACCCTCATTCTCATTTCCGTACATTCTCTGCCTTAACGTTATCAGGCATATATTCTTAATGAAGATGTCACGGTGCTGCAGCGTTACCCTTCTGCGCTGTCACAGTACAATATTGTATAACATTTAACATTCATGGTTTTGAGCTGCAAGAACAAAAATAGGACGTATTGGTTGACAAGTATATTTTATCATTATTCTTGTGATATTATCCTGTAGTAGATATAAACTTCAGACTTTAGTTTGGATATAGTAACTGTGGCAGGTTTGTAATATTATATTACAAGTGGGTATTTAAAATGAGGTCATTTTTAGATAGAAAAGATAGAAAATGTGAAAAAAAAATAATACATAAGTGGATTGAATTATGTTGGTATTTGTGTTTACTACTATGGGTTATCACCAGCTACATTTGGCTGCACTTGATAAGCTTCTGTTATGCACCATTAGTCTCTCTGGTTACATATCATCATACTGAAGGCCATGTCTGCTTTGAAAAATTGCTATAATGGCTTCTGGGTAATCGACAACAAATTTCAGCTTCTGCCTTATGTCTAACTTCTGGGTCATCTGTCTTTATCTTACACAATTTCTTCAATTGTCTTTGTGTGTCTTGTCTAACTGAAACAAATTGCTGGTTTGTTCTCTCTCTTTCTCTTTGTGTGTTTTGTCTGTATTTGTGTCTGAAACTCAGATATGTCTCGGTGCACATAACAGAGTCTTCAGCATGTTTCATATGTTTCATTTGACCAGCACATATACAGTAACACCAATTAAAACGGCATAAAACTAAACCAATAAATCACAACTAAATAATCTGACTAATTCTGTGATATTTTATATTTGTCTAAATCTCTAAACATTTCCATTTGTAGATCTATAATAAATAAATTCATTGCTTCCTTTTTCAATATCTCATGGTAATTAGGGCAAACAACACAACAACTAATAACTGCAGTTTCTTTAACTCCTGCTTAACAATAGCTTCTAATCTTAAAGTAAACTAAACTATGTTGTTGTGTCCATTTTTTTCCTGATTTCTTTCCTCTTGTTATTTCGTTTCCAGAAACCTTTGGTAAGTGTCTGGCTTAGCCCAGTGAGCCCGCCCACTCTCCTTGAAGCAGATGGCATAATTAAACTACTTTCCAAAATGCATGCATCCCCTGCTCTCTCCTTGCCCTCATCCTCCTTTGCCACTTGTCCCCTATGTTCTGTTTCATATCTTTAACTTTTATTTTGTTTTTGCACACACTGTTACGGATTCCAACTTCATGTTCTTTCAACTCCCCACATCAGAATTATAGCAGAAAGGCAACTCAAGGACAAGCAGCAGCATGTGTTTGAGAGGCGGTTAAGCATCACAGTTCACCTTTAAGCAGCACAATTTGGATTTTTTTATAGGAAAAGACTTGCTGAGTAAGTCTTTTGAGGCAACATTCTGCTTGACAAATTCTTGTATAGTAAGTTTAACTTTAACCACCTTTTTTTTCCCCAATACTTAAATAACTTTATTCGACTCTTCAGGGTCTTTACAGCCTTGTGCAAAGTTACACTAAAAGCCTGAACCTGCTGTATTTAATTCAACCTGACCATATTATGCAGACTTTAGACTGCTTATGCCCCGTGTCACATCTTTTTTTTTTTTTTTTTTTCTGCCGTGCTCTAAGACAGCAGACTTTGAGGAAATAATTGGACTCTGTTTGACTCCAAGACAATTATGTCAATGCAGCCATAGTCTACGATATTTTTAAATTCCTGGTGAGTGGCTTAGAAAATACTTTGCGCTACTGATATAGTATACATTACATATTGCTATTTTTTTAAGATGCAGTTGAACCTCAGTTTCACAATGATAATGTCACTGTCCAGAAATACCTTTGCAAAGTGTAGCAAGTGCCTGTTGGAATCTGAGAGAATGTTGAATACTTTCCAGGTAAAGGCCACTGCAGGAGCATTGTAAGGCCTGAACCCGCTCGGCCCACAATTGGGCAGGGCTGACTTTCTGGTCTTGGTCAAATATTTTCTCAGGAGTGCTTTTTTTTTTTCTCCTGCCAGATTGGCCCACATCCCCACTGGCTACAAATTTGAAGCTAGGGCTCTATTGCCCATGCTAGAGGGCTTAAGTGATAGTTTCGTTTGGCCACATTTTGTACCCCTTCTGACTTTTTGAACTGCTTGTAAAAATACACCCATCCAGTTTGAGCTCAGTATATTTTAGTTATACCTCAGACTATATGTATCTATAGGAGAGCAGAAAAAAGGAAATGACTTTGCCTTGTTTCAATACCAAGGCTCTCGTAAGGTAATATTAGCTGTGGGAGCTTGCATTTTTGCTGTAGTCTTTTTGATGGAAAGCTCATTCAGCAGCCAGGCATGATTTATGCTGATGAGAAAAGGGTCTGCATGATCTATCCCCCTAGGCTGCCATCTTTTCATGTCTTCAGCACTCGTAATAGCCATTTGTGCTTAAGTATTTAGCATTTTTAACACTTTTTTAAACAATAAAGTCTGAAACAGAAAACATATAAAGGATGTCACAGTAAATTTTGAATATGACAAATCTGGCATATTTGGAGGCCAGGTGTTTACTGATTTCAGGCATAAACAACTCTGACAGAGAGATTTACGCCTATGCCCAAGCATCAAGAAGAGATGGATGAAAAAAGAGGAATAGGGGGTGCATTTACAACTGAATCCCCCATCTTTCCTCCAGGACAAAAGATAAAATCCGGATACCACCATATGATTTGTAAAACATAAATTCAAAGATCAACAATCCAGTTCTTAGATAGTGGACTAGCCAGGCAGCTGACTGTTTCCTTATGTGCCAGACCATGCTGTGATGGCAGGGGCAGTGATATTTGCGTGGAAGTCCCCTGAGGTGCTCCTCTGGAGGTGTGGAGGGAGCCTGACATTTCTCCCCAAGTCCCTGTGGCTGCAGACCCTAAGCCCTTACTGGCCTTGTCAGCCAGAACTGATTAACCACAGACTAGAGAGACAGTGGGAGGATGGGAACAAGTGCATATTCATGAAGATTAAGTCTGTCTTTATACAAAGGTTTAAAATCATGACCTGACGGTTACTGTCTCTCTTGTATGCACATTTTTATGCAAATTCCAAACTGAAACATGCTGAGTTCAACTGCACTTAATATGAGATGTGCTAGAAATCTCTCACATGTGTGGGCATCAAAGGCGCTCTGTGGGGAGTGGCCTGGACCTCTGTGGATGCGGCAACAACATCCAGGTTTTCCCTGAGACCTGCTGCGACCCCACCAGGATCCAAGACTGGTGTCTGGTGTTGAGAAGGTCAGCCAGACGCCCTCTGGAGGGTGGTCAGACTTTGACACTGAGCCAATCACGCAAGCCCATCTGTCTCACACGCAGATGGACAACAACTTTGTCCAGATTGCCTCTAGCCAGGCGATGTCCTTCAATAATATTTTTAATATATTCAGAGGCTTGTTTAACAAAACAGCTGGGGTTCACTGCAGAGCAAATAATGCCACATTTGATAAAGTGGAGAGGTCAACGGCCTGTTGAGGTATATTTAGGTCATTGTCATCGTAAGCTGATCAACCCTTGGCTGACCAAAGCTTAAAAGGGGAGCTTATGGTCATGAGGCTGTGTGCCCATAGCACAGGTGGATTTGCCATTGTAATTCAATACTGGTTGGCCACTGCAGAGTGATTATGGAGGCTGAGAATGGACATAATTTTCTGGTAGCTGTTTCATTATCTCTTGAATCGAGATAGCACAAATGTTATTTTATACAATTTTGTTTCATTTGTCTCACGGAAAAAAGGCAAAAGTGTTGAGCTAGTGAAAACATCCTTTATAGACACCGCCTGAGACAGTGTGATTGTAGATGCTCCTTCATCTGACATTTCCAGCTTGAATCAGTTTCTAGAGTGGTCAAATGCTCTTCATCTCTGATAAAGTGAGGAAACTGTTGTGTTGTGCACTGTTCAACCAGTGTCAAGCATACCCTTGAGTGGCTTTTTTACCGCTTCTACTGAAATTACTTCCTAAACAAAGCGTTTGCAAGAGAATGTGAAAAGTTAACCACTTATCACAAAAAACAAGCTCTATTTTTTTCAAGATAATGAAATGATTAACTCGTGTTTTTAAATTTAGCTGTAAACATAAGCCTGTCGATTCTCAGCTTCCGTAGATCACAGCTGTTGCTTTCCTTTTTCTCTCCTCATCTCTTCATGCTGCTTTATTAAGAAATTCGAACTCCCAGTCATAGATCTTCCAATGCCTTCTCTTCTCATTTTTATTGTTTATGCATATCATATTTGTGTTGCTCTTTATTCTTTGTTTTGTTGTTTTTCGTTATTCAGTCTTTTATCTATGGTCCACTTGTGACAACCTTGTCCTGTATAAACCTGCTTTATTAACCTTAACCTCAGCCTTAACCTTACTTAACCTTACCCTAACCTTAACCTAACTTTGACCTTAACCTCACCTAACCTTTAACTAGTAACCTCCCTAACTAAAAATCATTTGAGCTAAAGCAAGATAAAGCAACAGCTTCCTGCAGCCTCTAATCAAACTCTAACACTATAACAAAGTAACCCTCCCAGAGCCCTGTTGTCCCTTGTGTCCTTGTGATTACCCATGATTTTGTGACCTCCAAAATGGTTGTTTTGTCTGGTTTTTCCAGTTACTCTTAGATATATAGATATATATAGAGTACCAATTACGGATGCTGAATGATAATAATTCCAGATACAGGTTTATAGAATATGCATGTTAGACATCATTGACCCATTTAATATTTGTAGAATTGAAAGGAATGCCTGAAAGACACTGTCCACTTTCACCAAGCTCTGTGTGGACATTTGTAGCATTAAACTAAATGAATTTACTCTGTTAATTGAAGCAAATGGACGCTTTACGGCTTTGACTATATTTTTACACGAAAGTACAGCTGTAAAACTGTAAAAAGAAAAATGTATCTATAGGTGCAGTGCAAACCAGACAGAACTTCAGTTCAACTCAGTTATTGCTTCCCATCTGCTGGTATCATAAAGGACGCCTGTATGCAGAGCTGCTGCTATGGTCTATGTTGATAATTTAATGCCCACCCACACTCCATAATGTATTGTATAGGAAATTGCAAGGCCCAGTTTTTACATTAATTCACAGGAAGTGTTTTGTTGGTTCCGGTTGCATTTGTTACACTTTGTACATGTCTTGTACACAAATGCATTGACACAATACACAAAAAGCTACAAATTCATTGTTAGGCACAGTGGGCTGTAGGTGTCTTTGCCCTGTAGCTCTTTGCCTACAGGGCTTCTTTGCTAAGTACTGTTATGAATCCTCCTGCAATTTGAACTGAGGGGCCTATCATAAAGGCAACAGTATGGAAATGAAGCTCTGGTTTAACTGTAGAGATGAGCTTTTAGTGTGGACTTCTTCTGTGTTATGGTTAAAACTACAGTGGGCAGAAACGAGGGTAAATGATGACAGAAAGTATACACACTCCTGTGCAGTTCTCTCCACTCCATCCTAACCAGAGACTGAATTTGATAGCCATCACAGTGAAGCCAAACATCACAGGTAGGGAGCCTGTCCAGTGATGAGCCACAGAGTCTGCACAGTAGAGATATGTCTGACAAGTCTTGACAGCCATTGGTCATTAAAGTTGTCAGTCACCAGTTTTTAAAGCCTGAAACTAGAGCCAAGATGAGGTCTAGAAGACTTGTTTCCTGTCAAAACCCCTTGAACCACAATATGCTGAAAGGTTATTATGGAATTCTTGCCCACTGACCCCAAAAAAATAATGCCTGCTTGAGCTTTAAGCAAATTCTTCTACCCACATCAAAGCTGTGCCTGTAAGGGATACATTTGACATCGTCGCAACAACTCCAGCTACATTTAAAAAAAAAAAAAAACACCAGCCACTGAATGGATAAGCTCAATATTTTACTGTCCCTAATGGGGTATTTGGCTTGCAGTCAGGCATGTAACACAATACAGACGCACAATAAACAAAGAGTAGGGAAACATACAACTCACAGTTAAATGAAACAATGGAAAGGGTCGGGAGATTGAATGACCAGGGAAGAGGGATGAAGCATGAGGTGACGAGTCTATCTGTCACAGCTAAGCAGGTTTACAGCTTGTAGGATAAATAAGAACTTCAATCTGTTTGATTTAACTCACAGTTGCCTGAAGGTAGAGCCTGAAATTCTAGTTCAGTCCAGACTCCGGGACTCCCTCGGCAAGTTTATATAGATACCCAGTATAGCATGGTGGCGCCTTAAACTGTTTTACTGACCTATTATTCAAGGTCAGTTGGCTGGGAAAGAGCTTATGCCACTGGAACAATCCATGTCAACTTAAGGTCAAACCTCCCCTGCGCTGCCGTATCACCCCGGGTTGCAACTCGGATAAAACACATGCCAATACTTTCAACTTCTTGAGCTGTGCAGATACAGCACTATGTTTCTACTCTGTCTAAAGAATGGAAAACAATGGAGTGTGCCAGACATATTCAGTAAAGCCTCCCCTTTCTCTTCCTTTGTGATACCAGCAATGAGAAGTACTTTCTTTTTTGTGTTTCTTTTTTTTTTTTAATCATGAAAAAATTCCCAATTCTGAAAGCCTCCTCTGAGATAACCTAATTGTTTCATAATCTAGTTCCAGTGATCCAACCTTTAACTCAAATACTCCTCTAACTAATCTATCATTAACCTTGAACTAAACTGATGTTGTGTCTTCGTTTTTGTGTCTCCTCCAGAGGGTACCCCAATTCGAGGTAAGATGTTTAACCATGAGAATAAAAAGAGGTGAAAACAATTACTTAAACTGTTTCATAACCAAACATAATCACACTAGACTCTCCCAGATGACTAAATAGTAGGGATATCAACGTGGCTGTTCTTTAAAACATCTAAATTATTTTCCACCAACATCAATAATTCATCTGTGTTTGTGTTCTGTTTCCTGTACATATTGTCTGTGTGATCCTATGTGTTTGACATTTCCGATGTACCGTGTCATCATCGACGTGCACTTCTTTCACCTTTGTGGGTATTCTGTGTTCATTCCTCTAACGCTTTCACCACCAGATCATCATTTTCAAAATACCTGTGGGCATTCTCAGATTCTTTTTTTTTTTTTTCCGGATGCTTATGATACAGCATTGGGAAGGTTGAAAGCGGAGGGGGAGCGACGGGGATGGTTATTACAAGGCTGTTTGTTTGCTTTATGCCTCTGACATTTAAATTGTTTGGACATGGAGCTGGAGGGTGGGTGATTGTTGATGGGAAGCGGTGGGTGGGTGTGTGTGTGTGTGTGGTGTCATGGTGCTTTTATTTGTTGAGAAGGCCATGTTAATGAAAACTGTGAGATGTTTAACCTTTTTCAAAAAATGCGTATGCTGTTTTTACTATGCCAAAATGAGCTCTTAGGAGGTAAATGATAGCAGTTGAATGTAAGCATCTCAAGGTGGGACAGAGGAGTATAATAGTATGAATTTGTTGATTTGGGGGAACTTTTTTTTTTCTCTCTTTTCAAGGCAATTTAATCTCCACCAAAATTTGTTGCTGAAGTATTTTATCATTTTATCACAGCTGATCAAGTGTGATTCATTGTGTTTGCTGTAAAATGCTTTTTGTTCCACAGGCTATGCAGGTAAGTGAACATCTCAATTTAATACGTTTTGTGTCTCTTCAAGGGGCTGGGATGAAGCCCAAGTGATGCACTGTGACAATAGAATTCAAGGTGTAAGATAAAAGGCTCCTCCATCCTCAGTCACTACAAACCATAAATGACAAGAATTGCCTATCATGTTTATGTTATTTTTTTTCCATTTCTTATTTCAGACTTTACAAACGTGTTTAGAGTTTCTAATGAATTCACACACTTCAATCTTCTAAAGCATTTGCTTATAACCAACTCAGCCCTTCCTACATGTGCTCTCTATGAATCAGAAAGCCTCATAAATCATATTGTGGCAAATAAAAGCAAGCGTGACTTATGAACTCTGTATTTGCATAATGAGATAAGCGGCCTGAAAAAAGGTGATTTCTACCCACCGTGTTAGTCTAGGATGCTTTTGAGAAGGGGAAAACGCAGCATTGGCGCTGGATACAGATGCAAATGTTAAATAGATTAAAGTGTCTTGGGACACAATTGCTTTGTCTTCAAAAGGCCTTACAAAAAGTTAAGAAGGAGGATGTTTTCAGGAGTAGGCTACCAATTTTAGCCCTGTCCACACTAACACAGATGGCCTTTAGGAGACATATGTTGAGGTATGACGTTACTTGTGCCACTGCTGAGCTCCTTTATGTCACTTGTGTGCGTGGGCGCTTTCCTAAAATGTAACAATGGCGTTAACTTCTATACAAAGTCACACAGGTGCTGGCCCAGAGGTAAGCAATAGGTAGGAAGGTAGCTAGACTCCCTACCTGCTTCATTACTGATTTCATGGGAGCGTTACAAGCCACCAGATGGGCACTGACAACAATGGCATCACACGTGGGGAGCCATGCTGGTGTGATCGCAGTATAATGACCTTGGGGTTGTGGCGGATTGTGCTCGAGTGACAGCGAGGATGCAGACGGAAGGAGAGAGAAGAGGCAAAAAGGGCAGGTCTAGACTTGGCTGTCTTGTTTTTGTTAGTTATTAAAGCCAGGAAACCATAACTCAAAGCTCCAACATTCTGCATGTTGTCCTCATCAGTTAGAGTCATCCACTTGATTATTTTTAGCCCTTATATCTTAAGGTGCTTGTTGGGTTTTAAATACAGTGCAGTGTAGCTTTAGTGAGTTGTTGTAGTAGGAATGCAGGATACAGAGTAAACGATGGGAGAGGAGATGAGAGAGGACTAATGAGAGACATGAACTGGAAATGAGAGCTAAAATGATAAAAAGAACAGTATGCCACGGGCAGGCCTGAGTGGGATGCAGAAGCAAGAGGGAGGGAAAAAAAAAAGAGTGAGACTTGGCCAGCCATTTTGTTGATCGCCTAAACAAATCAATCAAAGCCCGCTGGAGCACGCTAATTGAATTACACAAATGGGACTGGGGGGTACACATGGCAAAGCAGCTACAAAGCAGTGACAGGGGTGGGGAGACCACAGCTTCAAGCGCTCTCTGAAATTAATCATCCATGCCGGCCCCTGCTTGCTTTTCTCTTATCCCCTCATCTGTCCTTCTGTTTTTCTGCTCGTGTCTCTTCAACCCTGCCACCTTAACCTTGTTGATTGTGTAGCTCCTTCTCTCTCTTCTACACAGGATTTTCATCAGCGAGACTCTTTCCATCCCTCTCTGCCAGCCCTGTCTCTATTCTCTGTGTGCATCAATGTTTGTCCCATTTCTACTCTCCATGGCTACTTCTCTTGTCATTCTCCTACCCACAAAAACCCTGCAAAACAAAGTATATACATGGATATCTCATAATATTTCCTACAGCAGAAACAGCCTTGAGAACCTGCAGGGAGAGATCAGTATCTTTGTGTATTGAAGTTGTTTAGTGTTATTATTACAGTATGATAAAAAAAACATGTTTGTGGAATAAATTGGCTAAAATTAACAATGCCTTGCATCAGTCAGTGGCGATGCTTTCAGTGCTGTTGAATCTTCACAAAGTTTAGGTGAACTTATAACCATTTTTATTTATTTATTTATTTATTTTTAAATCTAAAGTGCCTACTCTTAAGTGTGCCTGCCCTAGAAACCAGATTGTCCTCCAACGGCATTTATTTGCTGAACTCTTTTTCAGGCAGTCTTCATTGTTATCACACCTTGGCACCACAATGCGCCTCATCAGATCAGCCCAGCGGCATGTAGCACTGTTAACCGGGACAGCTGTCTCGGCTGGGACAAATGTCCCAGACCCATTGCCCATTACAGCCTTTATCGAATGGATGATGGCAGTTAGCATGCTGCAAGACAGCCAGGAGCAGTTAACAGTGGAGATTAGAGGTTGGGAGTGTTAGTGGCAGGAAGGGTCACTTTGCCTCAAATGGAGAGTAATCGGTCCACACAGAAGTGATGTCATTATTACCAGGGACTTTATTTGGCTGAATTGTAGCACCTTTTCATGTTCTCTGGGATCATAATGGTGCCACATATGTCTTAGATATCAAAAGAACAAATGGATGGTCCTGTTTTTTTCCCCTGTCCAATAAAAGCATGCATTATCATTCAGAGGGGGTACCTCCCACAGTTTAATGATGGTCAGCACGGCCGGTAAGTGGAGTCCCCATTATAGTTCACATGTCTGTCAATGTAACGCTCTTGCTATTAGTCATTCAAGGGCGAGTGTTGAATGCTCACAATGATGTAATTCATATGCATGTGCAGTTGAGATTTTTGTATAAAAGATAAAATGGGTTTTAAAATGATTGAAAATGAAGTTACTGTGATTGTGGTGTTTGTGATAAAAAAATGAACAGCTGGAGAGAGGAAGACGGGCATTATGAGGTCTTAGTTAAGAAGCACGGTACAGCCATTTTGTGAGTGACTCCATAAATTGCTGTTAGTCACCGGGTAGCTTTTTATCAGTAACAATTGTGCGAACAGACTCTGTATGCATTTTTAAAATTCTTTTTAAGATAATTTTTTCAATTTATTTTTCTCATGTTTTTTTAGTGTTTTTGGATAAAAGGCAAAAACACAGTGGACATTTGTGCTCTGGTGTGCTGCAGGCTGACAGGGTAGAAAGAGTACAATTATGCAAAACACAGAAAGCACCGTGATTTCAAAGCCAGACAAAGGGAAACGGTAGGAAAGAGACACATGCTAACAACAAGGATTTGCAAATAGTGTAGTTTGTTTTGTGTGTGCACACGTTGTCGATGAAGACATCAAAGACACAGTTTGGTTCTTACAGGCTTTAAAGGCTGATTAAATGCTGATATTAGTTTAACTGCCTCAGTACCCTAAAATAAAGAACAGTGTTTTTGTAATGTAGCTACAAACACCCCTGTTAGAACATCATTTAACTTAACTCGTGTATAATCTGTCTCTGTTTTCAAAAGATAAAGCTCGAATATGATATAGAAGGAACATGAACGCAGCTTGTAGGGGGGGAAATGGTATAACACATAATATCGGTGGGATATTACTTTTGATATGTGCGAAAAGGATGGAGAGGAAAGAATAAAGCATCTCAAAATAGAATAAAGTTGTGATTTCATACGTGTTCTCACTTTTACATTCTCTTCTTCTCATCCTCCTGCTTTTTCACTGCTTCCTGAAATGAACACATTCACTCAGTTTTCATTTTTTTCAAGAGAGGAATTTATTATTTTTAGGTTTAAGGAAGAATTTTTAGAGATAAGTTATTGGGGGGGCTATAAATAAAAATGCCTCTCCAGTTTTTCCTCTGTCATTGTTCCTTCATGTCGGTTGCTTATTTGCCTCTCCTTCCTCTTGCTTCCCCTACCATTTTCTTTCTCTGCTTTTTTCTTCCCTCTTTTTTTTCCTCCTGCCTCACTTGTTCACCCTCTCTCTGTATTCTACCAGCAGAAGGAGACTTTATGTGTTATTCACAGCTCTACTTTGAAATAATAGCTAGAATATGTAATGAAGCCAGAAGGGGCTTGGAAACAATAGATAACACCACCTAGTGAGGAGCCTGTACCAAAGATGGCGAGGAACAGATGAAACTCCCTCTATCCCCTCACGACTCTGCTATTTTTTCCTCTTTGTGTTTTTTTTCTCCTTCGCCAGGAGGTATAATCCACAGCATCCAGTCCTGGTTCTAATTGGCTCTCCATTAATTTTGTTTGGCTCATTATCTGTCACCCGTCCTTGTGTTGGTGGTTGTGTTTTGTTGCCCTTCAGATGACATTTGTTCAATATTATTTTGAGAGACACTCAGTTTACTTGGACTGATGGAACTTCAGCTAACATCAAGTACGGAACCAAAGAATGCTAAATATACACTTTTTTTTGTTTATATGTTTGATAGCTTTCATCTAAACATGTAGCTTTGGCTCGGGAAAACCTTTTTTACCATTATTATTTATGAGGCTCTGAAAATATTGCCCCATCGTCAGTCTTGGTCTTCCAAAGATTTTATAATTCAGTACCGGGACCAAAGCTGACGAGCCTTTGGCAGAGATTTCTGGAATCGTCCACCTGGATTTGAACTTCACACAGACCTTACTTTGTGGTCTCCCTGGTGCTGAGGCACTAGGCTTCTGAGCACATTCCAACCCACCTGCCATCAGGCTGGCATTTGCTGTTCCAAGCACACATCAAACAGATCCAAATCACATCTCTGCATAAACGCACAGTGAAGGCTCCACCACCTGTACTCTGCAGGTAGACATTTTCATTTGGTTCATGAGCTCCGTGCCAAAACCAGCTCCCTTTGGGGTGTGAGGATGATCTGAGCTGTAGTGGGAAATAAAGATGAGGAAAAATAGAAGACTATAGATCATTGTACCAAATCTAAAGTGTAAAATGTTCTATTGAGGCTATGGCCAAGGTGGATGCATGGCTTACTGTATCTTTATAATTAAGCAAGATCAATGGATTAATTTGTTGCACAGCTGAAAAGCATTATTAGAGCAATGTTCCAGCATAGTAGCCGTGTACAACATTGTGTTCACTCAGCTTCCTGATGTGATGGAGTAGGTTATGGTATATTACAAAGCATCCTGGGCAGCGGCTGGCGTATTGATGCTTTCTGGCTAAACGCTAACGAGCGTTGGTGTTGTGTTTGTCAGGGAGGCCTGGGTTGCAATCTGTCTGCTGAGCCAGCCAGAAGCCCTAATGATATCATCAGGAAGTGCCGTCAACAGCGCTCTAACGAGGAATGATCTGACGCCCGTTGTTTCACCTCCCTCCTCCATCCCTGCACCCCCTTTCCAGTGTTGCTGCCAAGAAGTAAAATCTGATGAGAGATAAGAAAACACATAAGCCTTAAGGGATTCGTATAAAGCATTTTACCTGAAAGCATAACTTTATGAGGTCAACGAATGAAGATAATAATAAGAAATGAATGTGAATTTAGCACAAATTGGAGTGAAATTACATCAGATCCTTAGAGTGTTAAATGAAATATGAGCAAATGAAGGAGGGCGGTCAAATGAAGTGAACCGTGATGCAGGTACTTTAACCCTGACCTGCAGTAATAGCAGCCAATACATCAAGCATGTTTGTATGTTATTATGTTCATGATTACAGGAGGCTGACTTCTACTCACCTGCACAACATGTACAGTGGGTTATATGCAAAGTTTGAGCATCTCATCATTTTTCTTTACCTTTCATCGTAACTACATCATTACTTTGTGCACAAGTCATGGTCCATCTTAAGAGTTATATAAAGCAGCATAAGTACAAATTTAGTGTGACTTACTTTATCTGTGGATGACTGAGGCTGCAGAGGAGCCCAGTTTTGTCATGGCAACATGCATTAGACACAGGTCATGGCAAAATGGTGCTGAAAAATTCAAGATACCCTCCATTAAGGAGACTGCCTGACTTCTTCATGCAGTTACTGACAGATCAACTAATCACAATGTCCCCGCTCTCTCTCTCTCTTTCTCTCTTTCTCCCCTGTCCCTGTTTGTCTTTGTTGGATGTTGTCATTTCCCAGGTGCCTTGCAGATCGAGAACAGCGAGGAAACAGACCAGGGGAAGTACGAGTGCGTGGCGTCTAATGTGGAAGGCGTGCGCTACTCGTCCCCTGCTAACCTTTATGTGCGAGGTAGGGAGCAACCCGGCCCCAGAGTCAGGCCAAACAAATAAAAACATCCACCCATTCTAAAATATCTGCACAGTGCAGCTCAGCTTTAAGTGCCATTACTGTTGAGCTTAACGAATGATAATTGCTTCCATTCTAGGCCAGCTGTATTTGCACAAAATGTATTTTGCAAAATAGTATTACCCGAGTAATATAAATCTTTTAGCATTGATAGTATTGCCTGCCCATAATTGTAATTTCATATGCACTGAAACTTCCAAATGTAAAACTATAATTGACCAACTAATGTTCTTCTCTGTCATGATGTTATGCTCCATTTTGTGTCTTTCAATGCCCTCCCCAACTCACGTGGAAGGAAATGTGTAGCACAACAAGCCGTATGTCTTTACTTTATCGGTTGTAAGACGCCTTTTATCTGTAAATGTGTGCCCGATAAAATGTTTCCCCCTTTCGTCAAACTTATGGAATCCAAAAAGAGTTGGGAAGGACTTCTTTATGAATAGTTTTTTTCAGGTACAGGAGCACAACGGTAAGTCTCGATTTTGATTGAGTGGCAAGGTACTAGTGCTATCAATCAAAATCTCAACAACCCCATAGTCTCCTCTGGAATATTGGGGGGAAAGAACTTCATTGTGGTGAAATAAGAAAAGAAATGTTAACCCAGTCAGTTGCTCTATATTATATTAAAAATTGGTCTATTGCATAGAATATAAATAGTACACTTCCTCTACTTTTTTTCCTCCATGGTGTTCTGGAGCATAAATCTATACTATTCCCCTGTTTCTGCTTTAGGGTATTTTCTTTAAACCTTTTTTACAGTCAGTAGTAATTTTGGCTGGCATGTTCCGGCAAAGTGAAGATATGAAAAACAATCAGTCACAAGGAACATCGAGTTTCATAAGAAATGGGCAATGAAGACAAAAGCCTACCCTCTACCACTAATGCCAAATGACAATGAATCCCTGTTGAGGGAGCTTTAATAAATTGAAGCAGATGCATTTTCGACATGTATTATTTATATTGTGCATATTAAATAAAGATGCCTCGGTATCTACTCAGTTTGTTCCCTCTGCTGTGTACCAAATAACTTTGTTCCCAATAAATAATTCACTACTGTGACATTATAAAATGGGTCAGGGAGCTGCTTTTTCATTATTATTGCTATTATCATACGCTGTGAAGTAGCAGCATAGAGAAGAAAAATTCAGTGACGAGCTGAAGGTATAAAATGATTTGTCAAGATTACTGTCTTTTGTTGCCAGCATTCATCCCGGGGCCTCATACTGTTGCCTCCATGATGCAGCGATATCAAATGCGAAGTAGCAATTCACTTTGCTCATGTATAGCTTAATATAAATTAAAAGATGAGTGGCAAATTACAGTCAAGCATTCTACAGGAATCACTAAATAACAATAATGGGAACTCTTGACACAGCACAGGGATATTTAACAGATCCTTTGGTCAAGCACATGCAACTATACCTTGATATCATGTTCAACAATTCATGCAATCTCCATGAACACTGGCTCCATCAGCATGTTTTTTAAGAGAGCACACAAGGGTCATAATTACCTAGGTACTTACACACTATGTAACACACTTGTTATGCCTTAATGGTGTCAACCTTTGTCTGTTTTCAGTTAACTTTTGTCAATCAATTCTGATACTTGATGTTGACTATGTTTTGTTCACAAAGCAAATTGCACTTGAGATTAGCAGCTGTGGTAGGGATAAATATCCTGGAGGGGAGGGAGAAAAAAAAGTACTGAACCAAACAGCAATTCATTTTCTCTTACTTGGCACACGATACTAAGCCAAATTGTTATTGTAATTTAAACAGAATCCTTGACAAAAGTCTTACTGATTGGCTCGTAACAACATTTACTGTAACTGTCTTGAACTGCAGCTGCTAATTTCAGCCCAAACTGTGTCTTTTTTTCTTTTCTATCTCTCATTAATTTTTCTTTATTTTGTCTTTATTTGGTTTTCTTCTATAACAAAAGCAAATACAGCCACCACAGGAGTCTCTCCTTGTGGCTATAAGGAGCTTGTGAATTTCTGAATTATGAGTGTGGTACACTTGATTTGACTCCAGTGGCGCCTCACTATTTTTTTTTCTTACCAGGCAACAGAGCGGCCACTGGGGTAAATCTGATTGTTTTGGTTCAAAGTTTATTTAAGGGGGGCAGGCAAGTGTACTTTCAAGACGGGTGTCACTGATAGAAAGGACAAGGGAAAGGGAGGAAAAAAAAGGATGAAAGGAAAGGGAAATGTAGCTGCAGCTAAACACCTTGAGGTGGCTTTTTTTACTCTCTCTGTGTTTCCCCTATTTTTCTCTTCTCCTCATGTCATTGTGTTCTGCATCAACCCCTTTACATCCCTCAGAGCTTCGAGAAGGTTGGTGTGTTTTTTCTTTTTTACTTTTTTTAACCCACATTTAAAAAAAAAAAAAAAATCAACATGTTGAAAAATTTTAGCTGTATTTACCTATTACAGAACTCGATTCATTACTAAATTGAAGAAATACTAATCGATTAATCCAAAGTGCTAAATGATTATGAAAGAAATTTTTTCTTTATTTCCAAGGAAGAAATGATGAAAGCAAACCCGATTAGCTCGGGTTTTGTTAATTTATTTTTCTGTTTGCATTGTGGGGCCTTTTCTCGTTTTGCATCCTTTGGTATTGCTTCTGCACCAAAAGGCTTTTCTTGCACGTGTTGTAATGGAAACCCAGCACGTGGAAATAACAGGACCTGTTGCATGATGGGAGAATGTAACTGCGCTTGCATGCCTGTACAAAATTTGTTTGGCCGTGCTGGTCTTTTTCTTTATGCATTCCCTGTATTTTGTTGAGTTGTTTCTTTCTCCTTCCTGGGTTTCTCAACCAGTGTTTTCCCCAAAACAACTCTTTTTGGCTTTTCCTTTTTTTTTTTTTTTCGATTTTCTTTTTGTGTTGTGATTATAGTGTTGTGTTTGTGTGTTTTTTCCTTTTTGTTCAGTTCTTTTCCTGAACTTTCTTTCAGTTAAAGATGTTGGTCCTTTTGTGGTTCATTTGTTTGTGGGATTTGTGTTTCTTTTCAAAAATGATGCTGCCCTGCTTCTTGAGTCTCGGAGTGCAAATGCAAATGCCGAATGAAGTAATAAGTGTGTATACAGCCAGTGTTCCTGTCATCTTGTTTATAGCGATCCATTACTGACAAAATTAGACCTGATTGGGCCTGATTGAGTTCCATGGTGATTTCAAGCAGCCATTAAGGGATGCCATTTACAGTGTCGTGTGGATCAATAACAATATAATGACTTCAACATCACATTTGCTGTTGCTTAGCGGGTGCTCAAAGATACTTTTTTTTTTTTTCCAGTGGCAGAGCTAGATGTGATTGCTTTTGTTGAGTGACTGCTGTTTGTGTTCCCTAGCAGCCATGACACTCAATCAAATTATAATTTATTATTCCATAGACCTGCTTCTCCTCTATATATACCCACAGAAACCCACGTAAAATAAAATTGATTTTCAGTCTAAAGTAATGAAGATTCTTAAACCGAACTAGAACATTCTGTACTCTCATTTATTTATTTGTTTTTGTTAGTTTTTCTGCTTCATAGTTGTGATAATGTAAAGGGGGAGGTGGTAAATCAACTGGAGATAAATGATTTATTCATCAAACTATGCTATAACAACTTACATTAGTTAAGACGTCTCATTTAGATGTTAGCAGCAGCACCGGGATTTCACAGACATATGTAACTGGAACGCATCTTCACTGAATCTTATGCTCAGGCTGTTAAGGAGGTAATGCTGCTAGGAATGAATAAAATATATACTGTATCTGTAACAAGGGTTAAGACATGTAGTATGTATAAACCAGCTGCGCCCTTCAGAGATATGTGAAAGGGACTTTATTCATTGAACGTAGGCACGTCTTGAAAAGGCTTTCAGATACTTTACATTATATAAATTGTAGGGGTGCAACATTCTGTCAAATTCTTGGCTGATACCAAACTTTAAAGTGGCAATTGGATCGACTAATAAGTATTTTACTATTTATTCCCTCTTTTTTTGCCTGGGAACCAAATAAATCCAATCGGTGTTTCAAAATCTTCCAGGCCCTTGTTGCACTATGAGTACCAAAGTCATGCACGTACATTATGAAGAAAGTTTTAGTTAGACAAAACAGAATATCAGACATTGCCATCATGAAACATCTGATAGCCGGTATCAGTCATTAAGCTAATTTTGGCCGATACCAGTCTTCATGTGACATACTGGTGCTTCCCTAGATTCGAGCACTATTGATGACCTTATTAATGCATAAAAGACATGTATCTTCTTTCAACAAAACAAATTTGCCTATTTTAATCTAAACCCGCTGTCCCTGGTGCAAGCCCACAAGAGAATTTCCCTGATTGATCACTGACTCCTTGCCATCTTTTGTTTCCTCAATGTTTATTTTTGATATACTTCATCAGGACTTCTTGAATTCTAAATATAAGGAATATATTTTAGGACCCTGTCTGCCACAACTATTACATTTCTTCTCAAAGTACCCGCTGTATGACTTGGCCTTAGGTTAAATCATTCACTGTTAGCAGTCATTCTAGACACAACTAAGGGTTTGATTTCAGTAACATATCATAACAGCAGAGTCTGTGAATGCAACCAGTCAATAAACTGCCAGTGCCGTCATCTAATATACTGCCCAGAAATCATGTTATGATCCCTCTGAAAGACGAAGAAAAAAAAACTTCATATTTTATATCTTCCAGGTAGTATGCATAGTACTGATGCAGAAAGACTGAGCTGTGATGTATGCATGTGCATGTTGGCCCTCCTACAGTTATATCTGCCTGATTTTGAATGTGCTTGCATGTTCTGCTATGCATTTGTGTGTAACGTTGGGAAAGAAAGCTAGATTACACCTTATGTTCTTACTGGCCAAAGCAAAATCCTGCCATCTCTATTAGATGTTTGTCTTAAGGAGTCCTGAAGTTCAGAGCATCCCCTTCAAAAATCATGTTGGTATCAGAAGTGCATTTGTTTTTTCATGCAAAAAAAGAAGTTCCATTACATCTTATTCTAATGCGATCATATTAATACACTTCCAATCTGACTGTTAATATTCACTGAAGGGATCACCACAGTGAGGGGGCTTACTCGCAGTATTATTTGGCTGCTTGTTATCTACCTGTAAGACAATAGAAAAAAGTGACACACTCTGAAATCCCCTCAATCCACTGCCTTTTATTATTAGACACCCCTGCCATGATTCCTGTCAGTTTCCTTAAGGTAATAATTTCCATTTTGATGAGCCACCCATAGTGACTGTTTAGCATTGGCGCAGCCAAGGTATGTTAATATGGGCCGACCCCTGCGGCTTATATGTAAATGCCGTAGGCCTCAACCAGCAAGTGTGACTAAAGGATCTCCATACTGCGCCTGTGTCCTCAGGCAGCAAGAGGGTGTAATCTCAGCTTCAAGGTGACACTAAAGGCTGCACATTATTTTGGCTTCCCCCTTCATTTTGGGGCAGCAAAAACTGCCTCACCAAAATGGCCGATAATGTCCACCTTCTGACCTCTGTTTTTGGCACAAATCCCTCCACAACACCGCCCACTATTAGAGTTAGTGCAGTACTCTGGCGTTCTCTCTCGACTGCTTTCCACCTCGTCCACTGTAAGGCTTCTTGTCTTTCTCTCCACATTGGGGCTTGAAACAAGATTATATGTTGTTATTAGTCCACATGCTAGGTATGTGTTTGTTTTATTTTTTCTCTCAATTCCAAATGGGCCGGCTGGGCTCCTGGTCTCTGTGAATGAGGAGCCTGTCCATGCAATTGGGATTCTTTATTTTTCTTTCTGTCGTGTCGGAGGTAGAATAGCGGAGGGTATCTCACACACACACACTTACACAGCTTCTGAGAGCTTATCAGACTACTGGTATGACAGAGTTGCACGGTCCACATGAACATTTAGTCATGTTATACAGGTCCGTTTCTAGCTAATGATAGCGAGTGAGTCATACGTGTGATAAATCTACAGATTTATTGTTGTTCACAAACCTGTCTACTGGGCTTTAAGCTTTATCGTTCTCTTTTTGAATATGTACGATTATACGCAACAGTATCAAGTCACCTCGGGGTCTTGATCTTCTGTTGTAACCAAAGACTAAATTTATTTATGTGTCAGACACACAGTGCATGCTGTTGACAGGTAGATTGCCCCAGTTTTCCATACCCTCGTTTTTCAAAATAAAGTCTATATATTGAGAGGGTGCCCTACTGCCACAGTACCTGTAAGCATAGCAGTTTTGTGTAATGGTTTGGCAATTTAACTAGCTATTGTGATTGTTTAACTACTCAGTCATATGATAAATAAAGTCTAAAATAAAGGATGAGTGGCTGCTATATAATATTATAGTCTTAAAGACCACAGCTGTAGTAAACGTTGTCATTATTTGGCTGGTGTTAGTTCCCATGTTGCTATAATAGTATAGGTAGCTAAAGGTGAACAGACATCTTCCTGTGGGGAAACCTCATTCACTCAGCCACTACAGCTCCCGGTCCATTGGCTGACCAGAGCCCCTGGGAGAGAAGAGCACCATTAGACATTAGACACACATTAATTGGCCACTTTTCCCCCTCAAAAACAAACAAACAAAACAAAGATAGACCCTGTTCGCCCATTTCAATGTTCACCAGTCTACTGAATTGGAGCCAAAACTGATGCAAAACAAATTGCAGTTTAAAACGAAAAAAAAAAAAAAAAACATCTAATAGTATTGATGCATACCTCTTTGTTGAACACAGCTGCACTCTGGTACTGTTTATGCTGTTCAGACTTAGTTCTTTTTGTGGATTTGTTCAGTTTTATTTGTTTTATTTACTTTCTTTTTGTACGTGTGTGTCTGAAACAATGCTATATTGGGAATGAATGGCATGCTTGGATGGGTTTGGGTGACATTTTTGGATTGTATTGGTTTTCCGGTGACTGCCCAAGTGGATGTGGGCGCACCTATATATGTCACTCATGCCATAGCCACACCCATGCATGTCTTTGTGAGGAATGGGCTGCCCTTTCACTTTGTTGTTTAGTTAGGCATTTTTTCCACAAATTAGAATCCAGAGATACATTATCTGTCCCCTTGTAATGGACTTTTTTTTCTTGCCCTTTTTTAATTCAACATGTTTTTCAATTAATCTTCCATTTTGACTTCATGACTATGCAATTACTCTGTCATGATGATAAGCGTATGATAGCTCAACCAAAAGGTCGTATGCTCTTTTATTTAATTTCATTCCCCTCACAGTCAGGGTAGATTTTAATGCTCTGGATTTTTCTTAAGAACCTTGCTGTCTCTTGGGGATATTTTTATTAAATTATTAATTCAAAAAAATTGGCAGAAAACTGTAATTGTTTTCTAAAAAATTCAGTTGTTTTTGCCCTCAAGGTCAGGTGATGTCTCGCCCATTGGAATAACTTTAATGACATGTAGAGTAGAACAGAGCGGTTCAATGTGGATCCAGATTACCCTTAAATTCCCTTTTTTCTCTAATGTTATACAATACTGACCGTGACATGGCTGCTTGAACCTAAAAACAATAAATGAGTCAATGCCAGACAGCTTTTATTTAGCCCCCTATGGACTTCATGTCAACATTCTGTCTGTACACCTTAGTGCTCAGGTCAGTACCTGTCAGTTTCCTGGTCATAGCCCTCCTCCCCCCTCCCAGAGTGTGTGTAGGTGATATTTGTGCCCTTAGTTTGTTGAAAAAGTCAGACTGTCCCATGCAACGATCATATGAATCCCATTTGGATCGACACGGTGTATTTTGGAATGCTTCTTATCCTCAATGCCCCTCCCAGTCTCCCTCCTGAACCCACCCCCTTCAGTTCACACCCACCCCACACACACACACACCTCACATCCGCCGACCCGAGGACTTTACATTTGCATTCAGGTGCAATGTTTAAGGTGGGGAGGAGGGGAGGTGTAGATGGTTCTTGCTTTTAAGCCCCAGTGTGTGAGACCTCCAAACCCACTTTAATCCATAGTCTTTAATGTTTTTTTCCTTTTGGTTTAGAATCACAATCTCCTTATTCTCTCCCCCACTTATGCCTTCCTCCTACTTCCCTTTCTCCAAATACCCCAGACCCTCCAATTCCCCTTTGCGTACTGTACAGTATGTCTGCGTGTTCATTCGTCACTGTCCGTCTGCCTGTGTACCTCTGTCTGTCCTCTTGTCTGTTGTCTTGCTGCTTGAGTCTGTTTTGTTCTGCCTTGTGTCTTGTCTCTTGTCCCTGTCTTCCCTGTCTTCCTTGTCTTGTCTGTCTGTCTGTCTGTCTGTCTCTAAGCCAGCTCTTCCATTAAGTTCATCTTTTTTTTTTTTTCTACATCTGCACTGCTTTTCTTCTCTTTCTTTGACCTTCTTTGCATCCCAACAAACATCTTGACAAGGAACAGATGCACATGAATAGAGCGACAAAGTTTATTTCAGGCTGAGTGACTATATGATAAAGGTTCATTTTGTAAAAACAAGAACTAAATATTTTCACGATAAAAATTATGGTAATGCTATTTTTTACATGAGTAGGTTTCTCTGACACAATAGAGCCAATATACAAGAGAAATATCTCAGTTATTATTTTTGCATCTCAATTTGAGTTATACAAATCAAACATTTAGGTTTCCCCATTTTAGGAATTGCAAACCTTACATAATGCAACTTCTTTCTGAATGTCATTCTTTTATTGCATTAGTGTTGCATCTGACCAGTAGTTGCATGTTACGTTCTGTCAAATGCTTGCTGGGATGTGTCTCATGAACAAAGTGTTTTTTGCTAACTCATATCTCTTTCATTTTCTAACTCTTGCATACTGTACACACGCACAACTCATGCCTATACTGACACAAAAAATATATACATTATATATATATATATATATATACATATTCGCATATGCACACATTCAAGTATGCACTACTTTTTACGTCCTTCCTCTGCGTCTCAAGGTCATTATCAACCTCCTTCCACTCAAATTCCAACTCCTATCCATGAAGTTTGAGGTCCTCCCTGTTTCCCTCCTATAGCTATCATTCTCCCCTTACTCATCTTCCTCTCTCTTTCCCTTTCCCTCTGTCTCTCTTTCTTGTTCTCTGGATTTCTACTTCTTATTAATCCAGCTCTGTTTCTTGACTCCAACACTCTGTGATAGTAATCTCTTAAGCAACAACTACTTTAGTTCTCTTTATATCTATTTGTAGGCACACACCTTGTTCCTCTACTTATTTTGTGTTAACTGGGACTGCGATGTGACAATGTGCCACCATCACATTTTGTCACATTAGCTGGAGAAAAAAAAAAAAAATGTTTACACAGCATTGAAGCGGGTTACCCCCCCTTTACCCTCCTCCAAACCTTCCCCTTTCTTTTTCTTCCTCTGTCACTCTTTGCTCCTCTGCTCCCTTCCTTTCTCTCCTTTCCTCAGATGCTCTATCCTCAGTCTTGTATTTCTTCTTTTCTCTCCAATCGTCTTTTGTCTGGGCATGCTAGCGACCCTTCAGTTATATTCCTCTATGCATTTTATCTCAATTTTTATATCTGATTTTGTTATCATTTACTCCTTAATTTACCTCGGTCTATTATGCATGCTGTCTGTGAAACTGATAGCTGCATCTATCAATGGAACCGTGTCAGATCTTAATAAGGCTTTGTCCAGTGGATCTACCCTAAACCACAAAAATCTGATTAAAGTTTCTCATCTTTAAGATAACTAGGTAGTAGAGACAGGTGTCAAGTACAAACTTATGTGAGAATGTGTTTAGAGACTCTGTAGAGATTATAGTCCAGTAACCCTACACTTCCTGTGCTATGGGAGAAGCCTGTAATGGCCTACTTCCTGCTTGCCATGAGTGCCTGAAAGGACAGGAAGTTCCAGGTTGCCATGTTGGCCTAATGTGATACCATTATCACATGGGCTTTACCTCACACCTCCATACTTCATGATCAGGTTATTCCTTAGTTGATATCTCAGCAGTTCAGTTCCAAAGATGAGAAACTCGTAATAGATTTTTGTGTCTTTAATTGTGCTGTGATGGGTCAAATATTGGTCAATGGAACCTTGTTGCTATGAATCGTTGCTTAATTGTTAATCTATATTGTTGTTGAAGCAGTTCTGTTAGTTTAGTTCCTTCTCATTATTTGTATATTTTTTATGTTTTGAAAAGTCTACTTATTTTTATTTTGTGTTTCAGTTCACATTTATCATGTTGAACCTTTTATGTTAAATATTTTCTTGAGAAGGGTCCATTTTCATCGGTCTCTCTTGTTACCTCTCTCTTTCTCTTTTTTTTGACTCCCTTGCCCTCTTTTGTCATCCTCTCCCCTTCCTCATGCCTTCTCCCAGTCCGGCGGGTGCCTCCTCGCTTCTCCATACCACCAACGAGTCAGGAAATTATGCCCGGTGGCAGTGTGAACATAACATGTGTGGCAGTGGGGTCACCCATGCCTTACGTCAAATGGATGTTAAACTCAGAGGACCTGACACCGGAGGACGAGATGCCAGTGGGCAGGAACGTTCTCGAACTGAGCAGCGTCCGTGAGTCAGCCAACTACACCTGCGTGGCCATGAGCAGCCTTGGAATCATAGAAGCAGTGGCGCAGATCACTGTTAAATGTAAGCCATGACTATGCCGGTTAAGATGGGTAGCTTTGATACAAAAGACTACAGAAGCTGGCACATACAACGTGCACTTCTGTCATTCACTGTGATTGTTATGATATACTTTTCTTTGCACAGATAAATGACTACCTACCTTTTTCTTTCCTGTCTTGTCACCATAACAGCTCTTCCCAAGCCCCCAGGTACCCCTGTGGTTACCGAAACCACTGCCACCAGCGTAACCATCACCTGGGACTCTGGCAACCCAGACCCCGTAACTTATTATATCATCCAGTATCGAGCCAAATCTCCTGACAGCAAGTATGAGACAGTGGATGATATCACCACCACACGTTACAGCATTGGTGGCCTCTACCCCAACACAGAGTATGAAATCCGTGTCTCTGCCGTTAACACTATCGGGCAGGGTCCTCCCAGTGAGCCAGTAGAAACTCGGACTGGTGAGCAAGCCCCTGCCAGTCCACCGCGAAATATCCAGGCACAGATCATATCCCAAAACACCATGATGGTGCGCTGGGAAGAGCCTGAGGAGCCCAATGGGCAAATCAAGGGCTACCGTGTGTATTACACCATGGACGACTCCCAGCCCATTCATCTCTGGCAGATCCATAATGTCCAGGATAGCATCATCACAACTATCCAGAGCCTGGTTCCTCAAGAGACCTACACCATTAAAGTCCTAGCATTTACATCTGTAGGTGATGGACCCTTCTCAGAGCCCATACATGTCAAGGTGCTGCAAGGAGGTAAGGATATAACTGAATATGAAACACTGAGTCAATACTCAAACCTTGACTTTATATCTTCTTCCATAAGTTTTATACTCTAAAGTCAAGAGCTGCAGATATTTCACATACAATGGAGTTTTTAAGTTTAAAATAAGCCGTACTAAATCTGGTGAAAGTTGTATCTCTTCTCCAAACTTCCATCCTATGGAAGAAAGAAAAAACACCAATAGCCATTGAGTAATATCTTGAGCTTTCTTTGTGCATATGCAGCACTTTTCTGAAAGTTTCAACAGTCTGTACCAAATAGAGAAGATTTTCTTTCTTCTATGACAAAAGTGTGTTTGATAATGACAGTCTGAAAAAGACCAGTCAAATCTGAGAACCGGCATCTGAAAAGGTACCGATTTCAGCTTCAGACCTAGATAAATCCTTTCTATCCCTCCTATGATAATGTATATATATCTAACTTGAGTGAAGCCACAAAAAGGAGGGGAAATTCAGACTTATACAGACGTATACTATACTGATTTGTGCTTATTGTTGGGGCATATGCTATTTTATTGGACTCCAGTGTATTCCTTTCACATTCATTTATTCTCACCATTAGCCATGTAATCTTTTTCTAATAATCATATTTTGATATTTTTTGTGGGTATTATATGGTAACTGATAGAATTTCATTCATTCATTTCATTCATCTCCTGTCTTGTGCTGTACGCTGTAGTTCCTGGTCAACCATCCAAATTCCAGATTGGTGCTGTGTCCGACACGAGTATTGAACTGACCTGGGATCCTGCCTTTGAAAAAGAAGGAATTATAAGTTATAAACTTCACTACAGGGAAGGCAATTTTGGGACCCAGGTATGAGTTTCAGTGTGCTTTAGTTTAAGGTGCGACTGAGGTCTTTATTGTTGTATCAACTTGAGAGTAACTTATTTTTCCCTCGAATGACAGATGGTTAAAACATTTGGACCCATGTCTTCATATGTTGTGGAAGGTCTACGGCCAAACACAGATTACCACTTCTCCTTGGCAGCCATCTCTAACAAAGGCATCGGAGCTTTCACCAATGACATTTCACAGAAGACCTTGCAAGCCAGTATGTAGCCTTTTTTTCCCGTCTTCTCCGATATTCTCTTTGTGTATAGCCTAACAAAGGTGTTTTTTTTTCCTGAGAGGTGGTTAAACTTACACTTCACTCTGTCGATGCTTATTTGTGTCTGTACCTTGTAAATTCTGGATTCTCTAATATACTTTGTATTATCACCTTTGAACAATGACTGTGTTTTCCTCAGACATGATCAGGGTTCAAAGCTGATAGAGACACTCTGCACTCCGATATGTTTTGAAATGTCATTAATTTCTGGTTTAATGTTTTTGCTCTGAAATAATCTTTATCTTTTACTTCAATGTGCGACTATGCTATTAAACTTTATGTAAAATGCTATTGACACTATAAACTGTTCGTTTTGTGAGAAGCTGAGGTTGAAAGGCCTGAAAAGCTTAGAATATTAGAATTGCCTTTACTCTCTCTCTCTCTCTCTCTCTCTATCCTAGCAAATTTGTTTGAGTCTACCCAACAATCACCTCTACTAGGGCAATTTTGGCAATTTTTTTTTACTCCCTTTTACTTTTGTTAAATTTACTTTTCTTTTGTCAACAGCAAGTGCACTTTCTTCTATGTGACAGACACAAAAAATGTTCATTCTCCTCTGGGACTGCCAAGGCTCTCTTAAAACCATGAAAAGAAATTAACATTGTAAAAAACCATGATAATTCTTTTATTGAAAAGATATTAACAATCCCCCAAACCTGTCATGAGTGTACCCATTGAATTTGTTCAAATGTATCAGTTCAACATTTTTGATTTTGTTTGAGTTATTTAGACAAGCAGACTAAAACTAAAATGAGTGACTCTATAATATCTGAGCTGAAGATGAAAGAACCTGTCAAATATCAGATATTGTTGAAAAGAAATGTTACGGAAATATTGCACGGAATGTTTATACATAAAAACATTAAATTGTGGCTGGATTTGGCATTATGGGATTATAGGTGGATCTGAGGTAGTTACTGCTAATCTGTTGACATGTACAAAGACACAGAGAGCCTTGGCGGTAGGAGCAGACTCCCTTTAACACATTTTCTGTTTCTACTAGTGCAACTTGTTGGCTGTACCCCCCACATCTGGTCTGTGGGGGCTTTGGAACAACCACTTCACGGTTCTTTTTGTTACTGCTGAGCAGCAGAGCTACACAGACAGTGCAGAGACACTGAGGAGAGCGCCAGTTGCATGCAACACTCACTCCTGCCCAGCGGGGGTGCTGTTGAATACTGTTCACTGCACAGTTTGATCTTTAATACGTCCAGGCATGAAATTAACTTTATGTTCATCAAGCCCCATTTCTGTCTTGGCGTCTCTCGAGTCTCTGTGCACATCATCACCTGTCAGTACAGTGTGTGTTTGTGAATTTTCTACCTCTGTTTCTGCATTTGATCTTGACCAGTTAACTGCAAGCTGATTGGATTGGATACGCTCCACTCTTCCTCTTACATCACCCTATTCCAACTCTGTTTCTCTTTTTGCCACTTGTTCCCCTGTGCAATGGAACAAAAGCTCTCCTTGGAATGGCTTGACATCACCTTGCTCACTTTGTGTCCTCTTCCTTTTATGTTGACTCTTTTGAAAAAGTTTTGAGTTTGAGTCCTTTTTATTTATTTATTAATTTCTATTTCTTTCTGGGTTATACAAAAGAATATTGGTTTGACATCACTTCAAATAGTAGCTTGCCGCTATTTTCTTCTCTGTGCTGGGTCCTTACACGAACCCGAGTCTCCAACAGCTACAAATAACTACAGCACAATAGGCAGATCAGCAAGTACAGACAGTGCTGCCGTACACTTTCCCACTGACCAAACATGGGTTGTTCTCAAGATTCTGCTTGAGACAAGGGACTTTTCCATCCAATTTCAATACATGTAGCTTATCTTGAATTTTTTTTTTTTTTTTTGTCAGTGTTATGAGGTTATGAACTTAAGAAATTTCCCTACATCAGTGAATATTTTCCTAAGAGTATTAGATGTTCTTTGGGCATCGTTTTTGTCTTTTCTGTCCATTGTAGTTTCTCTATAGTCCTTGTATCCCTGGTCTTTCTCAAGTAATGCTTTTTCTCATGTTTTTTATAAAGAGTCCCTTTCTGAAGCAGGTGTGAGACATATTGTATGCATTGCTTTCTCACTGCTGAGATCAAAAAATTACAGACTAAGACAGACAAGCAAAAAGATTTTCCACAACACAATAAATAACTTGATCTTTTGGATGCTTCGAGGTAAGTGATTGCTTTCAGTGCAGGGGATTCAGTCTGCCATATCTTGTCATAAAAAAAAAAATAAATAAAAAAATAAAAACCTGTTGAGGACTTCAACATATAATCCAGTTATCTGGTAGCATGGTAGAATTGGAATGGTAGGAGCGTGACATGGATAAATAATTAACTGATATGTCTGTGGCTTATACAGGTCAGATATAGCATCACATCCATGCATCACAGCCACTGAATAGCCTCGTGACATATATAGCTTGCATCAAATGCCATCACTGTGCAATATTACATAGACAGTTAAGCATTGCTTTATGTTCAATCTTGACTTTTGGCATAGTTATGACCGTGCTCTGCTTCCAGCCCCACAGACCTATTTCACTGCTGATTTAAACCCAATCCATTGTATGGCAGACTGAAACCCTTTCTCATCATGTAAAAAGAAAGACAGACAATATGATTTCCCTGTTTGCTTTGTTGTCCATTATGTGTGGTACAAAAATGTTCACAGATTGTTGAAGTATGTGCTCAGTCCAAGCAGCATTACCAGCGGCTATTGTCATGGGGACCACTTTGTTGAGAACTCATGAAAAGTCACTACAAAACATAATTGTCTCCTCCACCAAGTCCCTATTTGCTCCATTGTTAATGATCCCAAGTAACGTTTTAAAATTAAAGAGCACCTCAATCATTTTCATTGGCTTGTTGCAGTGCTTATTAGCGGCAGTCTTGAAAAAGCCCTCCTGATACAACTGACAAGTGGTCCTCATTCAGAAACAAGGCCCGCTGGGTATGCTGCCACAGTGAGAGCAGGTTGAGACACAATTTTGTTCAGACCATTCAGACGCGGCCGGGCTGGGTCCACAACCAGAGAGTCGGGGGTGCTCCCAACATTCCTTTAGCTGACTAGCCGACATCCACTCACAAAGCGTGGTAACAGGACCTGAGATAGACCCTGGGAGTGGGTGTTAGGGGACTGCAGGGCCCCAGAGTGGCAGATAAGAATCCCATTTCATAGCGTCAGAATTAATTTCATGCTTTGCGATGAGCTATGAGCCAGGCCCTTGGATTGTCAGGCTTTGTTACACATTTAGATTATACCTAGAACCTGCCAGTAGCCAGTCAAGTGCTATCTCTCAAATTAAAGTGGCAGATTCTAAATCCTCTGTATTTAGCCAAACAAGCAGTTTAGCTCCCCCACTTACTGTAATTGCAAGAGGTTTTTAGATATATTGGAATATCTGTGTGAGCCCTACCACGGCCATTTGGCATCGCAGGGGATTAATTCCATAATGATCTACAAATGCAAACATCCTGTCATTTGAAGCTGCAGATGAAAATACAATTGAAATGCGGGCATGCTTATACACTGATACCAAGAGCATTGACAGTCCGTGTCATTTTAGGAGTTGACAACAAGCACTGAGTAATGGCCTCTGTAGCCTAATTGTTAGCATAAATGTGTGTAATTCATATCCACTGAAAATGTCGCACTAAAAACACTTTTAATCTGAAGGTAGTCATAATGATTAGGTATGCTGCTGGTACTTGACATTGCAGACTTTAGAGCCAAAGCTCCCAGTCATATCACAACAGAGTTGAAAGTCAAACAGTAACATATGAATGGGACATGACTAATTATTTGTCAAATAGCATTTAGAAAACTCTTTCAGGGAAGCTTCAAAAGAACCTCAAGTGAAGCATTAGCTGAGTCTCTTCTTTTATGGTTGTATAGTTCTAGTATCCGTAATCCTACCACCGGCCTTCATAGGATATGCACTTTATTAAATCCGTGCCCCAGTCAGTCTTAAACTGTTATCGGGCATGAGGATGCCTGTGCACTGTGATAGCCTGGCCCCTGTCAGATTCACAGCCCTTTTCCACACCACAAAGATTGAGAACTGAGCAATCACTCTTGACGTGGAGAGTTTGCAAATACAATATGAGCAGAGGAAAGAAGCTGAAAGGCTCAAAATCCACTAAGACCGTAAGTAAATAAGCCCATTGGACACAGAGAAGGGTTTGGTAACTGTGGCTAAGGTCCTGTCCTATTTGTTGTGTGCTGGAACATTCAGTCTTCACTGCGTGGAGGTCTCTCTTGTCGTCAAAAGCCCTGTTTGTTTATGTTAGATTTTTAAAGCTGGTCCACCAAAAGTGACACTGAAGTCAGAGCAGTATCATTAAACTTTGATGAATATAGCAATTCAAGCTTCTTCTCTAGTCATGCATCTTCTCTCCCAATTCTCAAAATGGCAGTAGGTTTCGCCACGATACATAGGCACAGAGCTATGAAATGGGATTTATTTCAGCAAATTGTTCAGCAAGGAAGGTGTGTCCATGGCCAAGCAGAGAAGAACAGAATATTTTAGGAGTCAGTTTTCCACTTATAGCGTCCCCTCTCACAGTCGTGTGGACCCTCCGGCCCAAAGATACATGAGAATTAAACAGTCCTGGCTACAGCACAGAGCCAACCCTCTCCCTCCCAAAATGAGTGTGACGTTTCAGTGAGTCTAAGTTAAAGACATTATTTACTGATTCAAAAATGGGCATAGCTAAATATTGAAAGTACTGGCATGCTCAATGTGAGGGAAAGTGTTCCGGCTCACTGACTATAGAGGAAAGCCTGCTCTGTAGTCAGGTGCTGGTGGTAAGAAAGTCTTAAAAATGTATATTTGTGGGAGCCAGGTACGTATGATGCAGACGATGCTTGTGATTTGTCTTTGGTTTTTTTGTTTTGTTTTGTTTTGTTTTGAATTAATTAAATGTTATTTTCAGTTTATGCAGAGTATATGTTTTTTTTTTCATGTTTTCTCATGAGTTGTCATTTTGAACCTTAACCGTTGTTGTGGTTCTTTCTTTCGAGTCATTTGGGTTACAGAGAAATTCATTTCCCAGTACCCTCCTTCAGTTCATGATTTATTTCTTCAGCCTTTGTTTTGGAATGAGAACATGCTGCTTTTTTCAGCCGGTTTCTTTTGAGATCTTTTCCTAAGTTGCTGCGTGTGGAATGCTATTGTTTATTTAATTATTTTTTATTTTTTTCTGAGAGCATGTCATTTTGGTTTTGATTTCTGCAGTATATATTTATATAGTTTTTCTTTTACCTCACATAACAGAACAGAATGTAACAGAATGTAATAATGAACTGAGCTTGTTACACCAAGATGGAGGAAATGCCTTCTCGCACAAAACTATTGTAGGTGATATAGTAAGCCAGACCTTCATATATAAATATTTTCATACATTTCTTTTTTATCCCTATAATACCAAACTCTGGATGAGACATGAAACATTTTATCGCTCCTTGCACAGCACACTCTGGACGAGCACAAGCTGTGTAAGAGCTTGGCAAAGATTAGAAGCGAGAGGCATTGAGTTTGATTTAGAAGGTTCACAGATGTGTAGGTTTTAATATGTTTTGGAGGAATATACTCACTGTTTGTGAAAGTCTCTATACAGCTAGAACATTAAAAGCAAGAGACTACCAGTGGGAAAAAATGTGCAATTACCATAAAAAAAAAAAAAATTAAAACATGTTGTAAATGACGGATCATTTTTCAGTCTATCTAGCAATAACTATAATATTCCAAATCCTGTCTTTACAATCTATTCATTCTTGTAGCGTGCAAACTGCAAAGCCACTTAGCTAAGTAGTTTGTGTAGTTGCATATGGGGTTATGGTTCATTCAGCCCTTATACTCAAGTCCTTGTTAAAAAGTGATCAGAACAGCAGCCTTTGCCTTTGAGCCATTAATGAACATTGGATGTGGTAATCCTAGGCCATCTGGTACTGTATCAGGTTCAGACTAGTTATCATGGATCACTGGCTTATGGAAGCCTGCACATCTCAGGTTAACAGTATTGAGTACAGCGGTTATCTGTGATGACATGATTGAGACAGAATCCGCTCAGAAATCAGCCTCCGTCTGTAAAATATTTGACGACATGGCATTTATTTCAATAGTAATATAATATACCTGTATATAATATTTTTTTCATTATTTTTACGCTACTTACTGGCTGTAATGAGATGATCTTTCAGTAGCAGTAATATGAGAATCTACAGAAGTAGAACATCTTTAGATGCTGTTCTGTAAAAGAACATCAGTGAGCCACAGGTTTCTCACAAGGGAAACATCTAGATTCATTATTACACAAGCTTGTGCCATTGTCCTTATAAGCCTTTTATGTTGACATTTGCTTGATGATTATTATTTTTTTTATTATGTTTTTCCTCCGTCTTTGCTTTGCAATTTTTTGTTGAATTATACGTATTGTTTTTTGAGTTTGAAATTTTCCTTTTATCATTTTCTTTATCTCTCCCATCTTTTTATTTTTTTGTTTTTCACCCCTCCCTTCCCCCTTTCCCATCCTCCTCGTCCTCGAACCCCCCTTCCTTCCTATCCTGTCCACCTCACCAGAGCCCTCAGCCCCCCCTCAAGACATTAAGTGCAGCAGCACCAGCTCCACCGCCCTGCTGGTAAGTTGGCACCCCCCGCCTTTGGAGAGTCAGAACGGTGTCCTGGTGGGATATAAGGTGCGCTACCAGGTGGTGGGCTTAACAGAAGGCGGCAGTGATGATGGAGAGCCACAGGGGGAGACAACGGTGTCTGCCACCGAAGAGCAGGCGCTGCTTCTGCAAATGGAGAAGTGGACCCAGTATAGCATCACTGTATCTGCTCATACTGAGGTTGGGTCTGGCCCTGAGAGCGAGTCCCTCATCTGCCGCACTGATGAAGACGGTACATCAAGTTTTATTGTTATAGAAGAAGTATAATATGAATGTGTCAGATAGATTCATCCACATTCTTCCTGCATGCAAGCTTCAGCTTTAAAAAAAACAAAAAAAAACAAGAATTTTAGCTTTTGTCTATGAAATACACTGATCATGTTATGGTTACAGATGTATATGACCGTTTCTCCAATAGAACCAAGAATACGTACTCCTGTGAACGATAATATTTTTAAGAAGACAATTCACTTGGGAAATCAAGCACTTTGATATTAAACCTAACTAAACAAATTAAATTTAGGCCCACCATATTCAGTATTCAGCCTTCATATCTAATACTTTTAAGAACATCGCATATCTACTCTAGGAGCAACATGCATTTATGAGGGATGTGCAGCAGTGGAAAGAAGTTTTCAGACACCCTCAAAATCTCAAAAATTATTAAATATTTGCAGAAAAATATTTGTGTGTCAAAAAGTGTGGCTACATCAGCCAGGCAAACAAATGCAATTTGTTATATATATATTTTTTATTGTTAACGAGAACAAATAACAAAATGAAATTCTTGGCAGTTCAATGTCATGTCCTGGATGCATTTCCGTGACCTTGTAGGACCAGAGCACATGCAGAAGGCAGCATGTGAGTTTGGAGAGTAGAACAATACTCAGCAGAAGCGGGGTTTTTTTATGTAAATGATCACAAATGCATGGGGTGTCCAAAATCTTTTTTTTTTTTTCCACTACTTCATATGAAAAGAGCCTCTTTCCCTCTAAAAGAACTTTATACCAGAAACTTTAACTTTGCCTGGGATTTTGAAAAACCTCAGCACGTCTCCACCAAAACTGCCTGGAGAACAAAATCGACCCTAAACTTTCCCTTTTAATAAAGTTCCTAGTAGGGGGGTTTGGACTTTTCAGATTCCCTGATATTCTTGAGGGGCGGGACTATGTGCTGAAGAACATTGATTGGTGGAAAACACTTGCAGCATTCCAGACTTTTGAGGACATGCAAACCACACAGATTATCAGGAATTGTTTTACTGGGGTAAATCAGTTCCTGATAATAAAAGTTCCTGGAAATGTATTTGGAAAATGGGCTACGGTCATATCTGTGTGTATGTGTACAGAGGGAACAGGTCAGGGGTTGAGAGATAGCAGATGTTTGTCCAGTAAACACTTCAAAATGATATCCCATCTCTCACGTCATATCTTAATTTCTCTATTTTTGAAGGTTTAGCACAAATAATGTTCTAAACACTATCACTCAGGCCTCCCTACACCAGCACATACCTACATACACAATCCTACTGCCACCATTTCCTCCCAGTCCAATCGTCTTTTCCACCAGTTCGACATAATAAATAATCTCAGTAAATGTAGCTGCATCTCAAAAATGTTATTAAGGAGAAAATCCATTATTAATGAATATGAACACATTTGCTTCCTACTCTTTCCTCTGACCATGAAAGGCATGATCTGTTACACTGATGTAAAACAAGTCTGTGTGTAATGACAGTGTATTAATAGACCTATACTCTGCTGACTTCCCAGAATGCATGTAAACTGTTAAAGGTATATTTAGTATACATAGGGCTAAGAGTGCAATGACAAAAAAATCATGTATCCATGTAAAAAAAAAAAAAACAATCAATCACATGACTCATTGTAAAAAATAATTCATTCTAACCTGTATTTTTGTTCCTCATGCAAAATGTATTTTATCGGAGACAGAACTCAATTATTTTAACTTGTCCTTAATCAAAATCAATGTTTCTTCAATTTAAATAATCTCTTAATTTTTTTCATAAAATATTTTCAATCGCATATCAATTCAAATCATTTTTGAAGAATGTAATTAACTGGTTAAATTTTTTTTTTTAAATCACCTTTATCATAATTTAAAATCTACATTAAATTTAATATAAATATTAATTGAAATACAGTTTTTTTCTAAATGCTTAATCATTTCCTTCAAATGCATATTTGTCTTTTTAGAAAATGCAGGCATACTAATAGAACAAATGTGCTTTTGAATTAATTAATTGAAATAATAATTAAAATACCAAAAATTTAATTTATTTGCATTACAAAATATGTGCAAAGATGCAGTGCAAATGCTTTTATTCTTCGCTGTAAAATAAACATTACAGTTATTCATCACACTGTCTATTTCAGTCTGTTCTCCTCTAATATTTGTGCAAAAATAAAGAACGCTGCAATGGAAATGAAGCTATTTAAGTGTATAGTCTCAGAAGTTGGCCAGACATTTCTGTAAATAGTAGTGCAAAAAAAAAATAAATTATAATTTAAGTGATATCTGAACAACATAAAAGTCAAGAGGAATCTCATGAAGGATCATCATCAGCTGTCTGGAAGTATTTAAACAACAACCTCTTCTCATAGAAAGTTTTGAGTTCATCTTTTTTTCTTTCCATCACAACCTTGTGCACAAATTCATAGGTGTATTGCAATATTTTCAGATTAAAAAAAAGATATCTTAAAATACTGCAATACACCTATGAAAACCCTGTAAACCCTGAACCATTAAATCATTGACCGAAAATTCCAGTTCTTTGAAAGTGGAGCCTTTATTGGTCCTTCTGAGCAACCCCCCAAAATGTTTTTTTCAAATATCAAATTCCATGTAGAAGTTTCAATTTTGTATCATATTTGATACATTGGGTCGTAGTGTTCAAGTATTATTTTTGAACCCAAAAAAATATAATATAGCACAGCTACACCTTAAAGAAAGGGTCTGTGCATTTTAACAATGGGAAACAACCTTAACCTGGTGTTTGATCTGACATTTGAGGATAACTAAGTCTAAGAAGGAACGGTTAATATGAAATAAAATTACAAACTTTAATAAAAGACCTAGTCAGACATGGATTACAATGATACACAGCTCATTCACACTTCATCTAAACCCTTCAACATCCTGCTGGTGTTCCCCTTCACAACTCCTCCCTTCCTCCCGATGACCTCCGACTGTTTGGCAGAGTGCTTGTCCAGCTGCATGAAGAACATCATCTCCAAGGGAAACTCTCATGAACATTAATCTAATTAATAAAAGCAACAGAGAATGCACATAAGTTAAAGTTAATGACCCAGATAATGCAAAGGTTGATGAAATTGCCTGAACATCACCTTTTATTATCTAATTAACATAATAAAGTCACACTATATATATATATATATATTTTTTTTTTTTTTTTTTTTTTTTTTTTTTTGGATGTTGGTTGATTTATGGTTTATATGTTGGACACAGGACTGTTTTCACATCTATTACCATAGACTGAACTGTTCCTAGATAATGTGTCATGCCTATGTAACACCCACATTTGGAGAGTGAATGAGTAATACCTGAGTCATTAATATTGTTTGCATGTGAAGACACGCCTCTTCATCTGAAAAAGTGCACAGCATTCATCCAAGAAGTTGCCAATGCATGGTGGCTGGTAGAAGTTTTTGCCATGGTCGTTTCTTTTTGTAATAGTTATGGCAAAAGCAAGTAAAAGGCAGAGGAAGTACTAGAAAGACTGATGGGTAACGGGGTTGGATTTTAACAATAATTTAAAGACTACTAAACTTGGTAGTTACTAGTTGTTTCCCAGCAGTCAATTTAAGTGTCAGGTTTTGTGCAAAGATGAATTTGTATTTTAACTCATATTATCCAATTATTATATTTATATAAATAATATGTGTTAAAGATCAGTTACAATAAGAAATTAATTAGGGGAAAAATAAAGAAAACCTACTTTACTTTTAGGTCAATGAGATGCATACACTTTGGTTTTATGTTTAATTTTTAATACTTTTTTTTTTTTTAATTTAAACACACATTACAGCAAGGTCAATTGAGCTTTACAGTAGTCAACAAAATAATACAATAAAAAGAAAATAAGGGCGTCACATTACCATTTCAGCGCTGATGTCTTTGTTTTTAAACCCAATCCATTTGTCCCATTTTCAATCAAACGCATAATTTATTTAGTCTTAAGATATAAGGAATGTCATTTTTTTCCATCACCCATATTTCCTTTACTTAATTATAGCTAGTTTTACTTGTAATTCACATAACACTTCTGGTTGCAGTTGGAATCGACATGCACCATAATCACCACAAAAGCACTAATGGTCATGTAAACAACTACACAATTCACCACAAGCAACAGTATTTATCTGCAGCTTCTGATTAATTTACACATAAGAACTACAACTACTGTGGTTGCTGCTTAGCCACCAAATGCGTTAGCTATTAGCATCATGAATAAATAATGGTACCGTCATATTCTCTAAAAGAGTGCAAGTAAGTCCTTTGATAAAATTATAGCCAAAGTAAAAGCTATCACAGTGTAGTAAACTAATAATATCAGAGTAAACTGATAATGCAGCCAAAAATAGGGCAGTTAAAAGGCAAGGCAGGTTTATTTCTACAGCACATTTCATGTATAACACAATCCAAAGTACTTTACATAAAACATTAAAAGCATTACAGCAGGGGAAGCAATAAAAAAGTATAGGCATTAATAAAAGTAAAACAGATAAAATCGATAAAAACTTTAAGCTGAAAAGAAACGGTGCAGAAGGTGAATGAAATATCACAACAAATGACAGAAACCAATAAAAAAAAATGTAATTTTCAAAGTTTTTACTGCAAGACAAGAAGAAAGGTCAGTGGTTAGCAATTTCAGCTCAGGTTAAGTTTTAATTTTGTGCGTGCAGATGTTAAGTAGCCCAAAGATTTTTATTTTTTTTTGCCAGTTTTAACATATAACAATGTTAAAAATGTAAATAATCTGCGTGAGTTCACAATATTGGTACATAAATTAAAAACTAAAGTTTAAATTTGATTGAGAGCAGTTATCACTCTTGCAAACGCACACAAATACAAGTAAAATTCAACACAATTTGAAGTCTTAAACATTCAGATTATCATACTGTTAGCGTTTCTTGAACATAAATGGTAGAATAGTTAACTAACCATATGTCACCAGCTGTAAATGAACAGAAACAGTTCCACACAAATACAAGTAAACATCTGGCTGCTACCATTATGATTTGACATTGTTGTATAGTTTATGTCGTATCTTTTCCTGACCCTAGTGAGGATAAAGCTAGTTCAGAAGATGAATCTTTTACCTTTTTTACCAGATCGTCTTCCTGTCGTCCTTGCTAATCCTGACAAGTACATGTTACACTCTGTTGTGTCGGCCGTGAGCAAACATTAGAGTTAACTCTTTGTGGTCTGGTTTATTACACCAGGTAATACAGGATGTCATAGATGAGTGCAGAAAGAACTAAAACATACTACCTTTTTTTCAACTTCCCTAAACAGCAGTTCGTACTTGAGGTGGACAATGTTGAGTTGATCCTTCCAGAGTCTCCAGTGAAAAATCTTGGACTAAAATGAATATATTTCAGATTGATGCCCTACTGCTGGTTTTTACATAAATCAAAAAAATCTAAATAGACTCAACATTAACCCATAAAGACCCATGTTTTTCTCCATATAAAATTTTTTTTAAGTCATTTATCACCATTTATTATAACATTTTCTGCATTTTGCAGTTGTCAGGTATTTTCCTGTACTTAATTTACTGATGTAGATGTTCATAAAAGCTCAGATTAAAGTTGAAGGTTATGTCAAAAACAGAGCAAACTGAAGAAAATGTGACTTTTTCAGTGACGATATCAATAACTGAATATGAAAACCATTGTCTCCATCCACTGTCATTGATCCAACTCCATGGGTTTTACTGGTGAATCAATGTTAATAGAAGATGACGGTGTTTCCACGGTAACTACACAGCTTCAGAACGTCCAAGTGGGTCATATCTGGTGACCATGAAAAGATGACAAACTGCATTTTACACCAATTATTTATATGATGGAATTAGTGGATCAATAGTATTAAAGAGTTTAGATCAGTAGATGATTTGGGTCAGTGGTGGATGTTTGGATCTTTTTTTTTTAATAAATATATTTACTGTTTTCATTAATTTTATTATTTACATGAATTGACAGAACACATATATAGAGGGAATTAATATGCTGACATCAGCACATGCGTAGACATGATGATATCAGCTACATCGATGCCAAAAGTTACAGTACATGTGAGGGGGCGGGGCTTGTTGACCCTGGTACCACTTACAACAGATTAAACTTAACTCATTAACCAATCCAGGCCTTGGTTTTATGAGTTCTCCCCGTGGGAATTAGTAACTTTACAAGGGCAGATATCCATCCAAAGGCCATGTGGAGTGCACACCTTGGAATACAAATGTTAACATAGAGTATTTTTAATATAAATTTCTTGATATGACATAATCAATAACAGTTGACTTAACTAAGTGAGTATCTGGTTTACACCTGCTACAACTGATTTAGTTCTGTGCACACTTTAGTATTTATTTGTTCATTCTGTACCATTTTAACACAAAAAGGCAAAACAGAAACATGCAAAATCATCTCAGCTATGTCATTTTAATATATCCAGATGGGAAAAGATGAGTTTGATGACTAACAAAAGAGACTAGCATGAAAATAGCCCACCTGAAAAAACACGTAAAAATGTAGGAATGCCAAAGTGTATCTGAATCATTGGCTGTCTGACATTGGCATCTATTCTCCACAATCAATTTCACATCCATTACCACAGTGTTTCAAACGTTTTTCTGACACTGATGTACTGAAGATGTGAAGTCCAATGGTTGTGACAAGCTTAAATCCTGATCATGCTTCTTGTCAAACACACACAGAACACACTGACAACAGCAATAACAAATTTTCAGATGTCGTTTCGATAATAATGTGTGACAGAGAAGTACCAGGTAAAGAAATAGGACCTGGGGCCAAAAGGTAGAAAAGATTTTGGTAATAAACAAGATTGGTGCTTGATCCAGGAGAAGATGGTGGAAATGGGGTTGTGATTTAAAGGGTAGAAGGAGACATGAAGTGTTTGTGGAGGAGCAAATAGAAGCAGTTTGAGTGGAAGAGTTTTATTAATGGCACATCCGTCTCAGAAAGGGCCGGTTGGTAGCATAGTGAAAGGCTGGGAAGCAAGGCCCTCCATAAAGCCCTGTCATTATGACTGAGAGACGAGGCTTTACAGCAACAGCAGCCAGACAGAGTTGGCACATATCGAAAAGGTGGAGGAGACGGGGAAGTGGACTGGGTGGTGTGTCTGTGTGTGACGGCAGATCTAGTTTTGTGAGGAGATTGACACTGAAATATGTTAATTTGTTTGTCATTCCCACCGGAGTGTGAGTGGCACTGCATGTCCATAATAGTCTTCAATATGAATTTAATCATTTAATGTTCTGTTACGACCTGAAGGTGAAACATCTTTTAAAAAGGACACAAAAACTATCATTAAAAAAAGACATTTTTATTTTATTTATTTATTTATTATGCTCTTTGCTGTCTTTAATTTCTTTACCTTGAATGAGTTGGGTTTTAAATAACCAGAAAAAAACGTTTAAAACTAAAGGAATTAAAAGACCAAAGTAAAGCAGGGACGGTGTACTGGACAGGCCAACCCTGTACGTGGTCGTAGAAGCTGCCAGTGCGTCGCTAGCCAACCAAAAAAACAAGCCACAAACTAAGCTCTAATGAAAAGAAAAGTGAAAACGGGACATCCGGACTCGCCTGGCCAAAAAGAAAAAGCTAACAAAAAGCTAAACTGCAGGCATGAGGCAAAACCTGCGTGAGGTAGAGCGGAAGCACGCACCTGGATATGTGCGGAGACGAAAACACAGAGAGAGCCATGGGTTCTGGACTATGTAAAGTGGCACCAAATGAATTAAGCTCAATTATGTAAATAGTAGAAATATGACAAAAACACAAAAATAGTTAACCTAGAAAACTGCAGTTAACTAGGAAAAATATCTACAAAATGATATACAAAACAAAGTTTAAAAACAAGGAAAAGACTAGTAAAATAGTGCACAGTACCTAACATGTTGTGTAATAAAATGTTCCATTTGTAAGCTTCACATGTGCAGGCGTAAAGTTTTTTGCTGGAAGCCATGGTTTTAATGTTAGCATCGCAGCTAGCATCTGTTCGCTAATTTCTTTTTTTCCATGAGAAACTTATTTTGAAGTTTTTTAATGCCTCTGCAGCAGCAGCACAAGCTACAAATAGCTTAGAAATAAAGTTAGCATCAAACCACCAAGACCTCCACACAAACATGCACATGATTCTACATTATTATATTATTCCTGTTATTCAGTGTTATATTCCCAACCAAAAAAAAAAAAGATGTTGATCAGTGTTTTTGTTGTTTCACCCACAGTTCCTGGGGCTCCTCCAAGACGGGTGGAAGTGGAGGTTCTCAACTCCACAGCACTAAAAGTGATGTGGCGCTCCTTGACGCCAGGCAAACAGCACGGTCAAATCCGTGGCTACCAGGTTCATTATGTACGAGTGGAAAATGGAGAGTCTCGAGGTCTACCTCTTATCAAGGATGTTATGCTGGCTGATGCCCAGGTATGATCTTCTCACGGTTGCAACTCTTAATTATGTCAAAACATGTGCATTTAAACACAGGTTAAGCTTTTCCTGTAGGGAACACAGTGGCTGAATCCCAATTCACCTCAGACAGATGCTGTTTGTTAATCTGTAAAAGTTAAATTACTCAGTACCCCCATTGGAGACTTCAGAGAAACTTTGACCCAACATTCTCCTAAATTGTGTTTTTTTTTTTATCCTTGTTGTTGCTGTGCAAATACTCTTCTTGGATGGGAAGGGATATGGGTGTTCTTCCCTGCTGAATTTCATTTCATATTGCTTTGGTATTCTTTGTCACCGCAGCCCACAACAAGAGCTGTAATGAAAGCTTCACTCATCTTGTCCTCCCTCTTTTGCCTCCCTAGCTTTTATTAGCGATGCCCAGACCCCAGCTTTATGGCAACGTAGGCCATGAAATGTCTGATTGTGTCCTTGCGTCAGATGCAAAGGCTCAAAGAATATACTGATGATAGTATTCTGTGCCTGGGGTGCGAGTAAAATTGGCATGAAAACATTTCACCAAAAATCAGTCTCCACTGACAACTAGAATTGCTATTGTATTGTAATAGCGCCATGTTTTTTTTTTTTTTGTTTGTTTGTTGTTTTACTTCTTTTTCTTCTCTCCCTTTTTTTTTTAACAAACTTCCATCAATCTAGTGTTGGACAAATGCTGCCAAAGTAAGAGTTTTTGCACAGTAGCAATCATCCCAATAGAAATTATAGCCTTGAACCAAGAGGGTAAACAACACTGAAAAGGAACTTTGCATGTAATGATACATCCTCAGTGAATGAATTGAAATCCATATTTTACACATGAATGGATTGAGCCTGTTTCATTCAGGCCTAATGCTACCAGGTTGACATTTGATATTTCTGGTATTTGTTTGACCAAATAGTCAAAAAGCAGAATGAGTTAAATTTAAAAAGTAAAACAGAAAATAACATAAAACATTCAACACAAAAATATTTTCTGTAGTATAGGGTGTCCCGAAAAAATCTCATTTGTGATGTCCATATCAGAGTGACTATATGATCAAGAGAAATGAAACTTCATAGGATTTTTTTTGAACAAAAATGTTTTATTCTACAAATTTCAGGTTAAATATTTCTGGGGGATGGTAATTGTATAATGCCTTAATGTTATTACAAATGTTTAATGTGTGTGCCGCTTGTAACCCTGACCCAGATCCTTTTTTCCAACACAAACCACCTTCCTCTTGAAACATCTTGTGCTAAATCTGCTTTCCTGTTGGTGCTTGTTTATGACGTTGCACATTCACATTTGAATCAGTTTGGGCGTACTTCAATACACAGAACGCCTTTGTCTGTTGCAGTAAATGGCATGTCTGTTCCTGAAAGCAGAACAATAAAAATGGATGCACTTTTTGAGCAAAAAGAGCAAATTTTAAACAAATTATTAGGTGATGAAACGATGTCGTGTTTTTTTGGGACACCCTGTATATACGGTATGTTTGAAGTTACCTCAACATTCCAGTCTTCTACTGTAATGGCAGGACTGATGAGCTAACACTGATTTGACCTTAACATCTGATACTGATATAGATCACCATTATTTGCTTAAATAGACACTGGACCTGCAGCACACCTTTACAACTCTGGCTTGTCTCAGTTGCTCTATAACTTAAGCTGCAAAGAGCTTCTCTTTCTTCTGACCTAACCAAAGCCAGTGACCTATTTCTGATACCAACCCTCTGCTCCCAAACCTCTAATGCCTCCATCTCTCACAATCCTATTTCTTCCCTTTCTTTTCTCTCTCTCTTTCTTTAAAAAATATATTGCTTTCTCTCCTGCACTCTCCTTTTTGGCGGGGGGGTTAGTGGGAAACGGACGATACAGCTGAATATGTGAGTACCAAGTTTTCGCCTGAGTGCTCTGTATAACTGAAAGGACATAAACAGCGGCTATTGCATCAACCTGGCTGGATTCACAATTTACACAACCCCACCAAGCTTTATTCAATAGGTTTGAATAACAAACTTGCTCAGAGGTTTCACCTCAGCTGTCTGGCCGGACAAACTCCACACTATTGTAACGCTACTAATGAAAAAAGGAAACTTCTATTACCAGCTTGCCCTTCCAAAATGGTGGCTGATGCAATATCCACTGCCCACTGTGCCTGGAATGCTAATGCTACCTGTGTCATGCTGCGTGTCGATACAGTAGGCTCTGTTTCGTCTTGTGCTCTGGTGCTGTGTACTTTTTTTTGTGTGTTTTTTTTTAGTTTCTTTTTGTCTTTGTGATGTGCTTTTAACTATATTATTTAATCTCATTCTTGGTGATGTAGAATTGCAGTGATGTTTTTAATGCCATACCTTTTATCTTTACCTGTACCTTGTAATCCTGAAAATGCCAAGACTTAACTTAAGACAATATCCTGTACCGCATAAATCCTAAACCCGTCATCACAGCTTTAGGGATTATTCACAACATATTTTACCCTAATGTTGAACCCAGATTTGAAACCAAAGTCAATCTTCTTTACGTGAATACCATCTCAATTACAAGACTGTGCTTATTGCTCATTTACCTTGGAGATACAAGTACTTTCTTGCAGCCCATCGCTCTGCCAACCAGCCTGTTAAAAACCTCATTCTGCATTCGTTCAAACCCGCTCCTTTGAAAGATTCATTAGAATTGATCAGAAACCTCTCTTTGAAGAGGACTCAAGGAAACTTAATGGCTGAGGTAAAAAAAAAATAAATAAAAAAAACAGAAAAAAAGAAAAACTGTCAGTGAATAGCCCGGATGTCTTCAGCATGCATTTATCATCAAGTTAAGTTGTTGATTGGAATATCGCTGAAGGGTGGTGTGTGTGTGAGGGGAGTGGGGGTGGGGTCCATTTACATACTTAATATCCCTTCTTCTACACCTTGGCAAGACTCAGGATTTACTTAATGGAATGGTCTCCCATAACACAGGGGGAAAACGTTATGCATGCCTCAAGAAAATTAATAAAGAGGAGGAGGCCAGAAGACACTTCACTGAGATTAACATTCAGCAAAAGGCAGTTTGAGCCGCATGAAATAGGAAAGAAGTCATTAAAATTTCAGGACACAGTTTGACATTTTCCTGTTTCTGTCTATTCCCTATCTCCCATAGGAAATGGTCATTGGAGGACTCAAGCCAGACACCACTTACTCCATCACTGTGGCAGCATACACCACCAAAGGGGATGGAGCCCGGAGCAAACCCAAACTGGTGGTGACCAAAGGGGCAGGTGAGTAAACAAAGAAATCCCGTATTTATTTGTTAATCCAAACCTCGTTTGTTTCCGTCCAGCAGGAAAGGTTGACGGAGCATAGAGCTGGTTACAACATTAAAAAGAACCACAGCACAGTCCTTTTAACTCAGTCTAAAAGATTTTATACAAAACAGCAAAACAGAGATAAACTAAATACGTACATGACAATATATTATGTACAATGTATTATTACACTGCTGTAACTGTAAAATTTCCCCAGGGTGGGATAAATAAAGTATTCTTTTCTATTCTATTTTATTCTACAACATCTAAATAGATGCCTTGTATAATCATAGATCATTCAGGGAATTTATTTAGCATTTATTATTTGTTCAATCTATCTACTGATTTTCTAGGTCAAGGAGGTGATGTGAGATCTTTCAGCCACATTATCACCACTTGAAAAATCCACTAGGGCTATTGTTATGAGCCTGTGGGGTGGAACACTGGAGGCTATTGTCTACACACTGCAAAGCTTTGTCTTCTCATTTTCCCCTTGTTATCACCAATAAGCACACTACTTCAGCCTCTCTGGAAACTAGCAGCTTACCATGAACATGAGCTAAACCTGTGAGGCTAACTCCCAGAGAGTGTGAAAACATTACATAAAAATTTTAAAGCGTCCTGTCCGCATAGTCACGAATATAAGAAATTTCCAGTATAGCCATAAATAGACAATATGCACACTCATACTTTGGCAGCGCCTATATACAGGCAGTCATAAAACACTAATTAATATACCACAGTCATACAGACTCATATTTCCTGTCACACACACACCATCAAATTGCTGCTATCCTGTCAGGTGTGTCTATTACAGGTGTCAAGGAGCGTGATGCTGTCAAAGGGTCTTGAGTGAGTGCTGTCACTCTCCGTCGTTCTGTCATGGCCAACTGAATGATATGCCAGTCTAGTGCATTCTATCTGTCCCTCAGAGGGAAAGCCTCTACTTTTGTATTATTAAAGTGTAGAGAAATGGGCTGTGCTAGAGGGTGAAGATAAATAGAAAAGGGGAAAGGGTGAGAGTTGTGGAAAAGGGGAGCCTCAGCAGCCTCTCTTTGGAGGCAAAGTGGCTGTCCTCCTTCCTTCCTTCGTTCTCCCTTGTAAATAGCAGAGTTCCCACTGGTAATTGGACTTTTCAGGCAGCTGGATTCCTGAAAATTAAATGTAGAAATCAATTTTGATGTGTATGACACAGTTTGCTGATATTCTCTGAACCACATCACTAAGATATTGTACGAGTTCCCATGCTATGAAATTGTATCTAATTGAATAAATCCCAAAGATTGATCTCGGCGTATAATGTGTGCGCACAAGTACTGTTTTGAGCTGTTTGTTGTTCACCATGAAAAGTGATTGTCTCTTCAAAAAATACTTTCTCAAGTTTCTCTACATGGTGTAAACACAGTTGTAAAGTCTTTATTTATAGAACATGGCACTTAGACATGTGATGCAAGTACATGAAAAAGTCTCCCACATCAATGAATGTCTTTACATGTAAACGCTTTAAAGACACACACAAACACAGATGACTTATGCAACAGCTTTTCACACAGACAAGCAAACAGTTGAACTGTCTCCAGAAAGCATGATGTCATAGTTTTGTTCCTTTCAGCACCCATAAAAGCCTAAAAAGCAGCTTCAAAACAGAACATTGTGATAAAGGCAGCCTGTTTCTGTGCCACTTAGAAATCGATTCACATCAATGCCCAAGTCTTTTCATCTTCCAGGCATTCCAAAGAGGCTTTCTGGTAGTTTAGTTTATCATACAGTATCCAAAAGAATCTATCTCAGGATTTTGTGGGATATAAAAACAAGAAGTAGCGCACACCTATTTGTGAAACAGAAAAACAACAGTTATTCTTGTGACTGGAAGTGTCTTTGTTTGCTGAATGAAAGCCAGGTTTGAAAAGTGCCTTTTCATGACTTGTACTTTCCAAATTCTTCCCTTGAGGAAGTTAACCATGGTCAATGTGAAATAAAGTTTTTCACACTGCCAAAAAGGAACCTCTATTGACAAAGCAGTAAAATGTTTATCTGAAAGTCATTTGGGAAATAATTCCTATCTGCACATTGAAAAGTTTTTGATTGTGAAGACGCAGAAGCAGTGAAACTCATGCATGAAGTGTTGATCTTATATTCTGCTTCAAAACAACAGGAAGAGAAAAATCAGAATGGGATGGGTCTCTATTGTGGCATAAAAACATGATTGTCTCTGCACTCATAAATGGAAAACAACATAGGTGTTTTTGTGGTAATATTGTGGAACCAGAGATGACAAGAGTAAGAGGAGACACGAAACAAGACTGGACCGTTGACCTTGGCAAAGGTCTACCTTTTTAGGTTGTTATATTATACTTTTGTGAAAGTCAGACTGAATATAGGTCAGACATTCTGTTGTTAGATAGTCACTGAAGACATTAATAGGGCATCTCAGCCCTGTTCCAACTTGACAGCTTAGAAACTCACGTCAGCCACCTTCACACCACCTCATTTTGATCGTTGCATTCTGTAAAAGTGTTGCTTGTGTGTTTCAGTTTGTGGGCACTTTTTGTAATGTTGACTGCAGACAGCTGTCATGAAAAATCAGCCTCAATCTACTCATTCCATTTTTTAGTAACTTATTATTATTTCTGGCTGAGTGAGAACATATCAATGCACTGGCCCTGTACCTTTTCCCCTACTAGTTTTTCAATATATCTTGCTGTCCAATTGGGTCATGGAAAAATTGTTGCAGATTTGTCCCCATGACATTTTCAACCCTCCAATTACCAGCCCTCCATGAGCCCCTGCAACACACACACACGCTATGCGCAGAGCAGACCAGCCGACTAAATTAAAATCCAAGGAAAATGAAGATGGGAGAGTGATGGATTTGTCACAAGCTTGAACATTTAAGAAGAACTCATACCTCAGACATGCCCTTCAATGTGTTAAATCTGCATATAGGACAACCACAGGTTGATCCACAGGGGATTTTTTTTCTGTTGTGCAGGCTTAGAGCTCATATATACAGAAACAGAGCTCATATATACAGAAACAGAGCTGAGAACATGGCTTACAGGGTGGATTGATGATGAAGAAGTGTGTATCTGTGCACCATGTCCTTTGCAGATAGTAATATGTTTTGAATATGTTGGTGTGAGTTTGCTCATGCCTGGTGTGCACAAGGGAGACCAAAAATGAGTAGGAAACCTGATAGGGCTTTTCTCAATCAGGCTGAGTGAGTGTCAACAGCAGGTTGTTAATACTATGGCCTGATGGGAAACGTGCTAGGAGGCCCACAAGGAGGGATTGAACCAGGGACGACCCTGAAATGGACGCTGAGAGAAGAATGGGGGGTGTTGGGGGATGGTGGGGAAGATAGGAAATGAAAATAGGGATTGGGCAGTGTGCAAGGAGAGAAAGGGAGAGTAGTAGAAAGGAGAGATGAACACTGAGAAGAGGAGAGGGACAATCACGGTGTCCAAGAACCCCAATATCACTCATGTGCACACACACAACCATGCAGTCCCACAAACATTTCTGCCTGCTCATATCCCTGTTGGGCCTCTTTGCAGCAGATTGCTCCTTGTCCCCAGTCACCTTCATCATTCCTCATTCACTCATTTTTCACCCCCTCACCATGCCCTCATTCTCTCTTTCTCTCTCATCATCCCGTTGCAACACACATACACACACTTATATATACACAATCTACAACTTCAGTGCCCTCACCCCCTCCTCCTAACACCAATCTGCTGGCTCAGTACCTCTGATCCCTCTCCCCTGTGTGCAATAGGCCACTGCTTTAAATGTAGAAATAATAAAAGTGGTTTAGAGCTACAAAGGTTTTAATGGATATATTTGGGAGCTTGTAGAGGTTAAAAGTAAATCACAAATTTAAAATGTCAAACATGCACACACACAAACACACACACACACACAGGGAGTCATCACAGGATCATTATCTCAGATTCTATTTCCTTGATGAGCGGTGAGCATGAAGCCAGAGTGGGCTTTTAAATGACACCACGCTGAGCTATAGCATGTACCCGAGGAGTATTAGGAGCATCCGTCTCACCCAACACTTGGCGCCCCCGCCATTCCATTAGCAGCAAAGGCTCAGCCGACTGACCACCATTCACCCACCCACCCTTGTCTTGTTCTAGTAACAGTGTTCAGAAAGAAAACCATTAGTGAACGGAAATGAATATAGCTGATGGGTGGGGGGGGGTGGACTCTGTAGACTTTGTATTTTTTACTAGGCTACATGTACAATAAATATACATTTTGTTAGATGAAAAGACACTATACTTGCACACTTATACGCAGATGCACACATATAACGTCAGTTTTTCTTTGTAGTACTGGTGTTGCATATAATTCATGTTTTTCTATATGAGTCCTCCCACTATGTGTATGTATACAAGCAAGGAATGGATGAACACATGAATATAAAGTATGAGAGTGTTACTTAATAAAGTTGTCCTCCAAAGAGGGGTGGTGGTGGTGGGTAAAAAAAAAAACAAAAAAGATATAATTCATGTTCCAATTGCAACAAATGTTCCACATTGAGAGTTAATAATCATTTTTATATTAACAAAAGAAACGTTGCATTTCCTAAATTCATCAATTTTCTTACTTTTTCCTACACAGTTGGCTTCAGAAATTCTAAGATAAGATCAGTCTTTTTACATGAGCTGACAATCTCATGTCAGTAATTAGGGGTCATCAGTCTAAACTGTTAATGCACTTATAATTAAATTGTGCATTAATTCAGTTATTAAATCATAATAACTAAAGTTGTTTTATTAATACATCATTGGCTGTGTGCACATGTGAGATTATATCCTGGATTATATTTGCCAGTTATCTCTCCTATGAAGTATAAGAGTGAGCCCAGATAGAATCTATTTACAGAGATACGGTGCTCAAATGTGAACCAGCCACACTCATTCCTCACAAAGCTTTGACGGCAACCTGAGAACTGAAAGCTTCCCATAACTGCTGCTGCTTCTATCACACTGATGGGGCCTTAAATGGAGGGTTAGGATGAGACGTTTGTCATCCATAAGCACAGCAAAACTGGGCCACTCTGAAGAATGGTGTCTAGACCCCAAGTGTAGATCATCCATTTTACAACAAGCAATGACTCTTTCAGCTGAAAGAGGCACTGTTCTCTGCTTAAAGTTTTAGTAATGCTTTGCAGCACAGAAATGATTTTGGCTGAAGCTTACATGAATCATAAAATGATAATGCGTACAGTGATCACTCAAGAATTTAGAGGATCTGCAGTCAACTCTATGCAACACAGTTTGACTAGTTCGTCAGGTTAAATGATAAGAGATTTAAGTACATTTCTGTAATTTGTGCAGATTTTTCCATGGTCACTTAGAACTCATTATGTGTATTGGTTTGTTGGTGATAACACAAAATTCATCCAACTGTGAATGCATATATTTATCATGCATCATAAATGCCTCCAGTCTAAATGCAAATGTACATGCATATTACAACATTTTATTCACTAAAACCAGTGGTAACTCACAATTGAAGCAAACACATTGCACGTTTTATAAAACAGAAATTAACAGATTTGTTGTTTGTTTGTTTGTGTGTCTGTACAGTGCCTGGCCTACCCTATCTGTCAGTGGCTCAAGACTCTGAGACATCTGCTATTGTTCGCTGGGACCCTCCAGACTTAACAAATGGCATGGACCTACAAGGTTACCGGCTCCAGTTTGGCCGGAGAGATGTCTCACCTTTGGCCACGCTGGAATTTGCCCCCCAAGAGCGACAGTACTCAGTGGGCAACATTCACCGGGGCGCCATTTACCTCTTTAAAATCTCAGCCAAGAGCAGAGGGGGCTTTGGGGAAGAGGCTGTGGTGGAACTTAATGTCCCTGAGAATACACCAGGGGGGTATCCTCAAATAAATGAGGCCTCCAATGTGACGTGCTGCTCAGTGCAGTTGTCCTGGTCCCCACCAGTGCTGGCAGAGAGAAACGGGGTAATCACGGAGTATACTTTGGCCTATAAAGAAGCTGGTACAGGAGGAGCGCCACGGGAGCTTCGTTTACCCCCCAGCCTGTCCAACTATGTACTCAACAGTCTCAAACCGAACTCAGCATACGATGTGAAAATACGTGCACACACCAGTGTAGGTCCAGGGCCCTACAGCCCTCCTATCCAGTATCGGACGGTGGCCTTTGACCCAACAGGTAGGGCTTGCCTGTTTCTCCTCCAACCCGGGTGGCAGGGGGTTGGAAATTGGCTAAAACACAAAAACACTAAAATGAAAGCTGCCCCACCCCCTCCTTCAACCACCTCCACTTCTCCTCAAGAAAGAGAAATTTTTTATATTAAAAATGTTTGCCGTGGGATACTCACTTCACTAACCCAAACAAGGTAAAACCCAAGTCAGTAAGTTATAGTCAGTCATTTTGAGAATAAGGAGAGGAACCTAGAAATTCAAGGTAAGTGTTATTTGGTCAGACATCCAGTCATCGTTGCAGTCCTTTGCCAAGCACACTCACGCAGCTAATGCCATCTCACATCCCCAGTATTCAATCAAGGTAGGAGCTCAGTCAAACCCAGTCACTCCAAGAGAATGTTTGGACTTTCTAAGATGACAGAAAGCAGATTTTGGTTCTTTGTTTTAATTTTGGTTTTGGGTTTGTTTTGAGATATTCCTCCCGACCTAACCCCATTCCTCTCCTAATTCCTTCTTCCCCTTCCCCTGTCCCTTCATGGGACAGCTTGTGGCATGGCATCCCCCAGATGCACTGCTGAGGACTGTTGGCATGCTGTGTTTTGGGTCTGTCTCTCCGCCCGGCTGGCTGCATGTTGGCAGTGCCAACCCAGACTCAGCTGAAGTGTAGGAACAGTTGGCAAAAGAACCACATGGGTCAGTTGTTAATCCTCAAGTGGTCAAGGGTTCAGGGGAAGTGGCGAGATGGGTTGGCACTATCCACACTAGCTAGCCACTGGGCATACCCTTGTGCTCCATGGGTTTGTCATCCATGAGTCTTACGTGCTCTGTGTCTTAACCAATAGCGTTGCCCTTCTCACAGCCAATCACAGCTCACGGTTACACCCACTCTCCAACCCAGAGGAACGTTGCAGGGGAACAACAGCGTTTTTGTTTGTGTTGGGTTTTTTTTGGGTTTTTTTGTTTTTTATTTTGCTTTTTTAAGCTAAGAATCTTTTTGTTTTTCCTTACGGATCCTACATGTCACAGTTCACTGAAAATATGCTCTTTGCTTTTTCTGTTTCTTTTCTTGAATATTCTCTATTGAACAGATGTTCCAAAAAATTTCACTGTCAAGTGGGCAACCAAAACCACAGTGGTCCTAGCATGGAAGTTTTCTGAAAGCAGATCTCCATACAAATGCACAGTGAGTTCCTGGGAAATTTAATTCTACAGAGCACTTTTCAACAGTACATTTGATATAAAGAAATCTGAAACTTACACCTATTTTAGCTAATTTAACTGTTTTGTTATAAAATGACACAATGCTGTGCTTAGTGTTCAGTATTTTCCCATGTATTATTAGTTTGTTCTCATTATCTCACTCATGTACTCATTAAACTCTGTATACGTTCTTACCTACATCTATCAAACTCTTCCATGACTATTCAACCTTTAATTTGCTGACCATATCAATTCTGCATTTTTAACCAACCAACACTTCGACTCTAGATTGAGTACAATCGTCAGAAGATGGATGTGGATGCCAGGCAAATGAAGGTGTTTGTCACTGGTCTAAGACACAACACCACCTATGAGTTCAGGGTGGCCTGCCAGGAGAGTATGGACGGTGGGCCAAAACACCGTGTGGTGGCTAGGACGGCACCACTCATCCTTGTCAAGAAACCTAAGCTGGACCCCTACGCCGAGCCTGACAACATGTACACCATGTCCTTCCCACCAATTGACAACAAGGACATCAAGTGAGTATATTTGTAAAAGATGTATATGGTTGAAGTCTTGAGATGCTTGAGCTGTGATGGGATAATGAATGAGATGTCAAGCTGTCTAAAATGTGTTGAACCTTGAATTTAGCTCCCACGATGTGTGAAACATGCTAATTTTTGTGGGTCAGAATGATTGATTTTCTGCTGTTTCTCAGAACCACTTTATTTCTCCTCACACATGGTCCTCACTGGTCGTCTAAGGATAGTCTAGTTTGTATTCCATATACATAGTACAGAGTACAAGGCTAATATCCTTAAAAGTGCCTCTCAGTGTTCCATTAAAAACCACTTGTGTCCTTTTGAAATAAGTGACAAAACATCACATGAGAAATACTGTACATACAGCCATGGAAAAAATTATTAGACCACCCTTGTTTTCTTCAATTTCGTATTCATTTTAATGCCTAGTACAACTAAAAGTATTTGTGCTTGGACAAATATAATGAAAACAACACAAATAGGTCATAGTAGTTTAATAACAGAGCTGATATCTATCCATTTTCCATGTTTTCTTGATAATAACCAAAATCATTTAAGTTCTTACATCAATATCTATGTCACTGTACTGACAAAAACAGTGCTTTTAGACATTCCATGTTTTCTGTTTTAGTCGCATGATACACAAAGGAATGAGTACTTGTTTTTAATTACTTTTGATGATCTAATATTTTTTTCTGGGACTGTCCACAGGTATCAGGCAAGGAAAATATTTGAACAGATCGTAAAAAAAGAAACATAAGAATAAGATTAATGTCAGTGGTGAAAAAAATCCTAGCCTTGGCATATTTCTCCTTTCCAGGTTGTCTTCATGGTTGTTATGTTTTACTTTTGTTCACAGAAATTTCTATGTAGTTGTGGTGCCGCTCAAAAGGACCATAGGAACTGTCAAAAACCTCAAGAACCCTGATGATATGGACATGGAAGAGGTATGGTGTCTGAAAAGCAAGGACAGATTCTCACAATAGAGGAGTGGAGCATTATTACTATTTTTCTGTTTTATAGAAGCAAAACTGAGCCGAGTGTCTGCTGCAAGAGCTTCAGACCCCTGATACTTAACAGTGTTCTTTGTCGAGACTGTCCTTTGTCTTCTTTCCAAAAGACACACTGTTTTGATAATAGTTGTGTATTCTAGGCAAATTGTGTTGTGCACACCATGTAGCAGACATGGGCACACACAACACAGACATAAGTACATCTCAGCTATGCTAATTTGTCCCCTCAAGCATGCACAAGAGAGAATTACACAGTCCTCTCCCACTCTTCCCATAGCTCGGGGTCACCTTGAGCGCCAGATCAACAGCTACCATCCCTATTGGATTTAGGATTACAGACATTCCCCCTGCTTAGCACCCGCCTCTGTCTGCAGGTTGAAATGAATGAGAAGGGCTGGATGGTGTGGGGGGGTTGGAACCTGGTTACATGGAACATTGCCAGACATTTAGCAGCTTTCTGAATGTAAGAGAGCTTTCACACCTACAATGTGTTTTCTTTCATCAGTGAAAAAGTGAAATTGAGCAGGGGCTTTTACAGACAGTCACCGAGTAAACAAACCATTTGCAGTATTAGCAATCATTAATGGTGAATGGAAGATTTTTTTTTTTTTTCCCAGATAATTTGTCAGTTTATCCGTCATTGACAACTTAATAGTCATACACATTCAGCAGAGATAAAACCTGTATGTTTTCACATCCATCAGCTGTTGCAGGAAGTGACCCCAAAACGCCGCACACGCCGTCAGTTGGCCCAACTGGACCAGAAGAAGCCGTACATCACAGCCTGTTTCAGACAGCTGCCCAACAGCTTCATAGTGGGTACCGAATACCGTTACAGCAGCTGTGAGCACAAGCCTCTTGATCCTGGACAGGAGTATGTTTTCTTCCTGCTGGCTGAACTCAATGTCACTGCTGGGGTGAGTTATTAGTTGAGCCCAGTTTAAAGCAGTTCAGATGATTATCTTTCCATGGATTCCTTTTCACTAAAGTGGATTTAGTTCATTAAAACATGGGTCACTTCAGTTCTGCTCTGATCATGTGACTATAACACTTTACTCAATAGGTATTTAATACTGTTCTGTTCAAAGTTGTTTTCTTAACCCATAAAGACCCATTGCTACTTTGGTGACAGTTCCCAAATGATTTTTTTGTCTTTATTCTATACTTCCTAAGTGATGTAACACCATTTATAACAAAATAATTCTCTGTATTTTACATTTTTCCAGTGAAATTCAGGTATTTTACAATATTTAATACACTGATCATATAGATGTAAATAAAATTTCAGATTAAAGTTGAAGGTTATTATATAAAACTGAAGAAAAAATTACTTTTTCAGTAAAATATGTCATTAACTGAACATACAACAAGTGTGTCCATCCACTGTCCAATCCAAATTAATCCAAATCCATGGGTTTTACTGATGAATCAATTTTGTAGAAGATGATGGTGTTTCCACGTTTACTATGGAGCCTCTGAACATCCAAATGGATCATATCTGATGACCATGAAAAGTTGATAAACTGCATTTTACACCAATTATTTATAAGATAGAATTAGTAGATCAATAGTATTAAAGAGTTTAGATCAGTAGATGATTTGGGTCAGAGGTGGATGTTTGGGTCTGTTTTGTTTTTGTTTTTTTCATAAATATATTTACTGTTGTTTTCATTATTTATAAAAACAGGCAACAACAGACACACAACTTAAATGTGTATACAGACAAGTCCTTTATATGCATGATCGAATTATGTTGTGTTCATAGAAGAATGATTTTATGACCCAATAACAGTGTAGCATGTAAAAATTAAAGTGTAAAAAAAAAGATGGTTGTGGGAAGTGAAGAAGAAAGAAGAAAGAAAGAAAAGGACATTCTTTGAGGTGGTGTTTGATGACTAAACCTAGACTAGTGCGATCCAGCAGTCCAACAGCCTTAAATGCAAATAATACTTTATGCATTATTTCTAGAAATTGCAAAAAAGGTGTCCAGATCTAAAGAGTCTTTGATCTTTCCTTTAGCCAGGCACGTCAGCTTTTCCAGTGCAAGGTTAGAAGCTATTTCTTTTATCCATTGGTTGGCTGTGGGTCCTTGAAAATCTTTCCATTTTAAAGAAATAACTGGTTTGGCTTGAAAATACTCAGGAAAGATGTACAGAATACACAATTTTGGATCCAGGGTGATAATACACTATAAATCTATAAATTAAGTCTCTTTCCAAAAGTTCAGAAATTTGGAATTTTGGGTCTTTATGGGTTAAAATATATTATTCAGTTTGACCCGTTGACTTATTCATGCACTGTTGAAGGAATGAAATATTATTCAACTCTGACTTCTGCCTGGTTCAGAAAATGTTTGCAACCAGCCCTTATACCGACATGGTCTTGGGTCCACCCGATGATGGTACTGTGAACCCCCTGCCAGTGGAGACCGGAGGAGATGGACTCATATGGGTGGTGGGCCCAGTCCTGGCCGTGGTTTTCATCATCTGCATAGTCATCGCCATCCTCTTATACAAAAAGTGAGTTGGCTTTGGAATTGTTTCTTTTTTTTTTTTGGTTTGTTTTTGTGTGTGGGTGTGTGTGCTGTTTGGAAGTAAAACTGTATAAAAATAACTTTGTTCGACCTCAAATGACAAAATAAATTAAGTGAACTACACAAATAAAAGTGTAAATCAATAATGATTTATATCCCAAAAGTCAATCACTTTTTTTTTTATCCTTATTGTCATATATTTAAAATAGTCAGTAATACTATCACCCTTAAAATTGAACATTTAGTGACTTTTTAACAGCTTATCTATCCAAGCAGTAGAAGTAATTGTCATTTATGATATTGGTGAAATTAGGTTAAGTTATAATAAACAGTAGACAATACACCTCTACTAGTCATTTGATGCTGAACCAGTTATTAGCAATGCAAATGGGGCTTTGGGGAAATAAATGCATGTTAGGGTGCATGACCGAATTATGTTGCGTTCATAGAAGCATGATTTTATGACCCAACAACAGTTTAGCATGTAAAAATGAAAGTGTAAAAAAAGATGGTTGTGGGAAGTGAGGAAAGAAAGAAAGAATGAAAGAAAGAAGAGGAGATTCTTTGAGATGGTGTTTGATAACTAAACCTAGATTAGTGCAATCCAACAGTCCAACAGCCTTAAATGCAAATAATACTTTATGTATTATTTCTAGATTGTATATTTTTGTAATTAATCCAACAATTTCTGAGTTTCTCACTCATCATTTCAGCCACTGTTCATTTAATACGCTTCCAGTTGTGGATATTAATTCTACTTTTAAAGCTCTTTTCCAGCCAGTAGCTATTTTCCTGTAATGAAATGATGCAGGTATGAACAGTTAGGAACATTCTGGAGCATTTTTGGGCTTTGAAAAACATACAGAGTCAATATTCCCCCTTGTTTTACAGTTAGTTGTAGTTTTTAGCCACAACCTTGGCGACTTGAAGTCTCAGCTGAACAGTGGAGTAAGAGGTTGCCCTACATTCCAGGGCAGATCCCTGAATTATCTTAAGGGGGCCAGGGCTGGTGTGAGTAACACAAGTACAGCTTGGTACTGTCAGATGATCCCTGACTGTCTGACCTTGCCTTACCTCCTTCTTGGTGGTTAGGGAGAGTAACATCTCTCCTTGGATCTCTCTCTTTTTTCTCTCTTGTCTTTCTCTACACCTCACTCTCCTACCCCCCCATCCCCCATCCGTCCCTGGTGAATAGTGTTTCCCGGGTCTGCCCTTGGCCCTGACTTTCCCCTTCCCCATCTGTATCTGCGCACACACAAACACACACATGTATACTCACAAACACAAAACTGAAGAAACACAGGCTCAAGAATACATAAGCCTACTTTCACATTTCATTGAACTTAATCGTACAGTACTCGCATACACACCACAACACGCACACACACGTACGCACACCTTCAAATGCTGATGAGCTTTATCTCGCATTTTGCGAGCCCAGCAGTGACCCCTGTGAATTTTAAACTGCTCTCTATTGATTTATCTCTCTTCTTGCCTTCCCCTCTCCCTTTCTCCTTGTGTGTTGTGTTTTCACCATCTTTATATATTTATTTGACTCCTATTGCTTTCTGTGGAAACAGCAAACCTGACAGGTAAGGCTTAGCTGTACTTTATTGCATTTTACAGGGGGAGACAAAATAGCCTGCCTCAGCATAAAAGATGCCTTTAATTACTGAGGTTGAAAGGGAGTTTTGTGTACTTGAGACACATGTCAGCTTCCACATTCCTGACTTAGTTTTAGTTTAGCATTCCTACAGAGTTTCTAGTCAGTTAAAGTTCCTGATTTATTTATTTTTTTGGGAGGGTGTCATCATTAGGGAGAATTTTACATGCCTTGCTAGTTCAAATGCTCACTAAAGATTTTCACACTGTTTTTGTTGTATCTCTCCCCCCTCTTCTCTTTTGTTTGTGTTACTCTTCAGCCGTAAAAGAAAAGAGTCAGAGCCACGCACAAAATGTCTGCTCAACAACGCAGATATTACACCACACCACCCAACAGATCCTGTGGAGATGAGACGCATCAACTTCCAAACCCCAGGTACACCAGCAGCACACAACATGTACACTGAGCAGCAAAATAGCTTCAGTGTGGAACTAAACATAATGAATAACGTTAGACCAGAATACTGCAGATGCACACTGTCAATAGACGACGTAATTGAATGTATTCCAAAACTGTTGCCTCTGCAATGACAAACTGCCTACTTAATACGTTCTTATGGCTGTCATAGAGCCATTCTTTTAGGGTCGATACACATGTGTTATTTCAGAATCTTCGTGGGAATGTGAATATCCTTATTTTTGTAAACAAAATCGAAATGTATAAATCGGGGCCAGTGTCCACATAGTTTTTCAGTGTTTTTCAGTTGTTTGCCAAAAACGAGTTAGTGCATCTGCTCCCCTGCAGTGACCGGCATCTCAGTGCAAAGCATTTCAAATTCCAAGCTGCAAATGCCGGACTGTTTACAGAAAACATGTATCATCACTGGTGAATTTTTCAGGTAATCACTGCGATCGGATAGGACTTGTCAACCTGATAGGATAAAAAAATGTTTGGAAAAGTTTGTGTTGGGCTTATTCATGTATCTGGAGACAAATTATCACAACTGTGGCTGAAAATCCCATTTTTGGAGCAGACTGGTTGGACTCTAATGTATCTGGTGAGTGTTGAGCTTTCAACAGTCTGTGCATTGTATGATAGACTATCTTAAAACACAGTCTTAATATGTTGCCATAGAAATAAAACCTAAAGGCAATGTTTGTTTTGTTTTTTTCGTTGTTGTTTTTTTCACTCCCAGTGCTTTGCCAGCAATTTTCTGCCAGAAGAAATTCTATGTGGACACGGGTCTTAAGTATATAATATCTGCCATCAGCGGCTCTAACGCAAAGAAATTATTATTGGCTGTCAAAAGCTCATATTGCTCTTTCTTTTTATTAAATTATCATGAATAAGTTTTGTCCTACACCTGGGGAAATATTTCTCAGACCAAATTTTTCATTAATAGTTAAAACCTGTAACATATCATGAAATGGGCGTGTGTTAACAGCAGTATAAGGTGCGTGTGTTGTGATAGGAAAGGGTACTTTTGGCACATAAATGTGTACACAGCCTACACAGAGATTAACTGTTCCCAAATGATGCAACTGAAAGTTAAATTCTTGCCGATGTTCTCTCAGTACTCTCATTACATTAAATATGACATTGTGTGCTTTCATAACTACCTGCCAGCCATGTCCCCATGTAACAGTGTGCCATTTATTAATAGCAAATTCTAGAGAAATTCAAAGTGATGTTGTAGGACATGACGTTTTATGCTGGAAACAAATCCTTTTTTGAAGTTCTCCTGCTTTCTCTGTTGTCTCACCTTCCTTCTGGTCTTTATCCGAGGTAAAGCCTGGTGTTAACAACAGAGCACATTCGATCCCACACTCATTCTCTGAGGCGTCTCTACCTAAAGCCTGTCTGACATCTTCCTCCTGCCTCCTTTTCAGACCCATTATCTATCAGTCTGTCTTCCTGTTCGTCGGCCTCCTGATTTTAAGCTGTAACGACACCTTTAGCGCACTTAGAATGGAAATTAGAACTCGAGGGAAAGATGTGATATTCATCTCATTCTGATTCCTGCTGTAGAATTACACAAGCGTCATGGATGTGCAAGTAGCGTGTTTGTCAGCCAGCTTCGGAAACCTCACATCTTCCTGCAAAGTTTATTGCTCTCCCCGCAGTTGTTTCCAAAGTGTTACAACATTAGACATCTGGGATTGAAGTCACTGTTCCACTTCATTTGGCAGAGGACAAAGTAGATTTCAAGTGGCTTTATTCTTACCCCCATACAACTCAAAGAAAAGAGTAAAGCCTTCAGAAGTGGAATAAACACAACTACCCCATTTTCTCTCATTTTTTTCACTCCACTTTTCTTCCCCCTTGCCTTTCGGTCTCCTGCCCTGCTTGTCTGCCAGCCATCTATCTGTCATTCATGGCCAGTCACTGCCTTCAAAAGGGCTTGGATTTCAGAACAGCATTTCTCTTCAGCTTCCTGGGGGGCTCAGCCATACCGCTGTGGGTTGGTATTTTGGAAAAAAACCCCAACAAAATAAGAGATACAATACACAAATGGAAGGAATATCTTCTTCCTATGTGGAGTTTCAATTTACGGTTTCATCTTTGTTCTACATGGTATTCAGGGCCTTATCAGTGGTTCTGTAATGACAAGGTCCTAATGGTCATTCTATCCATTTGTCTTTCTGACTTCCAGCATTTTCCTCTGTGCACGCAACTACTCTCTGCTGATTTTTTAAATAATATAATTCTTGCCACAGTTTCTCTTCGGCTTAGCATTCACCAATACGTGCAAAGACCTCTCTTTATATATGACAAGCACTCTCGTTTGACAGCCCAACCATTGTTCCATGGAATTGGGCGATGTTGCTATCTCTGCGCACAGGGAATTTAATTTGAATGGACATTTTGGCCCAATTAAGTGGGCCGGTGAGCATTTGTGAACATCCCCATCAGCTAATAGTGACCATTGTTCAAATGAGCATACTCCCAGTGCACTTATCCAAGGCCTTTTCCATTCAACGGAGCATATGCTACATCGGCAATCTTCTGTATGCTCACTGACCCCTGTGGTGCTGGGGAATAAAAAATATGTTTTTGATTAGGTGCCCAATAAACTAAGCTTGACTAATGTGTTTGAGACGTGTGTGTGTGTCTGTGTGGTGTATGTGCTTCTGTATATTTGCTTTAAAGCCTGTAGGTCATGTGACAGTGACATCCCATAACTCCTTGGGGCGCAAAGTGGCTCATTTTGTCATTATCTTCATTGGTGCCTGGGGTTTAATTGGCAAATGGGCCAAAGTAATGATGCAGCACGACTCGGTGGATATCTACTGTCTATCTCCAACCAACCCCCCACACCCCCCCTTTTCTCTCAGTCACTGTCTGTCTTGTGCTCATTTGTTTTGTACTGTACCTGTTCTACTGCCATTAAAAGCCTGCAAATTATAACAGCTGGCAAGTACAAGGACACTCGAAGAGCACAGACTTCTTCCTAGGCCAATACTCCTCTTTTTTGATTAATGATAGATAATCTGTAGATGTTTAGGTTAAAGATGTAAGTTAAAAATGTGTAGGTGTGTGTAGGACACCATAGGCTGGTCTGTTTTAATGTAGTCTGCTGGAAAACCTTAAAAGTGGCTCAATTCTATTCATAAAAACATATTTTATGATAAAGCTTCGTCCAGTGACAATCAGAAATCTTAAGTGATAAACTTAAAATTAAGATCTAAAATTAACAAAATGATCATTGTTTGAGAAAAAGTGACAGTTTGAGACAGTTTTTGCTTAAATTAGGCAAAAATAAATAAATCTTGAATTAAGAAAAAAAATGAATCTGCTAATGGAACAAGTGGAAATGATCTTGGTAACATTTCTTGAAGTAAGATTTTCAATATCTTTTGTCTAAAAGTGTCTTAAGTGGGATGAGATATTTTGACTAGAAATGAGAAAAATACACTTGGTAGGGTTTTGATGTTTGCAGTGAGGTGTTGTAAATGAGATAACTAGTGGCAGGTTGACAGTTTGTATTTAAAAAAAAAAAAAAACAAGATAAAAATGCTAAAAATGATACTCAAAACAAGTGAAATATCTGCCCATGCAGCAAGGTAATTCCACTTGTCAAGATTGTTAAATCGCTTAAAGTCAGAAATTAACTCAAAACAAGATAAATTATCTAATACTTCTAAATTAAGTTTTGTTTTGTTTTTTCTGTTTTGGTAAATATCAAATAATTTGTGAAATAATGTTGTATTAGCAGTGAAATTAACCACATTTAATCTTTTGCCTTTAGTTTAGATATCTTTTATTTGTGTTTTCCTCATTTTGTCTTTTTTTTTGTCATTAAGTTCTTAGTGTAACTGACCTTTTATACTGTACGGTTTAAGTTGTAATTTAATTAAACTGATTTCAAGTCAAATAACCTGGGACTCTGAAATATTAAGGACGGTGAAAAATAATCTAAGACTCCCCTTTTTCTCTGCTTTAGAATAAATGAGGCTCATCCATGCGCTGTGCCTTACCCTTTAACAAAGCTTCGTGAAAATCTCTCCAGTTACATTTCCTACAGACAGACCCAGATTCTGATAGACCGACAAACAAAGAACTTCTGTTGATGAGCATGGAGACTTAATACATTGTTCCATTACAACATAATGAAGCCACAACAGAGCTACATTTTCCACCATTTTGGACTGAAAGAAATGCAGTTTTATCTTTTCACTCTCTTTGCTACTACCAAACAATTTATAGGCAGCTGATAATAAATGAAAGCTAATGTTTTCATGGTAACATCAGTGTGTAGAGATATGTTGGACTGAAAACTGTTGGCCATTTTGCTTCTACACTCTTTGCACAGGAGTGATCACATAATGTTTTGTGTGGAAGGAACAGTCAGTATCTATTATTTTTAGGGCTGTCAAAAGATTAATTTTCTTGATCGCAAATAATCTCAGAAATTTCATAGTTAATCGCGATTAATCTTGATTTACTTTGCATGTGTAAAATTGATATTTTGCAGTAA
>JAPSES010000258.1:9923529-9936294 GCA_029822895.1 Maxillicosta whitleyi
AGGGCTTAATTCTAGGAAAGGTCAAAACTGGTTACCGTTCCAACTACATTGCTCAACAATTACGTTCTATATGATAACAAATTACATCTTGTGAAATATATTTAGAGTAGAGCATCCTAATGTACTTTTCCACAACAATGTTATTTTGGATCAAATTGTGCTCGAGGTTGGAATGATTTTTTTTTTTTTGTAGTTTATAGATATGCTAAAAGCAAATGTTATGTTCAATTCATGGTGATGTGTTTGAGATTTTAGTCAACTTGGTATATCATTGATGTGCCATAAAGAGTCTAGAGGACTGTTGTATTTCTTATCTGGGGTTTAACCATCAAAACATCACATTTTTCATCCTGTATGTTGCCAAAGTAATAAAAAGGATTGATGCCTCTGAATGTTTGAGACACAGTTGCACCGGGATTTTCCTTTGATAACACTCAGAGACTGCCTGAAAGTCTTTAATGGTGTATTTCTCTGTATGTCTCTTGGTATAATGTAGGATTTAAAGTAATTTTCTTATGTAGTCTGCGTATTGAATCAGACATAGTAGACTGTTCCACTTTGTTGAACTCTGGCCTGGTCAAATCAAGTCCTGTAACATCACTAGTCAGTGCATTTTGCTGTTTTGTGTCATTCACCGTGTTTTGCACAAGCTTCCTCACCAAAACCACCTGACTACCACTGTTATGTAAGCACCCCCCCCCAAAAAAAATGATGCTGATATTTAAGTGAAGAATGTTTACCTTATTAATGATCTCTCTTTCATATTTTTCTTCTTTTTTTGGTGAACAGGTATGATGAATCATCCTCCCATCCCTATCTCAGAGCTGGCTGAACACACAGAGCTTCTAAAGGCCAATGACAACCTCAAACTCTCCCAGGAATATGAGGTGAGGAGGTCAATGGGTCAAAAGTAAATGTCTAGTCAAAGTATTGATCTTTTAAAGTCTTATTTATTTATTGGATGGATACAGTGCCTTTCTGCGTAATGAAATGACTCTTTTTTTTATGTGTTGTGTAGACAATGCTTGTATCTAATTCAGTTCAATTATAAAATATACATTACAGTCAGCTGGTTATCTACTCAAGTGTGTTTGTAGCCTGAATATTACAAAGTAGAATGAGTGTTTTTTCAGTGAACATCAATTCTTCCTGAATTGTTTACCCGAACACATAAAAATGCCGGTTGCAAAATCATTTTAAAAAGTGAAGTGATTGTAAAAATAGAGTTCTAGAATCGGCTTTGACTAACAAATTAAATTTGAGGAAAATCAAGTAACGCTGCACGATGCTGAATTCGCTTTATGACTCCGTCCAAAACAAGCGCTAAAATATCCAAACATATGGTATCAGATTTAATGTCAAAGCTGGCCTTTCAGACTGAAGAAATTATCTGGGTTTTAATGCAGAGCTCCACAGAGGGTGTGTGTGTGTGTGTGTGTGTGTGTGTGTGTGTGTGTGAGGGGGAGGGGGGCACTGGTAGACAGGCTTCGGCATAGTACTTGTATGTGTGTTTGAGTGTGTGCAGAGGGGAACTGAGCTGTCTGAGCTCTGAGACTGCGGCGGTTATAAATGACACCAGAGTTGATTAGAAATCAGGAGCGCTGAATCAGCTCTCGTTTGCATACAAGCAATATCCCCTACTCGCCATCCCTAAATCACACTGCCTGTCGTCTTGCTGCACGCCAGGCTAAGGTAGAAAGCGGGTACACCAGCATAGATTGCCGTCATCATGCCTGCCGGTGGATGTTGGTGGATAATGACTTCTCATAGCGATCCAGTATTTCTTGGGTATCTATTATTCATAAATCCACATCCGGGCTGTGTACCAAATGGACAAGCTTGTTCCATTTGGGGGGAAGAGAGACGAGAGATGTGATGCCAAAGTTGACGCTTTGCTGCAACTACAACTTCTAATTACTTGGCTTTGAGAGAGAGAATTAAACCGTCCGCTCCTCTCTTCTTCCGCTCAGTCTTTCTCTGTCCCCCTGCCCCTTCACACAAGCAACCCCCAAGAAAAATAAATGACCAAATTAAATAGAGAAGTGTAATTTTAATTTTGTTATTTTCTTGATGAATGGCTGCTCGTCCGGGCGCCCCGGCTTGCCAAGCGCAGCTCTACGGGGCTTTGACTGATTGGTTTTTAGGCAGGCGGGATGTGAGGGAGGAGGAAAAATGGAGGGACGAGGGAAGAGTGCAGAGAGAGAAAGATGAGGTAGGGGAGCTTGGTTAATGATGAGGATTCACCGAGGATATAGAGAGAGCAGGGCATCACAGCTGGGGAGTGGAGATGAAGAGGAGATGATCTGATGCACAAACCTGAGTAAAAGAGGCAGCAGCAGTTTTACCTGATGCTACTGAAGCTGAGTTCGTTATATATCTACTGTCAGGTACTTAGCAAGCATTTCATTCTGGACTTTAGTCCTGCATCTTTGAATTTATCAAGGACTGGCAGGAGTTACAGAGGGGAATTGGAATTGATGGAGAGGACGGTCAAATGATTATAATATCATGAATATAAAGAGGTTATATGTAGGAAAGATTAGCAAAACTCTGAACATGATGTGGAGACCTGAATACTAGAACATCAGCACAACTACCAACAAATCATTGCTATGCATTCACTGTGTTATTCACTAAATAAAGCGGGACGGCTGGCTCATGAGCCAAACATAATAAATAATAATAGAAAACTGAATCAAACCAAAACGAAGACCAAATGGTTTGATTCAAGTTTTTTTGATGCTGATGGCTTTTAAAGCTGGAACAGAGAGTAACTGAAACATATGGCATGCTTATATAGTCACCACCGTCAAGCTAGCACAGGTGGAAACATCAAAATAAAGCTGAATGTGTAACAAATGTGTAAAAGTCATTGTTTACACTAATCTGTAATATGACATCTGCAAGTTTTCTATAAAAAAAAAAAAAACTCAAAATAAAACTCATTGCTGGTTTGAACAGTCAATCAAAAATAATACTGTCTTTAAGTATTTATTATCCAAAAAAAAATAACACTCTTATAATCTTTATGTGCTGCGTCAGCTGATAGTTTACATCACAGGTGTAAAAGTCCAGTCCTTGAGGACCAGTATGCTGCATGTTTTGGATATTTCCCTTTTCCAGCACACCTGTTTTAATTAATGATCAGCTCATCATCCAGCTCTGCTGAAGCCTGATAACGATGTAATGGCTTTCAGGTGTGATGGAAGTGGGAAATATCCAAAACATGCAGGATACCGGCCCTTGAGGACCGGAGTTCGACACCTGTGATAGCTGTGTTTTAGATAGTCAAACCACAAATCACCTTTGTTTTCCGTACAATTTAGCTTCACTAAAGATGTATCAGAATCATCCAAACAAGTTCAGAAGTGCTGAGTTTAGTGTGAGCCATGGAAGAACAAATAGTGAACTTAGCAAAGATAATAACATGGCATTTATACCTTTATACCTTCAGAAGCTTCTTAGTCAAACTCACCTATGTAGAAGAACCGCTGCAATTTCACTATCAAAGTCCATTCTTTAAAGTTAGAGCTGTGTCCCGTGGTGAAAACAACAGTGCTTCTAGCTTTCATCACTTTTTCAAATTTTTACCCTTTCGTTGGCATTATCCTAAACCCTCTCATGATAATATTAGGTTGTTTTTAACAGCTAAAAGTAGAAAATCTACATATAACCTAAAATCATTTCTGGATATGGTTATTCCGTTAAATTCAATGCTAAAGTGTTGGCACAAATATTACTGATATGCAGTTGTTAATTTCCAATCTGAGTGATGTCTCAGAGAAGTGACCCCAATCTTTATACACACACTTCCAGGCCAGCCTTGAGGTAAAACTATAAAAATGTGAAATAGGAGTAAAATAGGCAGACGGCTGCTACATGGAGAGGGAGCGTTAACATCACAGGAGAGGAGAAAGATAGAAAAAAGATAGCGAGGAAGAAATAAGGACAAAAACATGGATGCTTTTGAAAGGGAGATGAAGAGATACAGATAAGGAAAACAGGCACACAAAAGGGGGGTAAAGGAAAAAAAAAACAGAAAGAAAAAACGCACAACAGAGCTAAAACAGAAGGACCTGACCTGATTCCTGTAATGATTACATGCAAATTGTTAGTTCGGATTTCCAGTTGGACTTCATTTAGCCCCAGTATCTCTCTCCAACACCCCCTTCAAACAGGAAGATATCCTTCAAGCTCCCTTCCCCACACTAACAGAGCGCCAGCAAACAAGGAATTGTAATGGAATACTAAATAAACCTGACAAGGCAACTGAATATTTATATGTAATCCTTATATTTTAAAGAGGCAGCTGAATTTGTCTTACACCCACCAGTCAAGCCTCGCACCTCATTCTTCCCTCAAGGGGGAAAGCTGCCACCTTCATAAATATTGTTTTTGCTGTTATGCACTAGCTGCATTAATGATCCTGATAGAGCAGTGGGTACAGCTGCTGTATGTATTTAAACTAGGCAGTGAGCATTTTTTCATGATACCATAGACGTTTTCCTTTGGGGAAATCACCATCTCGCACTCTCCCTCCCCCTAGTTCTACGTTTTGTTTTTTTTTTTTATGTAATAGCATATCTTATCAGTCAGCTCCACTGATTTCTTTGGTGTGTATCTTCTGCTTGTGTCTTTCCGCTTTCAGTCCATTGATCCAGGCCAGCAGTTCACCTGGGAGCACTCCAACCTGGAAGTGAATAAGCCCAAAAATCGGTACGCAAACGTCATCGCCTACGACCACTCCCGTGTCATCCTGGCTCCGATTGAGGGTAAGGTTCACCCATCCTAACACCCTCACCACCAGATGAGCTCGGTGCATTTGGGGAGACCTCATAACTGCACAGTTAGTTTAAGTAATTAGGAATTTATTCTCTGCAGACAAGTATTGGACCAGACAGGACTAGATAGTGGAGACCAATTTAGCTCTGCAGCACAGAAAAGAATACATTATGGCGTTCTTGAACTTGTATATCTTTATTATAGGATGGCAGAAAAATACTAGATTAAGCTTTCTGAACTACAGTTCAATGTATGAGACATAATGAGAAAAGATCAGAGCGGGAAGAACTGTTATAGTTCAGACTGGACCACTCATGAATTGTCTTGATTCATCACAGTAGCATAAAGCAGAATAGAATAAAACACAAGTCAAGTTCAGATTCAGTTCAGCGCTGCTGTTCCCAGACACCAGTGAATTTATAGAGCAAAACAATATTTTGTTGGAGGCTAAACTGGGAACTTGTTTCACCTCAATTTAGTTCTCAGCAGCTAAGCCATTTATGGAATAAAATTATTTTGAGAAAGAAGCGACGACTTGTTTGAGCTCATCTTTGGGCCCAACATTCAGTCCCATCTCACACTGAGCATGACCCAGGAACTGAACTAGTGTTTGCACCGTCCTATTTGTCTCATCCTATCTGCCCCTCTTTCATGTTTTCCCTCCAACTTCCTATAAACACACCACTGAGTCTTCAAACCACAAAAACTCTTCCACTGACTTCTAAATCTTTTGGGACGTTGTCAGAGGTAGTCACCCTTCATCATTGTCATTGTTCTGCTATTGCATCACCACAGTTCCCAAGTCCTCACAGTAGCGCCAAGATTTCTATGCCACCGTTCTCTCCTTTTGTTTAAGCTAACTGCTCCAACTTGATTTTGACATCTCACAAAAGTCAGGCCAATTTGAGACTGCAACAACATGCATAACAAAATTATCCCTGGGAAAAAATGCCTCGTCCATAAATACATAAATTAATCAAGTCTGAAATTTCTATTTTACACTGCAGTGATTTTGCCATTAGTCGCAGCAGTAGAACAATTCATGCACGCTGCCATTCTCTGTTCACTTAGCTATGACTAAAGCTAAGGCACCACAGTCGGATTGTGCGACGTGGTATCCGTTTTAATTACATTTGCCTTTCTTTTTCTTTCTTTCCTCCTTATTTCCATTCTTTAATTATTTTCTTTCCGTCCTTTTTCCTTTCGACAGTGTCTCTCTCTCACCCTCTCTCACTGTATCTCCTCTTTCTTTATCGTATTTTTCCTCTCCACCTTGGTTGTTGTCCTCACTGCGTCTCCTCTCTTAAATTAGCCCAGTCGAGTGTTTCATTGTTTGTCGCTTGAGTGAGGAGATGTCAGTCAAAGAGACGTGACTGGTGAACACAGATGCCACCACACAGGAGTCTGTTTCCAACTGACAGGATGGTAGAAGTTGGTTAAATGAAGATGGGTGACGTTGCGTCTTATCGCTGTCAGATGCTCCATGTTAGACATGACCTAATCACAGATTATCTTGTTTACATACACAACATATTGGCTTCTATTTCTGCTTTTTTTTCTTCTTCTATATAACTAATCACATTAAAAGGTTTTTGCATTATATTTAAGACACATTGGTTGTTTTATTGCAGGGCAGCCATGACAACTTACTACAAATTTGCATTCACAACCAAAAAAATAGACTCAATACTACAATTGTTTGTTCATTCACTGCAGTAAAAGATCAGAGAATGATTACAGTTTGTTACCTCACATGATGAGAATAGAACATTACGGTGCTTTGTCCTCTTTTGATCATGAGCAATCCAAAACAAACCTTGCGGTGAGGTACATGTTTTAGCTTTTAGACGTCTGGTACTAACATTAAAGAATGCTTTGCAGTTCTTTGATACTTACATACAGCTACTATAAAGTGGATTTTTGCAAGCACTCTCGAGGTCTATACACCATCCTTGACATTAAAATGTTGCCACCGCAAATCTGTCTGCCCAACAAAGCAGAGGGGTTCCTTACGGCTAGATTTAGTAGTAGCGGTGTGTAACAGAGCATGGTGGCGGTCTGAGAAGGATGGTAGCTGGCTATAGCTCCTGGCTGCGGTGGCTGAGTGGCTGATTTACCCCTCACCATCCTCCATTTTCAAGCACACTCCAACCGTGGTGGTAAATCAGATACAGCTGCTGCACCACATCAACAGCAACCTGGTCAGAACCGCAGAGATAGAAAAGAAAATGATATAACAGCAGCACCGCAAGTTGTGACAGTGAAGCAGTTTTCTGTATTTGAGCCCATTTTTATGGAATAACTGGGGTTCCTGTACAAGCAGATGGAGAGAAGTAATCGGATACGTCACATGTCTTGTTGATCGTCTTTTGTGCTTCTCTGTAGTTTTTATACCTGAAACACAGTGATGTGTCTGATAAGAATATTAAACATTAACATGACGGGCTTTAACTTCTCTCTGGACACATCCATTTTTTATTTTTTTTAACAAATCCCAGCCAATTTTGACTTGTTTTAACAGTAAATGGTGTGAAAAATCATTACGTAAGTCTGAAGTCTTTACACCTCCATTGATTGGGAAACAGGGTGAGTGTGTGAAAAGTGGGAATTGTTGAGGCAGATGGCAGAGAACAAAAAGGTGTAAATAATGACTGAAATAAGATAGAAAAATAATTAATTCAAAGTAACATGTTCTAATGGTTTTTTTTGTTTTGTTTTGTTTTTTTACATGGTTTATGTCCAGGAATCACAGGTAGCGACTATATCAACGCCAACTACATTGATGGCTACAGGAAACAAAATGCCTACATCGCCACCCAGGGTCCGCTACCAGAGACGTTCGGTGACTTCTGGAGGATGGTTTGGGAACAGAGAGCGGCTACTGTGGTCATGATGACCAGGCTGGAGGAGAAATCCAGGGTGAGTAAGATCAGCCACTTTTGGGTGTGTTTAGTTCAATAAGCTCACAAACCACTTAAATATTCTTGGGGGTTTTTTTTGTTTTGTTTTGTTTTGTTTTTTTTTTTTAAATAAAACTCCAAATCAAATCACTGATTCACAAGGAGACAAACACGGCACAGCTTTCCATTGATTTCCCAACCGCCCAGCTGAACCTCATTGCCAGGCAATCAGGCTTCATTTTGTTGAGACGAATTGTTCGCAGGGAAGTGCAGAAATTTGAATGGGGCGGCGTAAGCAGCCGAGGACGATGATAAAACACAGATAACTCAGAGACGGTCTACTTGTGCACATCTGATAAGTTAGCCTACCGATCCACTGGGAGTATCTTCACAGATTAAGCTCTGTTTTCTCTCTTTATTTGCAGTGGAAACAACAAGCTGTTGCATGTTCCCTACAGCGCTCAGAGCTTAGCAAGTTTAAGCACTCAAAAGCGCACAGTCGAGGCTAAACTCAAATTTAAAGAAAGACAGTGCTATAGAGTTATTGCAGTACCTGTGACCAATGCCTCCCACATCCATCTGTTCATAGTGGAAGTTGGAGTACCCTGGGCTTTCAGAGCACAGTGGTTGAGCTTCAGCAGGGAGGAATGAAGTGGAGTGGTGTGATCACACTACTCCACTTGGGTTGCAGTTTTGATTTATTTTTATGCATTTATGTACATGGAAAGGCGCCACCACATGCACAGGAAGTTTCTTATTTGTACTTCTTATTGTTGAGAAAAGTTCACTAGAGTTTTTGTGTTGGGAGACTTAACCCATAAAGACCCAGTGCTACTTCTGTGGCAGCTCCCAAATGAATTTTACTCTTTATTTCACCTTTTTTGAGTAATTTATCACCATTTTTGATTGTTTTTTTTTTCTGTATTTTACATTCTTTTCAGTGAAAATCTGGTATTTTGCCATATTTAATTTGCTGATCATTTAGATGTTTATAAAAGTTCAAATTATAGTTGAGGGTTATTATATCAGAAATACAGAAATATACAGAAATAGAAAAAAGTGAAAAGTGAAGTGACTTTTTCAGCAAAGATGTCAACAATTGAATATAAAAACAGGCGTCTCCACCAACTCCATGGGTTTTACTTGTGAAACAATGTTGTAGAAGATGGCGGTGTTTCCACATTCACTACGGAGCCTCTGAACGTCCAAATGGATCCTATCTTATGACCATGAAAAGATGACAAACTGCATTTTACACTAATTATTTACATGTGTTAATGAATCAACTTGTATCAAACAGTTTATATCAGCAGATGGTTTTGGTCACAGGTGGCTGTTTGGGTTTTTATGGGTTAATGTAGCAAAGAAGTCCTATTAAGATGAAGCTGCATCATTGAAGTCATTCTTCTTTCTATGAAAATATGTATGTTTTTGTTTTTTTATTAAGGATTAAACAGAAAATATAAAGATGGAGCACAAGTCAAAGAAAGAACCAGCATCAGGCATTTATTTGGTTTTATAACGGTTTTGTTATGAAAAAAGTTACTCTTGTATTATTACGTTTAATATCTTGTTTTTCTCCAGCTGTGAATTCGGGGAATTTCAGTGTTTCAGTGTGAAAATAATCAATGTGAATAATGTGAATCACATGCTTCACAAGGCACATCACCTCAACTAACTGAATTTTGGACATGAAAGAGAGTGCAACGCCGTTAAATGAGGGAATATGTTTTGGAAGAATGTTCATCTCTTCCAGGATATTTCCAACTAATCAAGGCTAAGACAGTCTGAACCTGCTCTGGTGGCATGTGGTGGTTCAACACCTTTTACTCTAACCTGTCACTTTTGTGTAAATAAAGCCGTAACATATGAAAACAAACCAAGCGCTCCTCCGCAGAGGTAATATTCTGTTGTATCAGGAGCGGACTTGTCTGAGTGTCAAAAAGCCAACTGCATTGTTTCATCCTGTCAACCCAAACCTGTGTCAACATCAGGCTCACTCACCCCAGTTGTCTCCACTCATCTTGCCTCGATCCCTTCTCAATTGTTTACCTATCCTCCATCCTGACATGCGCGTTCCACTCCTGTCAAACGTGATCAGGATTAGCGGGCGGTGGAACTTGAGTGTCAGCTCGAGCAGGAAATGGAAGAGAAAGCTGGATAGCAGCGCATCTCCTTCACTAGCTGTCACATTTCATCAGATGTCCACCGGTCCGTCACACCCCATATAGAAGGAAGCTTTATTAGGTGTGCTGACAGGGGAGGAAAGAAGGAAAAGCAGGTATTGTGTTTTTAGATGTGTGACTCCGCTGTGTGTTTTGCCCGATGACAAAGAGCTCAAATATTTTGACCATCCGGGGATATTTTCTAATTGTAATTCGTTAAGACTGAGGGAAGACCTCAAGCTGAGGCAGTTTGAGGTTCGTGAAGTTGGAGGATTTATTTTGGCAGCTTGGTGACATTTGTTTAATGTGCACAGTTGTTTCTCAGAAGTGAAATAGAGAGAAGCTACCCTGGTGTTTCTGTCAACACTGCCTGGTGTTTTATCCACGGGGGGGCTTTCTGTATGAGATGGAGAACTTGAGTGCATGTCTTTGAGTCTATGCATTCATGATGGTGAACGTTATTGCTTTTTCTCATCCATTTATGTGCATTAATGAGTTCTCATAGGGGGCGCGGGGGTACCTCATGGAAGATCTAGACATAGATATTGCAACTTAACTGTGCTTTTCTGCTTTTCCAGATTAAATGTGACCAGTACTGGCCCAGTCGGGGCACAGAAACATATGGTATGACCCAAGTGACCCTGTTGGACACCATAGAATTGGCTACTTTCTGTGTCCGCACTTTCTCCTTGCACAAGGTAAGATTGTTTTCTGTTTTCCTATCATCACTATCAAAATCATCTTTGTTGACCTAGGGATGTTTAATAAGAAAAAACTGGGCAGTGTCATTGAATTTACCAGGGAAGTGTTTGAGAACAGTCACATACAGTACACATATGGTAAATAGTTAACATAGAGGTGATAGCATCAAAGCATATGCAAAACTGAATACAAGTATAACCCTCCATCCCCATTGTCCTTCTAGTCCACCTCTTTTACCTCGTTCAGCTCTCTCTCTCTTCAATAGATCATCTGTTTATGTACGTCTGCCAAATTGGAGCACTTAGGTAAAGTGAGCAGAAGAGAAACTCAATATACATAATTGGCAGACGGCTCTCATCCTTCTGTGCCCACACACACTCTCTCACTTATTCAAACACAGAAACACAGGAAGACACTGAGCCTAAGCACAAATGAAAACATTCTTAAGCGACATGAAGTATTTGTACATACCCTTGAATGCAGCCCCTCGGCAGATGCAAATATGTTGGCACACGAAATATGACTGTTTTTTTTTTTATTAAAACGCAAAGTAGTCACTGACACACATACTCACTAATGCCCATGCAATAGGTGTGCTTACCACTGGAAGGATTAGACATCTCTCGAATTTTTTCCCCCCTTTTAACCAATAGTGTCAGCAGAACAATGAACGCTGGAGCACACCGGTGACAGTACAGATAGCGAGATATCAGCAAACCGCGGTGCTTTAAAGCAGCCTGGTTGACATTCAGGTCCATTTACATTCTACTGCTCTGAGGCTTCATCAAACCCACAGATATGAGACTTTTTCTATCTGTCTTCTCCCTCCTGCTTAAGACTGCAACCAATGCTGTGATTCCCCCCGACCTGTTTTCACTGTAAATCTGCAAAAAAATATATATATTTTGTTGAATTTCTGTGAAGTATCAGGTAGCTGAAGCTTGCAGGAAACACACAAACATATGCACACAGTACATCTGCAGAACAGCTTTCATGATACCTATCCATATGTATGTGTGTCAAGCGGCGATGCAAAAATCTCCACTGATAAATCCTTGACAAAATTGAAAGAAAACAACAGCCATGCACCAATTACATGCAAAGAGCCTGTCTTAACTGCAAAACAGGGAATGTCCAAAAAAAAAAAAAAAAAAAAAAAAGGGAAAATAAGAACTAGGGCAGTTTGGTTTTAATTACCACACTCATTTATTCATTTATTCAGCAAGGAGAAAAAAAAATCTTTCTGTCAGGGAAGCAGAAGCACTGCATTGAAATGCAAACAGTATCTCCATTAGAGGATCTTCTGAGAGGAAAGAGAGAAGAGGAGGACCAAAAGATGCAAGGGAGATTTTTTTTTTTCTTCTTCCTTTTCAAAAATCTTCCTCTGGATCCCAGCTCGTATCTTTGATGCATCAAGAGTTGAGTTTGAGAGGAGAGCTGACATACCGCTATGTAATGTGGATGTTTGCTGTAGAAGCTGTGAGCAACATGGAGACATAAGCACCTCTACAGTATAGAAATTATAGGTACAATTGTAATATAATCAAATTAATCAGCCGTGTGTGTATATTTTCCTGCAGAAAACCCCACCCTACCTACTGACTTTTAAAACCAATCTATTTTTAGTCTGAGACATAGATTTTATGGATGCCTGTTAAAAACAGATTAGCTTTTCCTTAATAAAGGTTGACAGCACTGGTCAGTTTTAATTTCCAGAGCTTACATTTTGAACATTGTCACGCTGAGGAAACAGTGTGATGTGGAAGCAATGTCGGCACTGATGTATTCATCAGAATCTTACTTTTTTTTTCCCCCACACAGCCTGTCATGCTGGTTAGCATGTCAATCAGTTGCATCCACTGCTTTGCAAAATTGCCACACAAATATTGACGCTGTTATAATTCACTGTAATGATGAGACAAATGGATAAATCCAGTTGGTACAGTCGCAGAAAAATTATTAGACCACTCCTTGTTTTCTTTAATTTCTTGTTTATTTTAATGCCTGGTACAACTAAAGGTCCATTTGTTTGGAAAAATAGGTCATAATAGTTTAATTTCAGAGCAGATATCTACCCATTTTCCATGTTTTCTTCATAATAACCAAAATCACTTCAGTTCTTACATCAATATATATATATATTTTTTTAATACTTTATTGTGTCAATATCCATGATAACATTTTACAATTGTCTCCTGGTTAATCACACTTTTTTT
>JAPSES010000258.1:9941630-9954994 GCA_029822895.1 Maxillicosta whitleyi
CATTCATATAATTTGTAATTTAGTTTTCTTAAAATCTCGTCTCAATCTCGTGAACCCAATCTCGTGTCTCGTCTCGTGAGCTGAGTGTCTCATCACACCCCTAGTATTTGCACATTATAAAGGTAAGGTAAGGTGACTTTATTTGTACCCCAAAGTAGATTTGGTTGCAGGTAAAAGTAAAAGCGAACAACACACAATACTATGGGCAGTGACATAAGACAAGTGGCAAAACAAAACAAGAACAACAAACAAAAACTGACAGGCAGACCAAATGCTCCAAACAGGATATAGAGAAAAATAAATGAATGAATAAATAAAATAAGTAAAATAACATAAGAAGGGAGAAGCCCTAAAAATAAAAGCTTATGGTTTGTTTAGTGCTCTAATCACTGAGGGGACAAAACTGCATCTGTACCTTTTGGTGTTGGTTTTTAGTAAATATTAATATAGTGATGCACAGATGTCTGATGGAAAAGCCACTACTGGTAAAAGCTAGAAGCACTGTTGCTGTTTTTGGGTTTTATTATTTTCCATTTGGTTATTATGTGATGATATGAACTGTGACAGTTCTGACCTTATTTGGACAATTCCAACCAGATCTTTAGTGCAACTACTGACAACACAAACCATGCAGGAAACAGAGCTTATTTATAGTTTTACAGCTTTAAGCTAATAGAGCTATAATGTAAACTATCAGCCGACACAGCATTTGGAACAGGTTGGATTAGTGGTCAACCTGTTGTTTTGCAAGGCATGTAAGGAACATTGTGAAAATCAGCTCAGGGATCCTGACACTTTTACATTAAGATCTGCAACTATAATTTGTTGGTCTTTGAACTTTATTCTAAGTGAACAATAAAAGCAGAAGTTTTACAGAGTTCTGTCACCTTGGCTTATATAACTGTATGCATCTAAAAAAAAAAAAAAAAAAAAGGCTTTCTGCTTGTCTTATCCTCCTGAAGGTACATATTGTCATAATGTTTTGCTGTGTTCCTAACTGTCGACTGATTTCTTTTTAATTGCTAATCATGCATTTTGTTAAGTTTTTCTCATACTTGGAAGAAACTGTACTTTTAAGTCATGCTTGACCAAAATCAGCATTTATTTAAGGGTATTAAGGTTTTTTTGTGATTATGTGAAAGAACAAGAAAAGACACAAAACAGGATAGAAGCAGCAGTTAATTAAGGGTACAGGGAGAGCTAACATCTAATAGAGAGAAAATACAAATTGCAGTAAATCTTTGCGCTTCAGTCAAACAGCAGCTGTTGTTAGATTAACTGCGGCTTGAGCGTCTCTCTCAGCTTGTAACGTATATAGACATAATGGAAACACCAAATGAACAAAGTGTACAACATAGTAAGATTAAAGAGTCCAGCATTTGAGATAAAAGCACTTCCATTGAAGATGTAATACCTTTCAGCCCCAGGTAAGTAGTATATAGATTAAAGCAGCTTTATTTACATTAAAGCTATTTGTCATTATACATGCTGTCCAAGTAATAAGATCACAGACTCACTAGAAAGTAAATCTCCTTTATTTTCATGAGCCTCACATCAATGATTTTATACACTCTCTGTTTGAATTATTATTATTAGTGTGTGTGTGTATGCGTGTGTGTGTGTTTTGTAAAGCTAGGAAATGGAAATATTGAAGCTTTTCATATTTGGCTGCAATGTTCATTTTTGAGGATTTGGAATAATATGCTTAAGCAAAGAAACTGACTTTAATCTAGCAGGCACAAGACAAAGGATTTTTTTTTTGGCTGAAAGCAGCTTGGATTTGAGTTTATATTTGACAAAGAAAGGGTGTATGCTTTCTCAGAGAAATTCATGACAAAGCAGAAGGTGCGGAGATACACTCAAGCGCAGTGTTTACATAGATCTCCATTAAAGATCTCAACAATCATCAACTTCTACACACACCTCAGCCTCGGCACTCCAGCAAGTATCTGCTGACCTTGAGTTGCACACATGCTCACTCTTAAATCATCCGTCATCTTCCCATCGCCATTCATCAACAGAGCCCCCTGCCAAGAAACAATAATAGTGCTGGTGTGTTTTGACCTTTTTTTTTAACTCACTGGCGCACAACGGTGATGGAATCTCCGTCGCCATCTGTAACAGGGATAATGCTGAGCTGGCGTCAGGAGTTGAACAGGGATTAATAACGTCCACACCACACTCAGGATAGGAGAAAGAGGTGTGTGTGAATGGGAATGGGGGAGCTAAGTAATTAATACTTGATGATGACAAATGGAGGTGGATGGCAGGGCAAGTGGAGGGAGGGACGTCTGGCTAATGAACAAAGGGACAACTGAATGCTAACTTGGCACTTAGGAAGTGTTCCGACAGAATGCGGCTCTATAGGGAATGGGTGGGAAGGCGTTGTCATTCCCAGGTGTGTAACGGAGTCCTGCAGTGTTAAGCTGCGGCCGGTGGGAATCACAGGAGTTCAGTGGGGACGGCAAACTGAGAAGAGGCAGTTGTCTTAAAGATGTTAGACATGTGCCCTCTGACACAAATGAGAGGAACAAGCAAAAAGATTAATGCACAGAGGATGTTTGTGCCCACACTAACCCCCCCCCCCAAAAAAAACAAAAACAAAACATAAATCCCAATAGGAAAACAAAACACCCCGACTACTGGGATCCAATTGAAATTAAAAAGTGGAGGTATAATTTGGAATTCAGTAAACCCAGCTTACAGGTGTAATAACAAACACGATTATCCCAAAGGAATAACATACTGTCCAACTGAACTCATATACTGAACTGTGCTATAAATGGGAAGGATTTGGTCACCGTGACCAGAGGTACCTTTGGTGTTACTGTGCCATGTTGGATGACAAGTTGCCAGGTTTGGCTTTGTTCCCTTCACCCTCTGCAGTGATTCGTGGTGTAGCTGCGAGCCTCTTTAGAGCTGCCAGGTGACCATTGTGAAACACAGATCAAAGGGAGGACAGCAGCGAGGGATGGAGGGAAGGAATGAGGACAGGGAAAGGTGCTGGACAGACTTCAAGTGGCCACTGATACAAGCAGTCGCTGCAATGCAATGGGAGAATTATAGAGAAAGAGAGAATGCATGTGAATGGAAAGATGCCAGTTGTAGCACTTTGGGAGGATGGGTAATAATGTGATACAGTTGCACAGGGGAGAAGTACTTTCAATTCAGTCTACAAAAGGGTTTCTCATTGTGATATTTAAACTATTATTCAAACATATGATAGGCCTGATATATATATTTTTTTCACCTATGTATGCTTATATTACATCAGATTTTTTTTCCAGCAATGTTTATTAGGGAGACTTGTAAATGTATTCATCTCCTATAGAGAGCAGTGAAACCCCTTCTGAAGTGCCCCATGGGACTGAACTTCAAAAAAAAAAAAAAAAAAGAAAGAACAGTGGACAGTAGCAACAGATAAATTATTTTTAGATCTCTGTGACGTGTGCCACCATTTATACTGTGATTATTCTGTCTTCAGTAGTGTTTGCCAACTAGCTGTACAGATAGCAAAATTGTTCTTAAAAAAAAAAAAAAAAAAAAACAGGAAGCTTCTTGCTGTTTTGGATATGTACTTGATGCCTGTAAAACTGTCCATACAAAAAAAGAATGTATGTTACAATTAAATTTTTTCATGTCCAAAAAATGTGTAGAACATCAAAACACAATCTATCATTTCTATGTATATGTAAATTATATATAATGTTCACCCATAGTGAGCTACAGTTCCAAAAACACAGAAAAAAAACCATCAGTTAATGACAGCGATTAGCACGATGCTAAAATACATGGAAAATCCCATATATATGCTAACACTAGTAGCATCTCCCATTAATTCACAAAAATAAAAGTATTAAGCAGCACAAGAAAGGGGCTGTCTATGCCACCATTAGTTTATGTTAGTTGCAGGTAATTTGATTAAAATGAAATAATATAACATGATATAAACCGTAAAAATGGCTGTTTTCTGCACCGCTTCCATGCACCACGTGGCTTTCTTTTGTTTTGCTCTTATCGGTGAGAGACTTCTAGTGGTGGAAATGATATTCCGTGTGTTTAAATCAGCTTTTCCTTCTACTTTTTCTGCGGGGTCAGTTGCGAGTCATTTCTGTTCGTTTGTTTGCAGCTGCTGTCAGTCCGCCTTGCGTTTCTCAGTCTGATCAAGGCGTTTTAGAGTCTGAATGGGGTGTCTTCCATTTGCCAGCAAACACTAACAAGGAGACACATACGCTTTCACAAACACACACAAAATTGTCTGTTGAGACACTGAAGCCAAGAGGAGGCGATGATAAGACTTGCTGACCCACAAGCTCCCAGGTCCTTATAATGATGATGATGTAGTAGTACAGTTTTTCATTTTGATCAGTGTGTGTGTGTGTGTGTGTGTGTGTGTGTGTGTGTGTGTGTTTGTCTTTCTGAACATTACTGTGCCAGTGTATATTTTCTGCACACACACCAAACTGCCATTATCAAAGGCATTGGTGACCCACTTTTAGACGAGTTTTCTGTTTCGTGCAGACTTGATCCAGAGGCTTGTTAGTCTGGGTGTGTGGCACATTTTCAATCGCTGCATCTGACCTTGCAAGACCCCACAAGTTGCAAAAAGGGGATAAAGTTTTTGAATTGTTTTCTGATAAATATATTCTTGATAAACAATGTCCCTTTGAAGCTCTGCCATCATCAGTAAAGCGTGGGTGAAAGATCAGATTAGATTGGATGTGCTTTATTACATTCTGTCATTGATATTCTCTCTTTATCTGCCTCACACCTGTCCTCCCCTCCCTACCTCGCTTTTCGTTTCCCTTCCTTTTATCATCGTCTTCTGCTCTTCCTTCCTCTCTTCTTTTTTCATGCCTCCTCTTTCCTCTTTTTAACTACGGTGGCTTTTTCCAATTCATTCCTTCCTCCCCTTACCACTGTACTTTCTTTTCATCTTCCTCCTCCTCCGTACCTTTCATTCCATGCTTTTTGGATGTCATTTCTTACTCCTGTATTCCTTCAATCGTGCTCATTTCCTTTGCCTTCTTTTTTTTTTTTTTTTTTTTCCGTTTATGCATCTTTTCTCATCTTTTCCCTCCAGCGTTTGGCCAACTCCAAAGCCCACACGTCGCGCTTCATCAGTGCCAACCTTCCCTGCAACAAGTTCAAGAATCGCCTGGTTAACATCATGCCCTATGAGACCACGCGTGTCTGCTTGCAGCCAATCAGAGGCTTGGAAGGATCTGATTACATCAACGCTAGCTTCATTGATGGATATAGGTAGGACACTGCTGTACGAGCAAGAGCCTTGAAAAGTTTGTCTGTAATATTTGTGCCTGTTTCTCAACGTTTTTGCTAATGAATTGTATTTGTACAGGCAACAGAAGGCCTACATCGCCACACAGGGCCCTCTAGCAGAGACTACAGAAGACTTCTGGAGAATGCTCTGGGAAAACAACTCGACTATTGTTGTCATGTTGACCAAACTGAGAGAGATGGGACGGGTAAGATGTGAACACAATGCACAAGTACCAGTTTCAGTTTTCTCTTTTCTAACGTGTAATGAGGAAAAGAGCAAAAGAGGAAATTGAAAGGAATTAAACAGCAATATGTGGTTATAATTGATTCTCTTCCTATTGGTCAAACAGGAAAAGTGCCACCAGTACTGGCCAGCAGAACGCTCTGCCAGGTACCAGTACTTTGTGGTGGATCCAATGGCCGAGTACAACATGCCCCAGTACATCCTCCGAGAGTTCAAAGTCACAGATGCCAGGGTAAGGCATATTTGGGGTTGACCAAATGAACAGAAATGTGTTGCATAAATACTGATACCTTTCATGTAAAATGTTTTTCATTAAAAGTTAATTTTCTTCTGCAGTTTCGAAGTTTACAACCTAGCATACTTCCTTTTCTTTTCTCTGTAGACCTGTCTTATCTTTTTACCTCAGAGTTTGTCATTCTGGTCCAATTAGGTCAGACAGTTTCAAGCAACAGCAGGATTTTAGAACAAAAACAAGGCTAAATCATGCATTAACCAAAGCGGATGGAATTTTAATTATTTTCCAGGTAGTGTGGCAGCTAGTTAGCGGTCATTGAAAATTCCAAGCATACCAACATGGGCTGCGTATACTGTACAAATGCAAATACACGCATGCATTTGAGGCACAGATTGAAAATGAGAAGCTGAGGTTCTGCAGCTGAATACATGCAACACACACACACACACACACACTATCATGACATATGACTGTATGCAGTGTGTTTTTTCTGCCATACCATGCTTTATCTGATCCGCTGCCTCCATACCTGATGGGGGGAAAACGGGGAAATGAAATAGTAAAACACAATAGAATAGTGTTTGTAAAATAGGCATGTGTATGAATTTTTCAACTCCAGAAGTGTTGCTATGGGTAATTTTGTGAGAGCTTGTGTTTAAAGGCTTGTTCATGTGGGTTTTTACCCGTTTATCTCATTTGTACAGTTTTTTTATTGGTCTGATGTATGTGTAAACTGGGTTTGTGTGCGTCTGTGTTCGTGTGCACGTTGCATGCCTTTGCACAGTAATAGCATAGACTCCACGCCTCAACACTCACATCTAGCGAGCCAGTCACGTATTTAATCACACAATTTGACACGCCGCGTGGGCCCTCAGGTTGTGTGTTAAATTTTCTCCTCTTTCTTTCCCTTCTCTTTCTTCGGCGTGCATGGTTTATTGTGTTGTTGTCTTTGCCCCTCTTTCGTTTTTAATCCCTGCTGAGGCAAAATGTTTTTTTGAGATGAAAAACAAAAGGAAGGAAAGAAAGGAAACATGCAATGCGTCATAAAACAGGGAAAGAGACGAGATGTTGAACAAAGAGTCGGTATATGGAGCTTAACTTATTAAAATCCACATCACTGTATGTGTCAAGTACAATAAATGAACAAGAATACATCTTGGCAGGAGTGTAGAAGGAACATATCAGCAGCTAAGATAGCAACAGAGTACATACTGGCACGAGGGACAACAAGAGTTTACATAGTAAGAAAAAGAATTCAATAGATAGATTATGCATATTCTTTGACTTAAATTTCTTGTATGTACTCGTACTGTTACCATTGCATATGTAAACAGTGCGGGGAGATAGTTTCCTGGTTGAATACCGTAGACCTCCAGGTATTTTTGTCCATTTTTGTGCGTTTGTAAACCAGTGAGACATTGACTTTTAACAGTCACTGCCAAATTCAATGTAGTGCACAGTCGTGTATAACTGTACATCATCCTGACACGGTACTATTTTTAACCCCAATTATCCAGAGTGGTGGAGCTTGCCAAAGTACCTTGAAACTAGATGAAATTAACTCTTACCTATTTTTACCCAACCGTCATTTCTCACCCTTTACATGGTATATTCTACAGAGAGGAGAACCTGCATTTGTTTGATGGTTACTTGAAATAGCAGCTGCTTCAGGAGACAAATGTAACTGATACATTCTACATTTATAGCGGGATGCATTCCTCGCAGCCAATATGAACTGATAGACAACAAGTTAAGACAATTCATTCCCAGTGGAGTTGTTATAACACCGATACTGTTACTTGACATTCTTGGTGTGCTGACAAAAAATAATTTGAGAGTTGAAAACACCAGTAACACCAGGGTAACAAATAAAAAAACAGATAGATGATCATTTACTTTCCAACTAAGCGTGCAAATACGAGAATGTGCATGAATGACTCATTATATGTAAAGTGAAGCCTGTAAACAGAAGTGAGAAACAGCTGTGGAAAAGAACACCTGGTTGTTTTAATTGCTGCTAGCATCAAGAACAAAATGAAAAAAAAAACAACAACAACATTTCTTTCTTCTTTTGAGACGTCTTTAAAACAACCTCTACAAGGACGCATCATTTGACTGTGTATATATCAGATTAGATTAATGGTTTTGTAGGAAAAACGAAGCAGATCCTTATAAATCTTGTAGTGTTGCAGAGTATTTTTGTTTGCTTTGGATGCACATGGTTAGAATATTAAAAAGTGTCATCACGGAAATAAGATTATAAACGTCAATATAAAAGTCGAAATTGTTGAGACTGACATCTTGTCTTGCGGGCTTGTTGGATTGTCAAGGTTTTTGTTTCTAAATTTAATCATCCAATCCCGCCTATGCTCTGTTAGTCCTCCATTCTTGCTTCTTACCTCGCTCGTTCTGCTCATCCATCAGGTAGCTCTATCGATCGCATCGCAGGATTATCCTATTCAACATGGTGTCTGAGAGAAGATGCTTGTCATGGCAGATACACTATTGATTAGCTTTAACTTGTGCCACACACACTCTCTCACACACACACACAAAGAAGTGACAGAGGAGACAATAGAGATAGTTTGGTTGAGGGTAAAGGAGCAATGGAAGACGACATACTGTCTCTCTGTGGTGAAGTGTGGGTGTCACTCTGCATTAGGCGTGTTTGAGATAAGTCTGATCTGCACAGTTTCGATCACTGCCTAATGGTATGCAGGTTAGATTTCGGGCCAATTTGATCCGAAGTTGATCTGACGTCACAAGGATGAAGACGGCGTTAACCTCATGCGATCGAAGTGGCTGCAGATTTTGGAGAGAACCTGCAGATGAGCTAACGCTGACCAAAAACAGAACATTTTACAAAAAAAAAAACCAAAAAAACACATTAAATTCTTGTAAATACAATGTGTGTGAGTGACACCAATGGAAACTGTATTTTAGATTATGTGAATAGTATTTTTTGTTTTTCTATGGACTGATTTTGAAGGATATGAATAATTTTGAATGACATTCGCTCTACATGAGCTTTTTACACATTCACTCTATAAACATGAAGTGTCAGACTAAAGAATAAAACCTAGGTAATGAATACCCCACGGACTCAGATAACAAACTCGATAGCACCAGTTGTAGTACGTCTGTGACTGTGGTCTGTCAGCTCCAGATAGCATACCGTCCAATTTAACAGCTGTCTTTTAACTCCTCCTCTTGCTCGTATCTGGTATCATCCTCTTTCCAGTTGAGGCTCTGTTCATCTCCAATGGATGCATTTATTCATCTGTGCCTCTACAGTTTTGTTATTGTGCAGAACGAGCATTTGCATATACTATTTAATTATAATGGGACAATTAGAAAGATTTTACTGCCTATTGGTCTATGTTGCTTAATCATTATTTAGTAATGAGGGTTATTGAAAGGATACAAAGAGTCCATGAGGTGTTTTATTTGGAGATGGGTGGGAATGCAGCATCAAATTCATAAAATAATAATGCAGTTTGCTGCGAAACTATGGAAAAATATCATCTCTGTTTGCAGCCGTGTAAATTATTATTATTATTAGATCATCAAATGTCATCAAAAACAATAGTTATGCAATCAAGTACTAACTCCTGTGTGTATCATGTGAAAAGAAAACATGGAATGTCTAAAAGTACTGTTTTTGTCGGAACAATGACAGATATTGATGTAAGAACAGAAGTGATTTTGGTTTTTATTATCAAGAAAACATGTAAAATGGATAGATATCAGCTCTGAAATTAAACTCTTATGAGCTATTGTTGTTGTTATCATTATTTTTGTCCAAACAAATGTAGCTTTAGTTGTACCAGGCAGTAAAATGAACAAGAATTAAAGAAAACAAGGGGTCGTCTAATATGTATTGTATTTCCAGTTCCGCCTACATTTTCCAGTCTTTCATTCTTCTTCATTTTTTGTTTGTTTTTGCAGGATGGTCAGTCCAGGACAGTAAGGCAGTTCCAGTTTACTGACTGGCCGGAGCAAGGCGTGCCCAAATCTGGAGAGGGATTCATTGATTTTATTGGTCAAGTGCATAAAACCAAGGAGCAGTTTGGACAAGATGGACCGATTTCTGTCCACTGCAGGTGAGTGACCTTCACAGCATCACTGCAATAATGACCAATCAATCAATTTGTTATAAACTTATTACAAACAATTAAAATCCACAATTCATTTACAAGATACATTTTGTAATGGGACACCCCAGAAGCAATCCTCAGCTTACAAAACAGGGCCCTTAAGCATGTGACAAGGGACACAAATCACATTAGAGTCATTACTAAATTCTAAATAAGAATAACATTTTAAAATATTTACCTACCTAACAATAATTAATTTCCTTTTTCCTGAATCCTATTGTAGTCAGTATATTTCAACATTCTCACATAATCCAATAGTCAAACATGATCTAACATCAAAATAAGTCAAATATTCATATATAAAATGCTGCTGTTGAAACACACATCTACAGTCTTTATTCATACACACCAGGCTTTAATTGTCATGACTAGTCGCTTTCACACAGTGGCTGTTGTTTAACACTTCCTGCTGTGCAGCCTCACCAGCTACCATCAGATATGCCCCTCCCCTGTTTTCGCCACCGCTGTACTCTACCTCTCCACCTCCACAGGCCAATCTCGTCAATAATTGATAAGGCTGAGATGTGGCTTGGCATTTGCAAGGAGGCAGCACATGAAATGATACAGCCATTCTTTTTGGTTTTTATGATCCCTCCGTGATGCATTTTTATCACCTCAAGTGCAGTTTTTCAAGGTAACCTTCGTCATTATCTTGACAAGCTGAACTCAGGTAGAAACTGATATTTGGCGGTGGTCATCACGACAGCCTCAAATTATTCTTACTTGTGAAAAAAAACCTTAAGTATCATTCGTAGTTTTGGAAATGGACACTTTTTTTTTTTTTACATAGATTATTGACAAATTTCTGGAAATTCCTCTGAGAAACACAAAAATTCAACCAGGCTCTTGCATAATAAATAACAACCTTACTGTCCAATAAATGTATTACCATTACTTTTGTTCTGGAGTCGTTGTCACTTCATCTCCACATTTCTACGGCCCAGGCGCCATGACATCATGAAACATAACATCACCTCCCCCTGTGTTAAAAAGCAATGATGTCACCGGCCATTAAATGCCCCTATGGGAGTTGTAAGATGTGTCAGCGAAGCTCCAATAAGACTGAGTTATTCCTCCGTTCTATGAGGCCATTATTGGAGAGGAAGAGAGCTGTCTTAAAGTGAAAGGGTCGGTTATTGCAGGAGGAATGGCAGGACTGGAGTAATGGGCTGAAAGGACCCGAGCCTATTAAGCTGGACTGTGAGTTTCACACGACCGTGTTGTACTGAGCGGCCGAGTACACAGTTGAGGCATCCTTGACATGTTACAGTGAACTTCCTTTGATTTTCAGAGCATCATAAGAGGATTAATATAGAACTACAGTAGCCGACAGTCGAGTAAATCATTAGAACTTTTTTGACTTGATCAGGTTAGTGAAGCTATTGTGTTATGTTGAGTGATTTCAAAATTAATGGGCGATCTGGCGGATGTCTGTCTGTCTGTCTGTCTGTCCGTCCGTCCGTCCGTGGCCAACTCCTGCACCTCCCCAGCATCATCATCCTCCTCCTCTTTCTCCCTCCCCTTTCCTTCAGGCTTTGTCATCTCTGAGTGGAGAGCTTATGCCTCCCTTTTCTCTTACTCTTCATCTTCTGTCAGCCACCCTCCCTGTCTGTCATCCCCCCGTCTATTTCTTAATCCTCTCTCCTTCTCTTTTCCTCTCTGTCTATCCATTCTCCCAGCCCTCCTTTCTTCCACTCCCACCCGCTTTCTTCTACCTACTTGCTTCCCTCCTCATCCGCTATCTAATAGACCCACATGCTTTTTGTCATTAATTGCCTGATTACTTCCTATGAATGGGGACACCAAATCCTCTCAGTCTGCAGCAGCTCGGCAAGCCTTCAGATTTGGAGAGTCGATCTTCCTAGAGAGAGAGGGAGAGAGAGAGAGAGAGAGAGAAGGAAAGACAGGCATCCAGACAGATAGAGGGAGAGAGAAAGGGAGAGAAGCTCTGACTGAGTTTAAGAGTCCATGTGACAAGCTGTGACTGACTCCCAGGAAGAGGCTTTGGGTGGGTAGAGAGATAGAGTAGGTGTGGGGGATTGTTAGTGGGTGGTTGTGCGTGCGTGTGTGTGTGTGTGTGTGTGTGTGTGTGTCCTCTTTGGAGCATCATATGTTTTGTAAGATCGGGCCAGGGAAGGACGTGTACCCATTATCATTCAGTTTCTTTCCAATCATTTGTCACATGAGTTCTGTATTGTCCTCCTCACACACACACATGTTCACATGCAACACAAACATGAAACTCAAAGTGTCTGCGAGAAGCCAACGCTTTCACTCGTCATTCAACAAAATAGCATCAGAGGCTGGAAGAAGTCCAAATAAATCTGTTGTCATATCAATTATTGTTCCAATGGTGAAGTGGAAGTCATTTCACAGCAAAGCAGCTTAGAGAGGCAGCTCTCAAGTATTTCAGGATCTGAGTTAAGACTGTATTTCTGGAGAGGAGCAGCAGCAGCAGCAGCAGGCTGAGTTTTTCAACACATGGGAGGGGCTTAATGAGACAAAATGTTTGCGAGTGTTTACCCGCTTGTTTGTGTGGATGATTTGGTGTGTGTCTGCCTGTCCTTGAGGGTTCGTTTTGTGTCTGATGAGAATGTGGGCGCACATCAAAGTGGATTCTCAGTGTTCTCAGCTCACATTCAGATTGTGTCCTTGCCATCATCAGCGTTGTGTTAACCTGCTGCAGGATTTCTGGCTATCAAAGTTTTCAAACTCTTTTTGCCAGTCAGTCAGCGCTGCCAGTGCACGACGTTGCCCAGTGCAGCTTTATGACAAAATCCTGTTGGAGATAAACATTCACTTTGGAGGCAACATATCAAGAGTCAAGATTTAAATGAGATGACAGTTAATACCCAGGAATTTGTCTTGGTTAGACTGATTTGGAGGCAAAATGACAGAGCATGACACAAGTGAAAGACACACATTTACATAGTACAATTAAAGAGTCGCTGTTTAGTTATGTATACACAATATGCATATGTACAGGGTGGGTGAAAAGTAACTGGGTATTAAAAATTGGTGATAAAAATCCATATTCCTATTACAAATTAACTGAAACAAGTGATAAATGTTCTTTATTACATGGCAAAATGAAAATCTTATATATATCTCATATTTCAACTTTAGCACCAGTGGCGTTGACCAGGTTCCTCAAAAGTAACAACCTTCTGAAGAGTGTCGTCTAGGATACCATTGAGAACGTCCTGAATCAGTGAATGAGAAATAACACAACAAAAAAATTAAAAAATCCCAATAGCGTTGTTTCCATCACGAGTTCAGTGATACTAAAAATTCTATAACCAATTTCTAATGTCTAGTTACTTTCCACCTTTTTTCTTCCGGTATGACAAAAATACAGTAAATATGTGCACAGCCTTAAAAGATACACCAAAAACTGAAGTAAATAAGTTTAATAGTTTTAAAGTCACTATTTTACTGTGACCCCCTG
>JAPSES010000258.1:9964024-9992209 GCA_029822895.1 Maxillicosta whitleyi
AACATTTCCTGAAAATTTCATTAGGTTTGGTCAATAATTAACCGAGATACTGAGAAACAACATTTTTGGCCCCATTGTTAATGAAAATTTCAAAGTGATCCAGAATCCAGGATTTCTTCCGGATCACCCCCAAAAGTTAAAAAGTTTCTTCCTTGTACCATTGCCAACAAGTTCTGAAAATTTCATCAAAATCTGTCCATAACTTTTTGAGTTATGTTGGCACACAGACAGACAAACAAACAAATGCCGACAAAAACATAACCTCCTTGGTGGAGGTAATGAATCTGATATGTGTAGGATTTTGAGTTACTTATGGGATGTGAGATAGGAATTTAGGTTTGGTAGAAGGATGGGGTAAGGGGGCGGGAGATTCTAAATGAAACTTCATCCCAATCCTTTTCAAATGTTTTCCTTTCTTTTTATGTAAATCTTTTCATGGTTTGGTTTAAATGTTATATTCAAAACAAATGTAAAAAATTATATTTCAACGTTGACACAGTGAGAGGCACTCACCAAATGCCTTCTTGGGTCCAACCAGACGGAGGGTGAAGGGTATACCCCTCGGCTGCTCTTTCAGCATCTTGGCCACCTCATAGTGTCGACACCCCACAATGCTCTGATCATTAATTGCTTCAATGTGGTCACCGACGCATACTGTCTTCAACCGATCAATGGTGCTGCCTTCCTTTATCCTCTGGAAGAAAAACACAAATTTAGGAACATCTAAAGAGTATTTCTTTTTATCCTTTGCTTCACTCCAGTTCACTGTTATCTTGCCTGTTTGATCAATCTGTCACTTACCTTAATGAAAGCATATCCAGCTCCATTGTCTGTGATAGTGAGGCCCAATGCGTCTTCTGTCTTAGTAACCTCCACTTCCTTAGTTTCTCCTCTGACATGAGCAAAGATGAAGTCTTCTAGTCCGATCTGACCTCCGAGTAGCTTCTGCATGTCCACTTTGTGGGAGTTGAGGGTGCAAAACAAGATCTGAAGGAATAAAAAAGAGCATTAATTAGATATATTACTAACTGGCTGCAATAGCATTAACACCCATGTCAAAGTAAAGTGCTATTAAAGCCCTCCACATAATGCAATCTAATGCAACAAGACCAGGAAACTCTGGCTTAAAATTGCCATTAGGTTGAGTCATTACCTCTGTGGTGCATGTTAAAACAATATTTCAGCTTCATAGACAGTGTTATTTATTACTGAAATTAAATTGTCAAAGCTTTCTCAACTACACAGATCCCCTATAGAAAGGAAGTGTAATTCTTCTATATATATATACATATCATTATGTTGCTATTGTATACAATTGCATACAGCTGGTCAGTCATCCAAATACACTGATATATGATATATGTTTTTTTCTTCTCAATATTCATTGTCCAACTGTATTAGAAGCATAAGTGAAGCATTTACAATCCCTCACACTGTGTTTTATATAGATCCAACAGCAGAGGGCAGTAGAGCCAAACAAAATGGATTTTACTCCTGTGGCCATTTTGTTATGTGCTATGAACAGGGTAAGTCTTCAGATCCTTTCCTTAAAGTGAGAATGCTCCTACAACATTGAGAAAAGTCCGTGTGTGTGTGTAGTAAAAGTAGTTATTTTGCAGTATAATGTTCCCCATCAGTGTTTTGCTTATACATGTTTTTGGGTTGTTTTCATGTGTGTTGAATTTTATTGTTGCATATGTTCAAATGTGAGCTCATTTTAACTACTTTACATGCCGCTGGTTTATACAATAATAAATGATACTCTGTCATCAAGTGTTTGTAGTGCTGTCCCCTAGCTCTAAAAGTCAACTTTCTGAGCTCAAACAACCTGCCTGTTTGCAGTTTTGTGGCAATGGCTACGATAAATTTTCCAGTAAATCCAACAAAGATTTTAAAGAGTTTAATAAGTTAAATATATGTATTAACCTATGGAGGGACATTTAATCCTTCTCTTTATTGCAAACACTCAGAATCAACACATTTAGAGATACAGACAGGAAGTGTATAATAAATTGTAATGTGAAAAATTTCCAGACTAATGCAGGAGAGTAATAAGTACAATATTTGCCTCTGAGGTGTTATATAAAAGTGAAAAATTCTGTGAAATGCAAACCACATTTATATACAATACACTGAAATCTGCATACTATGCAACTATTCACAACCAGCTAAGTAGAAAATAAGTCAATATTTCAGTAACTGTTGTATGACAATAGACAAATACTTCATAATACATAAATACCCATGGTCTTTTTGCTTGATCTAGATCATTACACATTTCAGGTTTTCAGATTATAATGGATAATGAATGCAGTTACTTCATAACAAATAATGGCCACATGGATAGATAACTATGCCTTTGTGTTCTTTTTCTTAAATGTCTTGCCAGTTTTAATAACTTGAAGCTGAAGTTCAAGTTTAACTTTATAATCTACTACGGACATTCAAGATAATCTCGGTCAGCTGTTATCTCCCCTAGAGCAGTCCTTAGTGCAGTTCAAGGTCTTTGCTGATATTAAACTGTATTTTAGACCTGCTGTTACTGTAGTTATTATTGTCATTATCAAAAACCTCCTGATATCTCTCATATAAATGTAAATGTTCCAATCATGATCCCCTTTATGTAACTTTAGTTATGTAGGTTGCCCAGCCACTATATTTTTTTTTCTTTTTTTATTGAGGGCAAAAAAAAAATTACAATATTTACATGTGCCAGATGCCAGGGGTGGGTTGGGGTGGGGGCTGACAATTCTAATGGCCCATGACTGAATGGGACCCTCAAAAATAATACAACATTAGTTTAGTAGTAATTTTTTTTTTCCACATTCAACATAAAAGTATGCTTGATTCATAAAGCACTAATAACCATATTTGGTCTTTGCATAAGTTTTATTTTGTTTCAAGATTTCAAGGGTTTGGTCTGCTGCTACTTGGACTGACACCTTCTCTTTGCAGGGATGTGTCCTGAGCCCCCAGCTGTACAAGCTTTTCACATATGACTGCTCAGCGAAACAACCGGACAGTCATATTGTGAAATTTGCACATGACACAGTTGTTGTGGGACTGATATCCCATAACGACGAGTCGTCGTACCAGGGAGGTGGAAGACCTGGTGGATTGGTGCAGTGGAAACAATCTAGTGATAAATGTGCGGAAGACAAAGGAACTGGTTGTGGATTTCCGGAGGAAAAATCAGACCCCATTTCCACTGCTCATTAGCGGAATACCAGTGGAAATGGTCTACACTTTGAAATATCTTGGACTCCATATTTCCAGGGATCTGAAATGGACCATAAACACCTCTTTTACTATTAAAAAGGACCACCAATGTCTATATTTCCTTTACTGAAGCAGGCTGGTGTTGGCGCCGCAGTGCTGGCGGCCTTCTACGGGTGTGTGGTGGAGAGCACGCTCACCTTCTCCATCACCACCTGGTATGGGACCTGCTCTTCCACTGACAGGAAGAAGCTGCAGAGGGTAGTGAGAACTGCACAGAGGATCATGGGCAGCAGTCTCCCCTATGTGGGTGACCTGTACGTGAGCAGGTGAAGGGGCACCGCTGTCCGCATCATGAAAGACTGCACCCACCCAGCCTGCAGACTGTTCCAACCCTTAGGAGGCTGCAGAGCCTCAAAGCGAGGACCACAAGGCTAAAATGCAGCTTCTACTCAGAGGCAGTTTGGCTCATCAACTCCATGAACACCGACCTACTGCTGGGACACTAGTGCTGGTTTTTATACATTTATGTTTTTATTCATCTGTTTTTATCCTGTTTTTATATGATGCACTTTTAGAACATGAAGCTCTTGTTCCTGCACTGTAGCTGTCATGTTGTTCTATTTATTTTTTAATTATTAGCAGACACGTGCACAGGATTACAGAGGGGCAGGATTGAAGTTCCTTCAAATCCGTTGGCTGGGGGGTGCGGGCGGATCGTCGGAGAAACAAAAGTTCCTTCAAATCCGTCGGACGGGGGGGGGGAGGCAGAGAGTGAACTTTTCCTTGCGAGAGGCAGACGGGGGGGGGCGGCCGCCCCCTTTTAGGTCTATCTGTGCACGTGCCTGTTTATTAGGTTTAATTGCTGGTATTACATTGTATGATCACTGTTTTTAGAGTTTTTATTAGGGCCATATACTGCTGGTCCTGGGTACAAATTTTTGTTTCATTTATGTGGAATGACAATAAACCAAATCTGATCTGATCTGATCTGGTCCACGTGCCAGAGCTCCTAGCTGATGCTAGTAAATAGACTTCCAGCCAAAGCCATATTTTACTTTACAGTTGCAAGTACTAAATCAACTCCTGTGTGAATCATGACTAAAACAGACAGAAAAGAAAACATGGAATGCCTAAAAGTACTGTTTTTGTCAGTACAGTGTCATAGATATTGATGTAAGAACTGAATTGATTTGGGCTATTATGAAGAAAACATGAAAATAGCTAGATATCAGCTCTGAAATTAAACTCTTATGAGCTATTTTTGTTGTTATCCAACTTTTTTTTTTTTTTTAAACGTAACAAGACTGGCCCTCAGTAAAACTGTACAAACACACAATTGTACTTTTAGTTGTACCGGACATTAAAATGAACAAAAAATTGAAGAAAACAAGGGGTGTTATAATATTTTTTTGCAACTGTATTTGTATATCAATGTAAAAAAAAAAAAATTAATAATAATAATACTATTATCATTTTTTTAATGTTTAAAAAATGGCCTGCACCTTTCTTTTTAATCTTGCACAAAATCAGAAGATTTATTTTAAGCTAAATATTGATCCATGCCTGGACAATGTCATATTTTCACAGTTTGCATGGTTTGTGGGATTGAAGCAATATTTTTTCACTGGACCCAAAATCTCTGGTGGCACTGTGCAGACACCACTTTAAATATGACATGCTTGATAACTATCTATCTGTCCTTTTCCTGCGAGAATATCTGCTGTGATGTCCTGTGCTAATATTCATCAGATATGATTCTCAAATAAATATGTAGCACTGTGATCCAAACGGGCATTTACAAATATTCTACCAAGATGTACAGGTTCTAAGACACAAAGCAGGTAACTGCTTGATAAGATAATCAGTATATGCTATTACACAATCATTTAGTCCATATCACTCCATCTCCAGTCATTGATGTTCAGCAGGTATTAATGCAGAGATAAAGAAGGAATACCTCTCTGGCCTCCTTCAAAGGACAAGTGATAAGTGGATAAGGCCAATGTCAAATATTTATTGTTTCTGAGTCATTATCTGTGCGTGTTACCATAACATAGGGGTGAACAAATCTCATTATCACTGTTCTTTCTTCACACTTTCACATCGCAAATAGCTAATCTCCATGTGTTACTGTATGTTCTATACTGTCGAATTTCAGTAACATTTAGTATTCCTTGCGGTAACAGACCACACAGGCACATGATAGGAATGTGTTGTCTGTCTTCAGTTACAGTATGGTTGGTTCATCTGTTACTGTCGCACTGCTGTACTGTTGTGTCAGATAAATATTTAATAAATAACAAAATATGCAGCCACAGTTGAGCCTACGCTGTCATACAGCATACAGACAGCATATATGGATGATATAGTACAGATACAGTGAACTGGGTGGATGTTAAGTATGAGTTATGTAGCCATGGGAAGTAGCTTTCAGCTTGTCCTCGTGGCTCTGGAGAAGTTCTCTGAAATTTGAGAAATAACCACAGTGATGTCACATAGGGTTTTTCATAATGGGCCTGGCGAACACAAAATTAGACTAAACTTAGACTAAAGTTGAAGGTGGAGTAAAACCAAACAAACACTGATAACAAATTCTATGTTTAGTGAATTTTGAGGAACATTTAATAGGTAAAGATTCATTTTACTATCCTTCAGTTAATCATATATTATCTATTCCTGTTTCATGACTAACGTTCATCTTTTACTCTTAAAACCATTACTTTACAGTACTATAACGTGTTATATTATCTATGTGACGCTGACTGATTGCAAAAGATTATCTGAATGTTTGTTTCCATTATTGATCCTGCTTATGGCGCAGACGAGGACAAAGTCTGGCAGACGGTAGTGAGGCCAAATGATCTTCAACAGTGCATCATGGAAACAAGCCTAGAATGGAAACTTAACACCTTCTTGCAACTTAGCTGCCAGACCAGAACTGCACTAAAGGACTACAAATGAATATTTTCTTTTGCTCTTTAATATTTTCAACATACCTGGAAAGGACACAATATATTAATATGTACATCAATAGTTTGTTCTTTACCTCTGATGGTGAGATGTTGAACACTTCAGCTATCTTAGCGTACAGTTCCTTGACATTTGTGAAGCCATGGATGCGTCCTGTAGGACTCCCATGAGCCAGCTGAGTGTGGAAGATGAGTCTAGGTCTGGGATAATCTGGTGGTCCTGGAGGTGGTGGTGAAGGAGGAGGAAGTGGAGGCGCTGAGGGCTCCACACAAGCCTGTGTCTGGCTCTGGTTCTGGGCCTTCTGTTCCTCCATGGCCTCGGCCCCTACTGCCTTGGAGTCCTGTGGGCTCATAGACTCCCCGTTCTGCATCGGCCACAACCCAGGTGCGGTCCTCCTCTGGGAGCCCTGGTGGTGCGTTGTTTTATCAAGAAGACAAAAATACTGTCCTTCCCTCTGCTTAGCCAGCCAGCTACCCAACCAACCAGCCACCCAGAGCTTTAGGGTGAAGAGCCCAGATGAATTAGTGATGAGAGTAGCCTGGTAACAGTAGCTGGAAGAGGCCATCCAGACCCTGCCAGGTAGAAACCCAACACCATTTGAGTTGAGGATTGTATGTGTTACACCTGAGCCTTTGGCAAAGCACGCATAAAGAACAAAAACAAAACACATCAGGTAAATGTTTCTTCATAATCATGACACAGCTAGAACACTAATCCCCTATATCAGTCTTACAGCGAGACGTGGCGCCTGCTCCTGCATATGAGAGCATCCCTCCAAAGTGTGAAAATTCCTAGCTTATCTTCAAAACAACACCCAAAGTGAGCCACTCTAAGATGGTCACAGACAATACCCCACTGTTAGTGGTAAGATGATATCTTAGGGTATGAGGTGAGGTGCCCCCCTCCCCCTTTTCTGCTTCATTAAATGAAATAGGTTGTTGCTGGGGTGAATCCTTGGTGATGCACTGACCTTTCCGACCCCGCAGACAGCTTACAGATACACAAGATGCTGGTTCAGGCAGATAAAGAGATGATTTATTCACGTGGGTAAGTTGGTACCTTCTATGCAAGTTTTCCAGGACATAAATTTCCTACTTATATTACAGTAAATGAATGAATAATTGAGGTATAAAAGTAAAATGTACATTTATACCTAAAATTTGTGCTTCTTTTTCAGAAGACAGAAGAACGAGTCAAGATTATCTTTTCTATTGAGACTGAATCATTGGCAAATAAAATGATGCCTAAATTGAGTATAAAATCTATGTGTTACAAAATATAATATGTATATTTGTGATAAATGAATGATGATATTCTTGTCAACATAAAGCGAATCACAAAACTGATATGATGTTAAGTTATTGTTCATTTGCATGCAGCATCATAATTTTAGGAAAAAAGGCATATAAAGGTAAGAAATAATTTGGTGGCACACAAAATAATTGAGCACATACTTCACCAGACAATTGTCTCTGCAATAGTTACATTCATAAGCATATAAAATTCAAGATATTCCTATTTTGTCCTAGCCTGATTCCCTCTTGCCTATAGGAACTGTGTCTGTCCTGCATGATCCAAAAGTCATGAGATGATCGGGAAGGTTTTCATGATGAGGCACGAAGAGACATCTATTTGTATGTGGAAATTCCAAACTAATCACATTTTAAAATACCAGCTGGGAATTTCTCATCAGCATCCCCTCAGACAAAAAAAAAACTTTCCTAGCTCAACATACACAGTTTACTCATACAAAAGCCTAAAGCTTTTTTCTGATTTGTCATGTGATGGTACTGAAAGCAAACCACACAAAGTAGATAAGAAACTCCCTTGAGTTTCGATTTTGGTGTGACATTTGAGAGATGTGACAGTCAAAATGATGATATTGGACTTAACTAGAGCTAAGATTTAAAAAAAAATAAAATTAAAAATTAAAAGATAAGGTACTAATAGATATTAAATCAAGCATCGGAATCAATTTTTTTTTAAATGGAAAAAAATTTAATGAGGAAAAGAATGGAGGAAAAAAAGGACAAAGACTCAGTTGGTTTTAAACAGTCCTAAATACCTCACATATCACTAATTGATGCCTTTGGGATTATGTAGAACTGTGTTCTTCCCCAGAGTCTCTGTGCTTTATTACCTTTATTTTGGTATTATATTTGAGAGATGTGATAGCTAAAATTATGACATTGGATTTAACTGGAGATAAGATAAATATTTTATGAATGATATTAAATCACACATCTGAATCCCATCATTCTGCAGTAGGTGTAAAGCCTGTGATGTCCTCTTTTATCCTGCTATATAAGCATTCCTGCACACCTGTGCTACAGAGTGCATGACTGCAGCTATCTGTGCGTCATAGCCTTGTTTTCCAGGCCAAGGTGCTGCCACCTTCCCAAGGTCAGAGTGTACACTCCAGTAACTGATAATAAGGATCTCCATGGTAAAACAGATAATAAGTAGTCATTGCTACAAAGAGCCTCTTATTTTGTTTTCTCTTGTTCAAACACACCTGCTGTATGCACTTTTAAAGTAAGCAAGGCAATATTAGACAAACACCAAATGTGTAAAAAGGCAAAACAGTAATATTTTGTTCAAACTCAGCTGTCATCAGACTGTCAACACAGAAGACACCTTCCCCTCTTCTTCCTACTTGTGAAGGACACACCCAAGAAAAACTCTAACAGAAAGGTCATCACTATACACATCATTTACTATCAATGACTGTAACATGTGCAGTCAAAGGCTGTGCTTGCAGAGTTTTGTAAAAGCAGCCAGGAGACAGATATCTATGCTATCTATTTGTTGAAAGACTCTATACTGTCAATTAAAAAAATGTGTAATTTCATTAAACTAAAGCAAAAAAATAAAATAAAATCCATAAAGAACTATTAAGTTTTACTTTCTTATTTGTTTGTCACTAAATTTCAGTGATTCTCATAACATTTTGATCAAAATAAATAAAATCACTATAGCTCAATAGATAACTGATTTTTTGTGTCATTTAGGGTGGGCCCTAAAAATTACCCTTAAAATTAGAAAAAGGACAAACTAACTGAAACTAAAGACAAATGCTGTAGTGTCCTATTGTTCACAATGTTGTTACTACTGATGTGTGTGAAATATAAGTTATTCAAAAGTGACAGCTGTGATACTATATTGATGAACTGATAAACTGCTTTTACATCATCTGTAAGAAATATTAAATAATAATATTCTTACAGTGGAAAGCTAATAATAATAATCTTCCTCTCATTTTAGATGATCTTGTTGGCTTATATTTCCAACCTTCAGATGTATCATAACTTCTAAAGCCAGCTACCACACATTACACAGAATTACATCAACAAAGCTCGTGCTTTTGTGGGCATGGGGTCCTTGACAATGTCCACGCTTTATCCCGTTATTAATCCCATTCGACACCGATGAATCAACACAAAATGCCTACACATTGCCTACACTGTATGCCCACCTCCTTGAATGAATAACTTCATTTAGATGTGATTTCCTCCTCTCTGTCTGTCTGCTTTGTTGTGGAGGAGTCAGAGACCGGGGGCTAGCCTCTATAAGACAGACTGTGTGAGGGTGTTTGCTGTGTCATATGGCGATACACTGTCTCCTCTGTTCCTGGTGGCGTGAAGCGCCTGAGCTGGTTGCCAAGGAGGGGGAGGCTTTTCACACTCGAATTTGGGTGTATTTCACTACAGTTATCTCACAATATGTGTTTTTTTCCCTTTAAATGTGTTCAAGGTCTCTATCGGTATACAGTCAAGAAATTGTGCAGAAAGCTGTGGTGAAATCAACCGGAAATGTGCTTAAATGGTAATTCACTGGTTTGTCAGCATGTGACGCATCAGTGACATGAAAAAAACAAAAAAACAAAAAAAACAATGATGGCTACAACTGATAATGACGGAATTTCTCATAGCATAGCATTATTCTAGTCAAATAAAACATTACAGCATAAATAGGTAAAATAAAGTCTCTTTGTTCAGTGGTTTTATATTTTACTTGAGGTTCAAGGAGTAGATTTACTTACATAAAACTCTTAAAGGCTATACTCCAGAATATTTGCTATGAGTTCAAACATAGCTTTTATATACTTATGCTACTCCTCCCTTTTGGTCCATAGTACATTTTCAATAGCTATACAGAGGTTAGCCTAACAAACAAGTCACATTCAAGTCCTTCGGTGTGTCTTAACCTTTGGCCTTTCAGCCTTGGTCTAGTTTGTATAGTAGGTGTATGACTTTGCCATTTGCTGCAGTAGTTGTTGCCTCACTCTCTAAACAGTGGGAGGAAAGTGTGCAGTAATATTTTCAAGGCCACCAAAGTGAGCTGTCAGTCAATACAATTCACCCAAACAAACTCACTCGACACATATACAGAACCTTTTCATCAATAACTATATGTTGTGGTTTAAATACCTACATGTGATGCTATTTATATTTTAAAAATGCAATAGGTTACGTGTGTCTTTTAATACAATTATACAGTTTTACAGTTACACATTATGTTATTATACACTTTATCTTCATGTATATGTAATATCTGCCTTTTTGTCTGATATGCAGCAGAATGTTAAACACTACAGCCCCACCCTAGTGTACAAGAACACACATTTTCTCAGATGCGTTGCAATGTCATGTACAATTTGAAGCCTATTGTTAAAGCATGTTGTGTGTTCCTCGTGCAGTTCACACGTGTCAAAAGGTTAAAGTGCTACATGTAAATTATTAATGAAAAAGGATACTCTGCCACAATAATAACACAGGCCCCAGCTTTACATCCACATAAAAGAAGGACGTCCCAGTTGCTATATAAGGTAATGGGCGGTCGTGCCAAGCCAACTACTTCTTTCTGATTGGTGGACCGATCTGATCTGACCGTTTTTCCCAACCTGCTCCTGACGCTGATTGGTCGGCTGACTTGGTCCGATTTAAGCTCATTATCTTAATCAGCCGTAGATGAAGTGAGAAGAAAGAAGCACAGGCTAAACAAGGACGGCGGAGTTTGGCGTGGAGCGTCGTTGTGAGAGGAAACGACCACCACTGGCCGAGGGAAGAATGCTTGAAAACAAGAGAGAAAGATTGAAAACCTTCCTCAGGAAGATAGACGAAAAGGCCATTGTCCGAATCAAGCACTTCATGAAAGAGAGGTGAGTCGAATAGATGTGGCTAGTTGAACCGTTATCTGCCGGTGAGCATCATCAACAGGGTGGATGCTATCGACTAGCATGTCGTTTCTTAATGAAAATCTCTTGGAAAATTCTCATGTCGATTAATTTCTCGTTAACGTCCCATCTAATTCAGACCAGACAGCTGCTGTTGTAATCGTAAAATGTTCGTTTATCTAAATGCATCACACGTAGAGTCTCCCATTGGGTAGACAAAGCTAGCATGCTAACCTAGCGAAAGATGTGTTGGCATTTGGCTAGTTGAATAAGCCGTAAATATAATGTCACGATTTGTTACATTCACTGACACCACAAAATAACTTAAGGGTCACCTGTGGTCTAATTTGGAAAATCTATTTAATGATTGTAACCGTTTATATTTCGAGTATTTTTGCGACAGCCCTGTTCATTAGCAGAGTCAGCATTAGCGGACACGGCACCAGAAGGATACATTGTGTTTGCTTGGCGTTACGTCGTTAGCGAGTCATCAATTAAGTAATTTAAGTGATTTAAGCACCTGATACTGATTACCGCAGTAGGGGGTCATTCATTCCATAGACATAGGTTAAAGAACTTTGTGGACAAGTTGTATAAATGAAATTATCAAATTGTAATTCGTCATTGTCAACAAGCTGCTGGCTGTTGGAAATGAAAATATATTCTCCGGATGACAATTGGTTCAGTCGTTTCACTGAACATTTTGTTATCTAATGTTCAGACATGGTGTGATATTTGTGTTTTGTCCTCACTGAACGTCACTTCAAGAGCACAAAGCTTGACCTACATTGACACTATTAAGTGTTATGTGTGTTTGTGTTTAGTACCTGTATAATCGATTTAAAACGGCGTGGGGACTGTTTTAATCACAACTTTATGCCTCAGAGTCAAATAAGCACAATTGTATTATTGTTGTTGTTGTTGTTTTTAAGTAGGCGTACTTATGATGGATACATGATGAGGTTCAGCCAGGCACTGATGTATCCATAACTTAATTCATTTATAGGGTTAGGGTTCTTGAACATGCATAGGTTGTCTATATTTTGTTACTCTATACCCCACAAGGAAACATACACACTTGTCAAACATGAGAAGTACAAGTCTATGTTTTCCCAGAAAAGCCTATTTTTAGCTCCCATGAGTCAACCACAGGTGGTAGATGGTGTTATATAAATGCCCCCTCTATCTCACTGTTAGTACAACTCGTCCTTTGAGCTTTGCCTTTCACTTTCCTCCCCATAGATAGCCATTTGCTGGAGTCTCCTGGCTGACTGTCAGGACAGGAGTGGTGTATGTAGTATGGTATGTGAGGTGATAATCTGTTTCCACTACACACAAGTATGTATGGAAGACTTTTGGCCTGTGTGTGAACTAAGGCTCCCTTCATACATGTAATTTGCATTCAAACATGCTTAAATCTGTAACATTTTCTGTGTGTGTGTAGAAGTAAATATCCTTAAAGAAAATGAAAATGCTATAAAATCTGCCATTCAGGGAAATGGTTGCAATGTAGAGTACAACATGAAGTGATTTGCAGTCAGCTTTGCATTGTACAGGGAGAAAATATGAATTTCCTTGTCTGAATAGGGAAGAACCTGATATAACTGCAAAGCTTAGTGGGTTTGAGAATCCTGGAATAGGCTGGGTGGGGCAGCCTTGCTGGCGTCTGCTCCAGGAAGATGCTCTCAGGAAAGAGCTTCCCTGCCTGCTGTGGCTAGTGAATATACCATGTAGGTCCAAATTATGAGATGGTCTGAAGGCGTAGAAGGAAAGCCTTAGTTAGAGGATGAAAACCACATTTGCTGGACTGTTTATTGCTAAATGAATAGTTACACACTAACCAGATGGTCAAGGTTGAACTCTTGTGTTTCCTCCGTCAACCTAGAGTTAATAATCACTGTTTTGGCCTTTTTTCAATGCCAAGAAAAATGGTTAATTCTTCTAACTTGGCTTTTTGTAGTCACAGTAGTCTGGGGAATTCCACAATTCTACCTTTTTCAAGTTATTCAAAAAGGTGTTGATGTAATCATAAACTCCACTAGATCTTTTTGTATACTCTACTTTTCACAACAGCATAATGTTTGGTTACAGAATGTATTTGTTCTTTTTTTTTTTTTTTAATTGTATTTTTATTTGAAGATAAAACCCAGTCCTTTTGAAAAATGGTATACGGTTTTGTCACTGTGTCAAAGAGTGTAACCCCTCAGAAGCTGGCTTCCTGAACAACAGAAGTGCAGTGGAGTTTGGGGTTTTTTTTTAATGCCGTTTCTGTGAATACACTTAGACAGCAAAGCTTAACTTGAAATTGACTGTTCTTGGTATACTCAGTTTTTCAATGGATTTATGTGAAATGTTGAAACTACCAGAGGTAATCTTTTTGTAAACATTCCACCCTCCAGGATGCATGAATAAACATGTGCTAGGTGATATCCAAGATTAACGTCTTTAGGTTATATTTATGTTTGACAAATATTTTTGTTGATCTAGGCTACATTATAGTTAATTTTCGTGTCCATCAGAAATTTGCAAATTCAGACTTTATTTTAAATGAAATGGGAATATTAAAAGAGTGTTTGGTCTTCAAGACAACATTCTGAGGAACTGGTGATCAGCTGATGTTTCTATTCCACATCACTCTTTGTAATGGAGTGACCTACTTTTACTTCATTTTTGGAGTCAGGTGAGATTTTCCACTTGCTACTGGCCGCTGCTCACATGCCAGATCACTGAAAGTATTCTTGAGATGCCTCGAAGAAAGAGCCTCTCTGTCTAAGTAGCCAGTTAGAGCAGAGGAAGTGGAGGGAAAAACTGTGTGCACAAGTCACATGACTTCCCACTCAAACATACATGCACTTGTTCTTAAAGCACACAGGCACATAATCTCTTTGGGGCTAACACAGAATTGGCTAAAGACTTCTTCTCTTTTGGTTTTTATTTGGAGTTTTTGTTTTTCATCTTTATATAAATTTTAGAATTGCTAAACCAAATATTAAAACATAATTTCAAGTGTACTGAACATGGAATACTTGATTTTTGCTGTGGACTAAATAGGGAATGGTTCTCACAAGTTATTCATAACTGTCCTGAAAATGGTGCTGTCAATTTAAGTAAATGAGTCCTCACTCAGAGATTTCTTTAATCTGAATCTTTGTAATACTTTATTGCTATAATGTTGGGTTACTGGAAAGTCTGGACGTAAGTAACCCAATCAGAGACAGCTTTGTATAAGGATGCTTGCAGACCAGCTTACGCACTGCTGACGTCTGCACTAGGACTCCTGGGATCAGCTGTTTCATCTTGAGACAGTGAATCAAAGCATCCAAACTGTACACCCTGAGGAGCTCATCAGCTGTCTGGAATGTCCCATTGTACAAAAATTAAGCTGTCTCAGGTGAAGCTTCTTTTCAGAGGATCCTGCTTTCTCAAATCTTCTATTTTACAAAAAACTTAAATTGGTTAAACTGAGTAGACGTTGGTTGTCATTTTAGCAGCATTCTTCAGAGTGCTTTTTCATCAACCAACAGTCCAAAACTGAAAGGTCTTTCATTCCCATTCATGCAAGTTAAAACTTTGGCAGACAGCTGTTCATGTTATCACATTTGAGAAGAAAATATAAAATTTCCTCAAAAACTCAATGAAGTTCTCACTTGTAGTTGATTTATAGGGGGGGGGGGGGTGCAAACTTGCATTAAACTTGACTACTTGAATAAAATTTTCTGAGCGTCTGTATATAGTCACTTGCACAGCTGTTCTTGTGGTTGATAGACCTGTGTACATCCTCTACAAAGAGTATGAGCCATCTATTGTCATGTATATTATACTGTCAGCTTTAAAACCCATGTTGTTTTTGTTATTGAGAATGAGCTATTGAAAGTTGTTGTAAAGCCTCCTACTGAACTGAGAATAGCCCAGCAATGCTCCCCCATCCCTCCCCTGGTTCTACTGTTGAAACTATTCACTTAGTTTCCACAGCAACAGTCTAAGACAAAGCCTGGGAGGGCATTTTAGCATTGAAACCCCAGTTGGTTCTTTCACTCTCCCCTTTTTTCCATCCTGTACTGCTGTGTATTCTGGCTCTGTCGTCTTCTTTATGTTAAGCTGTTGCTGTAAAACGGACCTTTATACCCATTGCATTTAGCCGACAGTCCTGAGGGTCTAAGTGCACAAGATAATCACCAGACATAGTCACTCAGATCTTTCAACGAGTGGTGGCCTCAGGGTGTTGGACAATGTTGAAGACGTTTAGGAAAACTGATTGATCATGGAGAGAGGGAAAGTCACTTTAAACCGTCAAGGAGTTCTGGCTAGTACTCATTTCTCTGGGGAGTCCAGAAGGTAAGTTGAGTAAGCATATTTAGTTACTCACCTAAGCCAGTACTCTTCAAAGCGTTTTGGTTGAGGCATGGCTGAGTTATTTGGATTTAGGCTCATTGTTTGGCTGCATAGGATTGTCAGGTGTCGAACTCATACCAGTGTTGTAAGTCTGAATTTTGTTTTTAGTCTGAAGCCAGTTCGTTGTTTTCGCAATCAGTTCCATGGTAGTCAGTGGAAACATACTAAAAAAGGGACATGGATCTGAGTTCAGAACAATGACACTGATAGATAGGGTGGGCCACTCCCCTTAGATACTACTAGAACTAATCTAGATGAAGAAAACCATTAAACTCGAGTGTTTCCCTGTAATTTCCATTTCACACAACATAACTATCATCATGTGAGGTTGTTTCAGGTGGTTTTTCATCTGACTCAAACTGTAAAGATAACTGCGCTCCTAATGTCCTGCATGTCCATGTTAATCTAATGCTCCAGAGGAATTGATACGTTTATGTAGATCTTCTGTAGTTAGGCTTGGCATATGATTTGGATAGCTGCCCAGAATGATTGCTTGGACAATAAAGTGGGTCAGAAGTCAAGGCCATAATCTGACCTTAAAAACCTTATCTCTGCTTAGTCACAGCTTAGCATCATAATTTGTTTGCGTTTTAGAAATATGATTGTTTTTTGCATCAAGGCATTGGTTATTTTTTCCCTCTAAAATGTCATCCTACCAGTAACAAGACTATAGTGATATTTCCTGTAATCTCTGCGATAAATGGAAGACCCAGTCGGAAGTGGGTGGCAGGCTTATCATCAAACTGTATTGACAAACTGCACACAGTATAACGAGTGCAAACAGCTGTCCTTCAGGGTAAATGATTAAAAGTAATATTTGCACTAGTCTTTCATGTTGTAAGTGTATATGACATGAGTCTTATATACATTATCATGACTATACGCCCATGGTTTTTTATGGTTATGGAATATGTCCATGTTCTCCTAGGTACTTTTTTTTTTTTTTTTTTTTTTAAACCACATATCCAGTTAAACAGGTGTGGCAGTGAGTGGCTTCAGGACTTGAACATGAAGTAGTTTCAACGTGACTTTATTAATGGTTACGGTTAGATTGTATTAAAGAGGAAGTTGTTGAGAAATTCAAATCGTTTATAGTAATTAAAAACTGCCACTATAAACCTTCAACTTTAACCCCATTGAGGAAATTGAACAGGTGAGCATGCATGGAAATGAATCATCACCATGTCCAGTCAGTCCATAAAGTTTCAGTTTGTCATCATTAATAGAACTAACCTTAACAAGGGTGTGTACAATAACAGGACTTTTATAGTCAGCTATATGGGGCTGCTTCTTTCCACCGTCAGAATTTAGCTGTTTTTTTTAAATTTGTAATTAATTAGCCTAATATTCTAAAATAACCAACAACACTCAAGATTGTGTACTGTGTGTAGTTTCACTACCTAAACCTGTAAATGTCTTTTAGTGGTTTAATAAGTAGTTAAATGGAGAAGGATATCATTTGATCATCATTTAATCATTTCAGTCTAATTACTGGGCAAGTTAACCGCTATGTTGTTTTTTTTTTCCTCACTATGACCTTTACTCCAGTTTTTCAGGCAACTCAGTTGTGAAAATGTTCACATATGACTGGGTTACTGTTTGGGTGAAAGAAGCATAGTAATGACACTTCATTATAAGTGTGGTTTGGAAACTTAAACTGGGAAATGGTTATGTTAATATTGTGCTGCCGGTTAATGGTTGGTTACTAGTTGTTTATGGAGAGCTACTTTTGATCAAGTCTCTTAGCATAGTGACTTGGTTAAAGGAGGACTTCTTAGTTTGTGTGTGTGTGTGTTTTTTTTTTTTTTTTTTTTGTCTTTTGTGCCTGAAGGGAGACGTGTGCCTTGCGCACCACTCCTAGATCAGACCAGATGGGCTTGTCAAAGCACCTCAAATATGAAACTTTCTCACGCACAAACCTGTTTTTAAAAAGTTTTTTACCTCATTTGCCTTTCAGATCAAATCTCAGAAAAAGATTTGGATTTTGGATAAAATAATCTTGTGGTGCAAGATTTTAATAGACTAGCTTTGTTGTTTTCCTTAAACTTGTCAGTGCTTGTGTTTCATTCCGCTCGCTGTGTCTATGCAAGGAGAATTGTGTACACGCTGGTCTCTTTTCATGCTTCTTTGGCATTGGGGGAGTGGTTGAGTTTGACGTCACTCACTACGGAGTGTCACACCATTCTCAGTACTGAGTAGCTTCCTTATTACCAGCACATTCATACAGCAACAGTTTTTTTTCTGGCAGGATGTAGCAAAGACTTGTTGCTGAACTAACACAAAAACTTAGTTTGGATGCCATGTTTAGAATGTTAAGGAGACTGTAAAAAGTTGTTTGTTTGTTTTTTTACTAAAGAGGATAGTTTAAAGCATTTTTAAAAATTTATTTTTAAGGTGAAAGCAATGCCTACTGTGAGCAGGTATATTAGTTTTCGTTCATCAAAGAGATTTAAGTTTTCCAGGTAAGATGATCTTGTCATTGTCTTTTTTGCTTTTGCTATGTATAGGAACAATTGGTTCATGTATTATTCTTTGTTGTGTTAATGTTGTTGATATTTGTACATTTGTTATTACATGACCCCTTAGCCTCACATTCATATCCTTACGGTCAAGGACAAACCATAGATTCTAAAGAGCAGTAATAAATCTTTATTTTTAAGAGTTTACTGGCATGGCATATTTACAGACTCTCATTGGTGTCGGACCATAAGCCACATTATGTAGCTTGTAAAGCAGCCAAGAGATGTGCACTGATGCAATGTGTATCAATAAAACTTGAGGTGGAAAGCCAGAGTTGCCTAACACATGAAGATACGCCTATTGTACTAATCACCAAGACTGTCATTTTTAAAAGCTGAGTGGTTTGGGTCTGTAAACATGTGGTTGATTCTGAATGCAATATGTCCTAACCAAATACAGTACTTTCATCTCCTTGACAGCCATCTGTAGAGACTAAGATTTCAAAGAATTCAGTTCCTTTACTTCCGCCTTGTTTTAATGAGTTCTTATCTTGAAAACCTTAAATATTTCCTGTTAACCACTTAAGTTAACAGGTTCTTAACAGGTCCTTAACTTGCTCTTAAATGAAAGTTTTAGTGCCCCGTGCTATTTTTAAACATGTCACTAGAATGTTATGAGGTTTCTTAGGTGCAGGTCTTGGATGTGACTCTCTGCACTTCTAATAATGCCAGTAAAGTACAAGCTGTTCTACTGTGTAGTACTGTCTCTGAGCAGTATTTTGTGTATTGCTAAAGCCTTGACTCTTTCCCATTTTCAGCAACTACCCCGTAGAGAGCAGTGGTGGCGGGCTTCCAGCCAAAGTGAAGAAAAGCAGGAGCAGCTTGAGCAATACAAGCATCAAAAAGGTGGAAACTAGGAAAGCTCTGAGTCTAGAAGCAGCACAACTCGAGATCCAGCAACAGCACAAAACACTCACCAGACAAGTCGCCATCAGGTAAAAACAACTGGGGAAACTATCTAGAGGTAGAAATTACTGGCACAGACACCTTTTAGATAACATTTAAAATATAAAGTTACTAATAAATCTATTTGAAGAACAGTAATGACATCATTTTAGACAAACAGGAAATCCCAAAATAACCCTCCACCTACTGAATGTAAAATTACTCAATAGTCCATGAACATTTGTCTCATCAGTCTGAACATTACTTAATAAAGTGAATAAAAAGTAAATATTGGTGATATTGTTGAAGATCCATTTTAAAATGTCTTCAGGAAGAGTTTGAAGTACCCCACTTGAGGTATTAATTTCTTCTCCAATATGGGAGTTAATAATAAAGACAGTGAAACTCTTAAATGCTGAGACCTTTTTTATACTTTGATTAGATATGTGACAAATAATGTTTCTTAGTCTTTCCATGCATACAGTTCCATGCATATACCTTTTTCATCCAGCAGAGGTTCACAGCTATTTTGAATATGTATCATAAGACCAGACTCAGCTGCTGTTAAGCCGTGACACACACATGACTGCACAGCCGCTGTGGACTCGCTGTCCTTTCACGTGATAATTGCCAAGGTGGATTTGTTCAGACGAACCTCACTCTCTAGCTCTACTGATGAGACTGTCACACTGCTATAAGCCAGCCACTTGCAGAACATATTTTTTTCTCTCCCTTAGACGTTCGTCATGCTTTATCTCATTAAGGGCCATGCAGTTTGACTTGCTGACTAATTAATTTGATAGAGAAGATATGCGTTTTACACCACCCTATACTGGAGGAAGTCTGCGGGGATTTTGTAGCATTATTTATCCTTACACCCTTCTCCCATTACTCCACAAACCAGTTAAACCACCAATAATCTTTAAACTGACAGCTGGGTTATTTGTCTTTTTACAGGTCACAGACATTTGATGTTGAAACCAGAGGCTTTGAAAGGACTGAAGGCTCAGGCACCCAAAGTGTAAGTCCACCTTAAGTGTAAACTAAACATGCACCTTAAACACCTGTTGTTTGACCTGTCAGATCAAAGTACAATAGTCAGAACGGACATTCATTATGTCAGTGTTAATGAATGGGAAAAATAATTAATATCAGAGTAGATGAATGTCCAGTGTTTTGTTGAAAGCTGCAGTTTAACCAGGATGCCACCTCAGTTTTCCATGTCCTACCCTTATATTTGTATTAAAATGTTTAATCCTCTCTCCTCAGAGCTTCATAAAGCACAACAAGACATTCCACAAGTTGTTTCCAGACATTCCTGAGAGTGAAGACTTGATACATGGTAGGTAATTGGCCTTGCAAGTCAGTAACAATACAGATATAAATACATGCATTACATTAAAGTGAATGTCTTGTCTCTCCCAGCATACCTCTGTGCCCTGCAGAAGGAAGTGCCCTACCATGGACGGCTCTACATCACAGACAGACATGCTTGTTTCTACTCCTCAGTTCTTCTCAAAGACACTAAGGTAGGCACCTGTTTGTGATCCAAGATGTTTTATTGGTTGAAATATTTTGAGATGTAACATTTAGTTTGTCTTTTATAGGGCATGTTCCATTATTTATTGTAGTCCCGCACACAAAGTAAACTTTTGTGTTTGACTGTGTTCTTGCAGTTAGTGCTCCCAATTTCCTCCATCCACATTATAAAAAAGCAAAATACGGCTTTGCTGGTACCTAATGCCTTGTCTATCCGCACCACAGAAGGAGACAAGGTTAGTTCCTCACCTTCAGCCCACACTGACCTCTTATTAACCCAATGATAAAATTGGCTTTGTGCTTGTCTTCAACCCCCCCCAAACAGTAGTGAAGATGCCTAATGTGTTTTTTCTCCTTTTCTTTCATTACTCAGTACCTTTTTGTGTCTCTGCGGAATAGAGAGGCATGTTATCAGTTGCTGCGCTCGCTGTGTCCTCAGCTGGAGGTAAGTGACCCTGGTCCAGTGTTGGAAAAATCTCACAAATTCCTGAAAACGCACAACAGTAACACTTTTTATTGCACTTAAGCTAGATTTTCAGAACTGATTTATTAAAAAAAAAAAAGTTTAAATTTGGATTGCTTCATCTCCCAAATGTGACTGAAAAATTATTACAGCATATTTTTTCCTCATGTCTCATATCCCACACATTTAGATGTGTGTATACACAATTATATTTGAATAGTTGTGTTTGTGATATGCTGTTATTACCCCTGAGTACCATCCGCCAAATATAATTTTCTGAAAATATGTGCAATATTGTAACATAGGTTGGCAGTATTGTTGTGCTGGATATTCTTCTGTGAGCCGAAATGCAGACAATTTCATACAACTCACATTAAAATTGTATCTTACTAAAGTGTGGTTCTGATTGCTTAAAATGGAAATGTTTCTGTTACAGGATGGCAGCACAAATAGTAGCCCTGTCTTCTCCTCAGCTGAGAATAGCTTTGACAAGAGCAAACTTGAGGTAAGCCACTTATTGCATAGGCCTCAGTATTTTTAGCAATCGCATATTTAATGATTAACTGAACCACATTGTTCTCTAATCTCAACAGAACTCCAGCCAGTCCAGTTTAGATGAGAGCTTAGACTTCTTTGATGGCTCTGAATCGCAGTCATTACAAGACCAACCTGTTCAAAGACAACACAGAGGTGAGAGGTCTACAGCCATTCTAATTTGGATTCATAGGCTGATAAGCATACATGCCTTTGTAGTTGGTAGGAATGATCTTAAGTTAATTTGTTCGTTGCCAATGTAACTTGTAAGGAAGTTTTGAAAGTCATCTCAAATTGTTTTCAGGGTTCTAGCTAGGATTTTATTTTAGAGTAGGCGTGTTGAGGAAGCACAGCGACCGGGGGGATTGTGCGGAAGTTGAGCTGCCGTCGTTGTTTTAAGCGTAAAAGAATGTCACCGTACGTCTGTGGCCTGATGTCAGCACAGAGGGAGCCAATGGCAGCACACTCACTCACTCAGGCTGTAAATGCAGCCTCTGAGGAGACAGATAATTCAGAGTAGGTGCTTCGGGCAACCATTCATGTCGGACCCTGCGTTTGATCTGGACAAACAATTACAGTCAAAATGCCAATACGCTGTACTGAAATTTAGTGTATTGGGTCAAAATTTTAGCGGCGGGGGCCGATGCGCTAAATTGCACTGGCTAGAACCCTGGTTTTCTGTCTGAGCAAACAGATATGTGAACTCCATAATCTAATGGCTCACTTTCACTTTTTCTCCTTCAGAAACGGTGCCTAATGGAAATGGCTCCACTTTCCGGAGCTTGCATATGCAGCAGACTGATACCTCGTCTTCAGAAGATCTGTCAGTATCAGGTAATGCAGTCATACACATGTGCCAAAATCTTTGCCTGCTTACTTGTGATTTCAAAGCTTGACTAGGTAAACTCGATTTAGGTCTTCAGACAAGTAACCTCCCAACACAGTGCTCACATTTCCTTTTCCTGTCTTAGGTGGATCTTGGGTATGGAGCGTGACAGAAAAGGCCCGGTCCCTGCTGGTTCAGAGAGAGGCCAGCACCTTGAACACCCTACTCTTCATTTACTTGATTTTGTGAGTAGCACCTGCTTTTACTCTTTTGTCCTGGCTCCTTTTTCTTCCCTCAACTTCAATCTAGTTTTCTGACGTCTGTCCACACCCCATGTAGCTTCTGACTTCATGTTAAGTTCACTAGGTATTAAAGTGTGGTCCTATCCATTTATCGGCCTAAAACTTTAAGCTGAAGACTTGTAATAGAGCCAGTAAAAGGCAGAGTGTTTGACCCATCTTGTTGTTGTTACAGGGTTGTGCTGCTGCTGCTGTCTTCAGGCTACATAGGTTTACGTATCGTGGCCTTGGAGGAACAGCTGACATCTCTGGGTGCACTACCTGAGTTTACTTTACAAAGCGGGTAAGACATCTCATCACATTTAAGATCACTGGCTACCAGACTTGTCAGATTTTCAATTTACCAGGACTTGTGTATCTCAAATACAAACTTTGACAAGGGTGTAAATAAAGAAACATTTGATTTCTTTGAACAGTATCCAGTCTTAAGATAGTGCTTTACACAAGTATTGCTCAAGCTGCAGCTATTTGTTTAAAATAACCACTCATATTATTAATGGCTTCTTAATTTCACTCTTGCAATAACGTAGTTTTGATCTTCAGAATACAGTTATCTTGATGGCCTGATAACAACTGGTATAGTCTTGTAAATTGTGTGTTTACCCTGTTGGATATGTGGCTTTGTACCATTTCGAGGAAACTGTACAAATGAATGCCTGTAACAGGTGTGGTTGTGTTGCTAAGTAACCTAATGCAAGGGTATTAATCCTGTATTTCATTGTATTATACTGAACTGGTTTCCTCCTGTCTTTGATATAGGTATCAACAGGACACATAACCCTTGCTGATGGAAGGAGAGATTGGTTGACTTGTGACTGGAGGATTATTTCGGGCCTCTTCCCAACTGAACCCGCCGGGAGAAATTTCACGTGCTCGGACTGTGCTCCCCACGTAGCGTGTGCTGTACGCTAGGGGAAGACTGGCCAACCTGTGCAATTTGAGACGGCTTGTTAACTTGAAGGGCTATACTTCCTCCTAGTGCAGTATACTAAAGGACATGCCACGATTTATGTGACACAGAGCCGAGCCAAAATGTATACACCTGCCTGGTTGCAGCGTGTCAGTCATTGAAACCAAAGCCAAATGGCTCTGATCTAGCAACGTGCCATTTTAGAGGCACTTTATACAAACTGTTTCACATCTGGAACTTGTTATCCATTGTCCTACATACATTCTTCTCCCTGAGCATGCAATCTGAACAGGGCTATACCAATCAGCATTAGTCTGCTGTAGTGTGTATTATTGCACCTCAACACCAGGGATGTAGTGCTATGCATTGCCAAAGATGCACACAGTGCACGTCTTTTGCATGAGTGCACAGATGACTTTAAATTCTTTTCTCTCTCATTTGCCCTTCGATGTGTCCATCGTATCTGCAGAATCTTCCTCTTAAATGGTTCTTATCTTCCTAATTAACTATGGGTTGAAATGACGATAAGTGAAATCTCAAATTCAGATCAACTCATGAAGGCTTGATACTCTTCCTGATGGTCCTATCATTTCTCTCTTTCTACAATCAGCAGTGATTGCAGTATTATTTTCTCGTCTTTGGCATGATTTAAACCTGTTTAATGATCAATGCTCAGAGGTGATTTTTCTTTATTTTTTTTTTTCTCCTCCAGTCTCAACTGGATGAATGCATCATCAATGCACAAGTATTTAGTACAGTAGGACGGAAGATACCTCTGGTTGTTCACGGTATCTGTATGTTTTCATGTCCAACTTTTCTATTAACCTTGATCCTCAAAGGTAGATTTGAGGTCTGTTATGTTCAGATGTCCAGTCATGTAATGTCTGCCAGGAAAATTCAACCACCACATGTTAAAGACCCTGGGCCTCTTGAGGACCAAGTGTCATCTCTAGATACTTCAGGTTATTTCAAGTAGCACCAATAATGTATTTGTAACATTCATGCATGTGTCTACAATATCGACACTTGACTGACACTGTATATGCATTCTCTCATTTCAGAGGAGAATTTAAAACCACACTTTAAGGTCTAAGGTTTGGCAGCAAAAAGAAGTGGTCCCAAAATAAATTTCAATATGCAACTAATTATTATGCATGGCAAAAATGTAATTTATCTTTGTGTGCTGTTTTTAAATGGAGCTTGATGTTTGTGGGGAAGAAATTATGCTAGGAAAAAAGAAAAATGTGAGTGAAAGGAATGGCTCGAGAGAGCAAGCGCACTTTAAAACAATGTGCTTTGTTTGTCACAATCTGAAAAAATATGTTTGAACTAAAAAGAAACGGCAAAGTTGGCATTCTGTGGTATCTGACGGTGCTAAGACCTTTTTAAATAGTTTTCACTCAGGGGTGGTGGCCACTACCTTCAGGTGGCGTAGGTTCTAAACTTTAGTCATTTCAGACTCTTTTGCTTTTGATGGGGTCCACACTCTGAACATCTTGGTATTGGTTGTTCTCAAATGTTCATTTGAGGAAGAGCGTGTCTTTTAATGGAGATTACTTGGCTTTAATAATTGACATCATTTATTCAGCTTTTTGGAATGCTTGCCTGTTTTTCTCCAGTTATGACCTGTTTAAATTGGTAACAGTGCATATCAGCGCCACATCTCAATGACTCTACATCAGTCTATAGGTGTGGACGCTAAAGAGATGTGAGCAGGCATGAACTCTTCTGCATCTGGGTTCAGGGGAGTTCTGTCCATACACGTAGCCAAGGTTTTTGTTAACATGCCATACACAGTACTGTCAGTTCTTACAATCCCCCAGCAGGGGGCAGCACACACCCACTGTCCTCCAGAGGACTCAATGCAAGATTCTCAATGATGAGGACGGTATGTGTGGTTTTGCACTATTCAAAGTGTTGTAAATAATTTTGTATTGATTTGTTAATGTCCTTAATTCTGCTATGGTCCTATATATATTTATTTGCATTCTGTGTAATTTCAAAGTAGTCTCTGTGAGATCACTTTGCTATTGTTCAAAATAAATCTGATGTTGAAGTAAATTTTGTTTCCTGTGTTAAATCTGTCATGTTTGATTTAGTGTCTACACAAAACTGTAGTAGTCATGCTGGTGAAGAATGTGTTCAGAAAGTGCAAGTACTGCTATTAATGCAATGCACATAGTGAAATGTTTACCAAATTCCACTGAAATTTCTAACAAAATCATCTCAACGAACCCGGAAACTCAAAACAGAAACAAAATAATGAAGTTTTTGTTCTGAGTTTTATTGTTTTTCTATGAATCTTGGCCTAGGGGTGAGATTGTCGCCCTCTATTGGTCAGTTGTGTCTCCTATGTTTGGCATCAGGCTGTCATCTGGTGGACAGTCTTGGTAAAGAATTTAGATTGTAATCTTACATTTAGACCACATGTATGAATTTTGTTTTAATTCAAAACACAGTCCATAAATACTTAGAAACATGTTTACACACAAGCAAGTATTACATTTGTGAGTCTTTGGTATATATGTGGTTAATATTATGCAAATCAGCTGATGATACCAAAGGGGTCGGTATAAAACAAAATGGTACTGGTGATTTTGAGTTTTACAATGACTCACAAGTCAGTGTTTTCTGTTTATTTAATTATTTGTAGGTTACTTAGAAGCAGCAGAGACACCAGTTGCAGCAGCTGAAGTCAGATGTTTGCCTTGTTCAACTGTCTGGCATATTTGAAGGAGCAGGTTCTCCAGTGGTCCTCTGATAAGCACAGAGCTGAAACACACCTGACACAAAAAGAAGCAAATTATGACCAATCAACTCTCATTCTTAACCTATAAACACCCAGTAATATTTTTGAGGCAGTTTCAAAATATGTTTTGTTTTTTGTTTTTTTATCTAACATGTCTTAAGTGATCGATCACCAATTATTATAATATTTTCCTCTATATTTTGCAGTTTGTCAGTGAAAATCAGGTATTTTCCTATATTTAAAGTACTGATCACATTTATGTTCCTAAAATCTCAGCAGAAAATTGAGGGTTATTAAATCAGAAACAGAAAAAAACTGAAGAAAAAATGTCTTTTCAGTCAAATCTATTATTAACTGCACATAAACACAGTGTGTCCATCCACTGTCATCGATCCAAACTCCATCGGTTTTAGTGACGAATCAATTTCGTACAAGATGATGGCGTTTCCACGGTAACTACAGAGCCTCTGAACATCTAAAAGGGTCATACCTGATGACCATGAAAAGATAAATAACTGTATTTTACACCAATTATTTACATGGATAGATAGGTTTAGTGGGTCTGACGTTACTAAACATTATAGATCAGTAGATGCTTTTGGTTGCTGATGGCTGTTTGGGTGTTTCTGGGTTAAATAACACTTAATTATTGTCGTCAAGAAACACAAGACAGACTTTGCTACTATCAAAGTTCTCTGCCCTTGTCTATTATCATCTTAGTAACATCAGGAAATTATTGAATGTATAATTTTAAGAATAATGTTTTTCTTTTACATATATAATATTAGGACAATACAGTTTTGATCCTTAAGACAGATTTCATGTTCTTTTGCAAAACTTTATTCTGAATACTTTAGTCAACCTGCAGTTGTTGTTTTTTTTTTTTTTATCACCAACTGATATATCACCAATTTCTTTTTATACAATATTATATTCTCTATTTTGCTTTTTTTTTTTTTTTTGGAATAAATCATGTATTTCCCAATATTTAATTAACTGACCATGTAGATGTTCATCAAAACTCAGAGTAGATTCAAAGTTAATTAAATAAAAAACAGAGAACAATGAAGAAAAAGTGTCTTTTCTCAACACAATCTCAGTAACTGAACATAAACCCAAGGTGTCCATCCACTGTCATTGACTGATGAATCAATGTTATAGATGTTATAACAGTGTTTCTGTTATAATTACAGAGCCTCTGAACATCCAAATGGGTCATATCTGATGACCATGAAAACATGAATAACTGTATTTTACACCAATTACTTACATGTATTGATAGGATTATTGGATCAACAGGTTTTAAACAGTTTAGATCAGTAGATGGTTTGTGGCGCCGGTTGCTGTTTGGGTCTTTATGGGTTAAAATTAGTGCTGGGAATATTAACGCATTAATCGCGGTTAGATTAATGTAAATTGTGTTCGCAAATATTTTTTTTAAAATCGCGATCAGAGTTTACCAGCATTTTCTGCACTTCTACCATCCACATGCAGCTCCTCTGATTATATTAATTAATTAATTAATTAATAATTAATATTATTGTCGGTTAAATGTGCTATTTCGAGTTTGCTAGTCTTTTGTTCCTTCTACACATCCGGCAGCTCAAGCGGAAGCTTTCTTGTGTTTATTTATTTACAATTTCTCAAAGTAGCCAGTCATTCATTCTTAATACTTGTTTTTCTTTCTCTACACTCTTTTTGAAA
>JAPSES010000258.1:10003095-10037827 GCA_029822895.1 Maxillicosta whitleyi
GAGCTATCTGTACGTCTACAGCAGCTGAGCTCTGTATGTACAACACACACACACACACACACAGGCACACACACATGCACACACACACACACACACACACACACACACATCTTCAGGGACATGTACATTAGTCTGCAAAAACCATACACACACCCACACACATATAATCCTTTGAACTGGTGAATTTGTAACCACCTCAACATGTTCATGACACCGTTTATACACATATAAAGCACTTATAACTAAAGAGAAACACAGTTATATGTAAACAGAGAAGTACGTACACTTTACTCTGCTTGCACACACTGTATGTATACATATAAACATAAGTCATCGCATACACACCCACAGCAGCTACACACCCCCTCCATGCTGGGGTGTTTGTAGACACTGTGCCCTTGTGCTTCCTGCTGCTATGAACCAGTGTCGGTCTGGTCTAGTAGAAAGCTCAGGGGCCCGGTGCCCAGAGGACCACAGTTCGATCTGCAGAGGAGGAGAGGAAGGTGCGGTCGTGTGGATGCCACCTACACTGGATCACCTTATCCCAGTGTTCACCTGCCAACGTCTGGGGAAGCGGCTTGGTTAGGTCACCTGGGGTCAGAGAACAGAAACAGTTTATTTTTTGTGTACAAGGAGCTAATGGCAGAGCAAATACATTCAAGACAAAACAGAAATGACCGTGTACACTATTAATAACAAAACAAATTCAACATGTACTGCTCAAAAGGAGTGGGAAGAAGAAAACCTATTAAATCCCACCCACTCACATTTATACAACATATCACATTAATTTTGCTTTATTAATGATATAGTTACATTTGTTTAGACTCCTAATAATGTAAATAACAGATAATAAAACTGATGTGTATTACATAGGTTTACTGTGTGTTACTGTGTGAAGCAGCGTTCAGTTCTTCTGTTCGTCACCTGTGGAACAAACTTCCTGAACACCTGAGCTCAAACTGTCAGCTCATTTAAAATCAGCCTGAAAACATTATTGTTCACTGCAGCTTTCTCTGAAACTCCTAAATAATGTCTTTTAAATTAACTTTAAAATCACATTTTATCGCTGATGATTTTAATGTCTATTTTAATTTAAATGTTTGTTTAAGTTTTTTTTTTTTTATGTTTTTATATTTTAACTTTCTCTTTTCATGCCCCTCATGTGATGCTTTTATGTTTTATATAAAGCACTTTGAATGTTGAATCATTTCTTAGTGCTTCTCATCCCATCTCATACATTTCTGATGCTTTGGTCAAAGGCCCTGCGGTGTTAGTGACCTACTACTCCCTCTAGTGGTCACATAAATCCTTTACACTAGTGGCAAGAATAGTTTAATTTCACATCTCTACAATCCAGTACATCAGTGTCTTTGGCATAATTTCATGACTCTTTATTCCTAACACTCTCATGATACCTATAGGTCATATATGCACATCCTACAGTAGAAATACTACAATAATACATAATAACATAGATCCTTCAACAACAACATTCAAGCAAATATGAGAAAAACGTTCCCATCTACCCACCTTGAAGGTCACTGATGATGATTTTGTTGTCATAGGAGCCTGTCAGAAGATGATGGGCTCCAGGTGAGAAGCGGACTGAGCGTATGTCACTGCCATGTGGGCGATAGGTCTGGACTATCCGGCCCCCTTTGATGTCATACAACATGCAGGTGCTGTCCTCTTGACCGGTGGCCAGCAGGCGCCCACTGGGATCCACTGCCACTGAAGCCACAGCACTGCCTGCATACAAGGTTGGATGCATTGAAAAAGTAGGTTTCTTTTTAAACTCAAAAATAAAAGTACTAGGGAGTCATCAGGGAGAATCCACTGTGACAGCTGCATAGGAACAGTTTTGGATGCAGTGTCCAGGGTGTACAAGTCGAGTCCCAGAGGTGTTTGGCTTGTTTTTAAGGTTTTTTTTCCAGGTGCTCACTTACAGCCTCTGAAGTCCATTGTGTACTGAAGTAGTATAGCAGGGCCTTGGACCTGTTCTCAGCTGCATTTGAATAGAAATTTTAGATCTGCACCATTTCTTTTAAGCTTATTAGTTTGTATCTATTTAATTGGTTTTATCCGTTTCATCTATTTACCTTTTTAATTTGCATCTTTTATTTTTTAATCTTTAATTTTTTTATCTCATGGTTATACTTTTTATTGCTTCCCTGCTGTAATGCTCTTCATGTTTTATGTAAAGCACTGAATTGTCTTGTACATGAAATGTCCAACAGAAATAAACCTGCCTTTTATATAATACAGCAGGTGAAAAACAACCCACTAAAGGATCCAATTTATGAATTTGTGAAATGCAAAAATTACACCAAGGATGTTAACAATTAAAGGTGTTCTAATCATTTTAGTTCAGGGGCCACATATATACCAATTCAATTTCAAGTGGGTCAAACCAATAAAATACTATCATACCATAGCATGACAAATTTACCTCTTTGTTTTAGTGTAAGAAAAAAAAAAAAAAGTAAAATCGCATGGCATCACACTTACAAACTATCCTTTCACAAAAAATGTGAGTAACATGAACAAATCTGAAATGTCTTAATAGAAGTAAGTACAATTTGATTAATATTCTGCCTGTTATTAAATGTTTTATATTCTTCACATATTTTTTAAAGGACACTTTAAAGATGTAAACATTTCCAAATATAATTTTACTTTTTTTCACTCCAACATATAGAAAATGGTTTGGAGTTGGCATTTTTTATACATGTTATTATTTTAGTGGTCCTTCCCATTTGAGATCATATTTGGCTGTATGTGGTCCCTGAACTAAAATGACGTTGACACCCCTGTAATATAGAATGTGACATGGTAATACAGTAAGTCACAGTCATAATTTTGAGGAGGGATGAGGTGGGGTGAAATCCTGGTGACAAATCAATAAAATGACAAAAACGCACCCCCTTCATAACCTGAGAATCATAAATAAATAAATAAATTGAACTGTACAATGTCACAGTAGGAGGTGTCAGTACCTGTGAGTGGGTGGTGTGGTAGCAGGTGCATTCCCCCACAAGGCCGTCCCTCAATATTAATCACCCTCTGGCTACTGGTAAAGTGTTTATTTCCCACCATAAGCAAGTGGTGACTCACCGGAGCCGTGCAGCGTTGTGCCGACCACCCGCACACAGCTGGGCACCCGCAGATCCCAGAAACGCACCGTCTTGTCCTGGGAGCCAGAGGCGATCATCCACCCTCCCCATGTGAACAGAGTCAGAATATGACCTGTTAAAAAACACACAATGATGAAGATTTAAACACACAATGCATCTGTTTGTGTGAAACATTAACCCTTTAAAGCAGGGGTGTCAAACTCATTTTAGTTCAGGGGCCACATTCAGACAAATTTGTTCTGAAGTGGGCCAGACCAGTGACATAATAACATAATAATATATAAATAATGTCAACTCCAAATTTTCCTTTGTCTTAGAACAAAAAAAGGACAATTATGTGATGGAAATGTTTACATCTATCAACTGTCCTTTAAAAGCAATGTAAATAACATGAACATGCATGAAGTGCAATTTTAACAATATCATGTCTCAGTTTATCATTTACACATGTAAATTACAATTTACAGATCACAGTAGATTAACAAATACACAAAACATGTAATAAGAGGCAGAATATTGGTAAACTTACACTTCAGACACTTCAAAATGTTCATATTTGCTATGTTATTATGATAGTATTTTACTGATCCGACCCAGTTGACATTAAATTGGTCTGTATGATGTAATGATTAATATCTTCAGTGTCCTTTTTGTATTTGGTGGGCCGGATTTGATCCCTGGGCCGCAAGTTTGAGACCTCTGCTTTAAGGCCTAAACATCCTGTAACAAAAAGAAACTTCTGATCTAAAATATTTAATAACTTTTGAACAATTCATTCATTCATTCATTCATTCAAGGCTTTAGTTTTCACTAAATCTATTTAATTACTTTTCATGCTTTATAATGACCCTCAGAAACCCTGTGAATGTTCTATGTCTACATATCATCTACAGACCATAAATGAACATTTCATTATCATACATTATTGTCACCTCTTGCTCAGGGAAGGACACACACACAAAAAAAAATCAACCTTTGAATTACTAATTTTCCATTTATTGTGATAATCATTGACAACAACTGGCAGGAACACTTTATCATGATAATGTATCAATAGGTGGTCCTACAAGCTGTATGTATGTGCTCCAGTATTTTTCTCTATAAATTTTACATCTATATTTGGACTCTACTGTGTCTGGAAGTTTTGACATGTTTTAAAGTGCAGTGGTGGTCTTACCCGTGTGTCCACTCAGGGCGTGAAGACCCTGTCCTCTCTGACAGTCAGTGGTGTAGATATTACAGTCTCCAGCTCCAGCACTGATCAAGATGGATCCTCCACTCTCTGGACCCTCCATGAAGGCCAAGTCCCTGATGGTGCCGTCATGCATGCTGAACTCTAAATCTGGGCCTGAATCAGAGGAGCACATCCATTTAATAAACAAAGGTCTGTACTGTTTGGGGAAGTAGATGTCACATATCAGGTACAAATAAATAGTACCTGTAGCGTTGCAGCTGTCTGCGTTGAAAGGCAGGACCTTGACGTATTTGTCATTGGAGCCTGTGGCCAAGAGTTGTCCACAGTGGCTCCAGGCAACACAATAGATTGAGCCCTTGTGATGTTTGTTTCTTCTGAAGCGCACGGCTGGCTGCTTGACTGTACCAGAAGCACTGAAGGAGGCAGCAAATGATAGCACACAGATTCAGAAAAGTAGAAGAATTATTCACAAATTCCACTGTCTGGAAAAAATACATTATCAAATCTAATCAACCTGACTTAAGTCTGTTAAAAGGAGTGATATTTTGCTTTTATTTTAATTTTTTTAATGGAATTATACATTTTAAAACATGCCATTGTGGTTTACATAAACTGTAAATGCTCTGCTTGGGTCTGAATTCTTCATTAATTCAACTGCACGGGTGCATCTTCAACCCTATTTCTGAGTAATGACATGAGAAAGGTCGTTTTGAGCGCTGGCCCTTTAAATGCACATGAGCCACTTCATGCCCCGCCCCCTCCAGGTTGTTGACTGCGCTTTCTGTCCCGTTCAGCCACTTGTGGTGGTTAATACAACCAACAACTGAACATTTGAAGTCTTGACCTGAAGTCTTGACCTTATATGTGCAAATGTTTTGATGTAACTAGTTATAGATGTAACAAATTAAGAAGGAATTTAAACAGGTTGTAGAAATCCGCTTGATTTTTGCCTGTGTCTCAATTGGACTTCATCGGCTACATCACACTCTCCATCTTCGCTGAAGTGCACTGACAGATGCTGTATTGTATTATAGAACACGTTAATGATCGTACCTTGCAGGCGGTGTGTCTGGATAGCTGCAGACTCTCAGGGTTTTGGAGTTGGAGCCAACGGCGTACAGCGACCCTGAGGGATGGAAGGCCACTGCCCGCACTGCCTGGGTGTCCTCGAGCTGACTCACTTTGACAAACTGTGTTTTGGACTTCCCTGGCTGTACAAAACACATCGGTACAGAATAGTATATAAATTACCAACAGACAAAAAATATATATATTTGTATTTGTTGGTAATTTCATTATTGTTCTTAATAGTTTTCCTCTGGTGTATTATCTATAGAAATAAAAATATAGAGTGCATATACACCCTCGTTTGTTTGATGTGCATGACTGTGTTTGCTGTACCTCCTGTGTTGAATGACGAGCTCCAGAGCTGTTACAATCATCTTGAAGATTAGTTCTGATTCTCTCTGCACTGATAGACACAATTAAAAAAAAAAAAAAAAAACAGATTCAGTCAAAATCAACAAAAACAACAAAACATGGAAAGATGGCACATTTCTTACATTATAATGGGTGATATTTAATCCATAAATACCTAAATAGCAACTGGTGACCAAAATCATCCTCTAATATAAAATGTTTGATACGTGATGATCCACTAATCCTATCAATATATGTACATAATTGGTGTAAAATGCTTTTTTTTTTCTTTTTTTTTTTTTCATCTTTTCATGGTCATCATATATGATCCATTTGGGCGTTCAGGGGTTCTGTAGTGAACGTGGAAACATTATTTTCTGCAACATTGATTCACCAGTAAAACCCATGGAGTTGGATCAATGACACTGATTGTAGATGCTTATTTTTGTGTTCAGTTATTGATATCTTTGCTTAAAATGTAACTTTTTCCAGTGTTCTTTGTTTTGTTTTTTACTTAATAACCCTCAACTTTAATCTGAGGCTTTATGAATGTTTACATAATCAATAAATTAAATTGAAAAAAGCACAAAAACTCCCCACAAAATACAGAAGACGATGTTAGAATAAATGGTGATAAATTATTTAAGAAAGGTTAAAAATAGAGAATCTATTTTTTATATTCTAAAAATCTGTTTGGGAATTGATGTAAGAGTAGCTCTGGGTCTTTATAGGTTAATAATAACTAACTAAACAACCACTTATAATATACTAATGTAAAAACAAATAATGTAAATGTCACCCTAATTTGGATCAGCACTAAATTCAGCTAAAGTACAGTATAAAACTAATTAAACCTGAGACTCTGACCTCTGACTGGTGGGAACTGGGGACTCGCTGAGGGACGGAAGGCTGTAGTTCCCAGTCTTTAAAGGGGTGCTGCTGACTAAACCTCCAGGCTTGTCCCTCGGAGGCCCAGTGTCTGCAGTGTGGTGGCTGTTGGAGGTTCTGGGGCTTGAGGTGCTGTTGTTGTTACCTGTTAATCCATTCCACTGTTGACCCAGCTGTGTTATCACCTCATCTCCTCTGTGGTCGATTCCCACATTCATCTCTTCCAGCTTCTGAATGGATCTGGATAAAAACAAAAATTAGACAAAAACACAGTTATATTGAGGTTCCATTAACATGAAAAATATACTGATATGATCTTTATTTTACAATCCTGATACTTTTAGAGACTCATTTGTAATGTGTTACTTAGATTTTTTTTTTTTAACTGTTCTTTGTATTTATTTTTCAGACATCAATATCAGATTCCAGTGTGAAATAGTCAAAGTCTTTGAACTGACCTATACAGGCATTAAAGGACAATTAATATACAAATCAAACGCAGTATATGGAGGTTAACAATTTAATTAAGACCTCATTTACACTAATGCAGATATTTGTCAAAACTGGTATGCTTTTTAAAATGTTCTCATCCACATATTAAATGCGTTTTAGGTTGCAAAAACAGAGATTTTTATTGTAGTTTAGTAGTGTGTATCCATGTGGACATGGAAACTAGAGAGATTAGAAAACAAAGGCATCAACACTGTAATTTATTGATGCCCATTCTGGCTTTGTGTAATGAACCTGCACCGTAAATATCAAACAGAGGTCATGTAGATATATTACAGATACAGATCGAAGTCAGCAGAGGTACATTTGGAATACAAGATGTGTGTACTGATGTTGTGGTGATGTCAAAATAAAATGAAGAATAGACGTTGTCAACTGAAACCAGCACTTAACCTAACTTAAATTTACGGCCTATGATGCCGTTGTTGCTCAAAGTGACAGACTAGAGCAGCGGTATCAAAGTCAGTTTAGTTCAGAGGCCACATTCAGCCAAATATAATCTGAAGTGGGCCAGACCAGTAAAATAATAACAGTTAAAAAAAATAAAATTACATCATGTAAATGTTTACATCTACAAAGTTTCCTTAAAAATGTGAAAAACATGAACCTGACATTTCTTTTAAAAAATAATTACAATTTTAACAATATTATGCCTCAGTTTATCATTTACTAATGTGCATTACAGTTTACAGATCACAGTGGATCTACAAATACACAAAATATTTAATAACAGGTAGAATATTGCTAAAATTAAACTTAGTGTTCTTAAGACATTTCAGGTAGTTTGTATATTTTCAGTTTTTTTTTTGTTTGTTTTTTTTTGAAAAGGACAGTTCGTAAATGAATTTTTTAACACTAAAACAAAGATTGGAGTTGTCAATATTTGTAGGTTATATGTTATTATTTTACTGTTTCAACCCACTTTTAGATCATATTGGTCTATATGTGGAACCTGGACTAAAATGATTTAACATCCTTGATTGTTAATAAGTTAAGTGTCATTTTTGCACGTAACAAATTCATCCCAAGGGCCAGATTTGACCCCTTGACCCCAGTTTTGGCTTGCAGGCTATATGTTTGACACCTGTGGACTAGAGCTTCTGCATCAACGACATCAAGAATCATTCAGAGTGTCTGCCCTTTAAACTCTGTCAGGCACAAAGGTTTAGTATTTTGCCGTTGTTGTAGCACTGTGGTGTGGAGATATTTTGTAAAACAAATGTCATGTAGACAGATTTTTTTTAATAACAGTGGAGGAAATATCACTTCAGAAAAGTATCAATATCATATGTGGACAGAAGAGTGGTTACAATACTTCCCCTTGAATTTTAATCCAAATACTTACGAGTTCTAAACAACAGTCACTCATTTTGACACCCTCCAACATTTTCCTTGATTGTATTCACAGAGTGACTCCCGTTGGCACAGAATTGTGAGAAATAATGATCGAGAATTACAGAAAACTCTCAAAAATTCCTATATAACAGTTTACACTGACAAAATAGTTCTGTAGCTAATTTAAGACAACATATAATAATTCCTTGTGAGTTGTGTTGATCATCTAAGATAAGATAAGATGATTTATTTGCCATTGTACACATTCACATTCATAGGAATTATTATGCAGAGGTTTTGCTTATTTCAGTTTAGAATGACAACAAAAGCAGATTGGGAGCTCTTTTCCTGCAGTGTTTCTCGTTTTAATGGCCTCAAACATCAGCTGCCCTTTTCTCACCTGCTGAGGAAGGTCTCAGTGAGGTTGTTCTGGGCTCCGTCGTGCGGCTTCACCCCTCCTTCCAGAAGCATCTGCTGGTAAAGCTGCCTCTGCTGCTGCTTCTGCTCCAGATGCTGCTGCACTCGGAGACGCTGCCGGTAATATTCCTGGATCTGCTCAGTGGAGTCTCGACGCTGCACACAGCAACACAATGAAAAGTAAATAAAACAGATTTTAATGTAGTTTATAGAAAAAGAATTAAAGCAATAGTCTCACAGGGCTGTCTTTCATTGAGCATGCTCTGTAACCTCAGTTGGCAGTACAGACACACATCAGACAAACTAACTCCCAAGGCCTCAACCTCCATCATCCAACCCATAAAAAGTTTTCAAGGATCTCATTATACTGAGTGGGTCTATAATATATTTCCCCTCATCTCTGCACATACACAAAACGATCTCGTCTCAAAACTTTGCTCCTCTAGATGGGACCTGGAATGAATAAAGGTGAGCCATGATGGAAGCAGCAGGCCATCTTGGGTGTGACAAGATGCACATCAAACCAGATTATCTACCTCCCATGTCCATGACTTCCTCCTCCTTCACTGGGAGAGGGGGCGGCGGGGCACAGGTGCCACTGGGACAGGTGTGTTGGAGAATCACAGGAGGATTTATGAGGCAGTGGAGGCATGGAGATGAGGCGGTTCAGAGGTTCAGGGAGAATCTATTCTGAATCTCTTAAATCTGAGTTAATGACTTCAGAGCAAAGTCAGCCTGAAAATTTTACTCTGACTTTGACTCAGGTGACCAGACAGACAACCCTGGTTATTCATTCAGCCTGAGCAACCAGAGGGTGAAACCCCACTAAACCTGAGCTGCCACGGTACTTATTCATTGATTTACGGTCCGTCTAAGGTCAATGCTGCATCACTTTAGTACCTCATTTGTTGCCGTGCTGCAGGGTGGCCCCCCATCTCTCCCAGGGGTCAGAGGGGTGCGGGTGGTAATGGGACCATCAAGACCCTGCGGATGTTTCCTACAAACAGAAAAAGTTTTAAAAATATAGAAGTTTAAGTTCACTGGAAAGTTAAACAATAAAATATCAGCTGAAGAATTTAGTCATTTTGTAGAAATGTCATTCATAAGAAAAAAAATGTACAGTAAAACTTTATAGAAAAAACACAGATTAATCATAAACAAATATATGTAGCATGATATAACAAGGGTGTAAGTAGAAAAAGAGCAGCAAAATGAGATTACTGCTATTTTAATATAATTTAAAAGAATGTGTAATTTGTTTTAAATGCTCTGATTGGCATTTATTGTAACAAAGTCTATGTATATATTAAATTTTGTTGTGTTTTGCTTTGTTTTGTTTTTTTTGTCTTGAACTTTTTAAATTTTTTTGGTAAAGATTTCACTGACAAAACAAAAGTCTGTACATATCCAAGTGTCCAGCAGATGGAGCCAGAGGGAAACCACCGTCCATCCATTCACATTGGATTAAATCTCATGATAAAAGTACCAGCTGACTGCTTTCAAGACATATTATGAAGTTTTATTACATATTTATGGTTTTGGAAATTTTCATTAATATATTTAGAAATTACACTATGTATGTTGCTTGTGTTTTGAAGTAGATACAATATCTCAGAGTCAAATCCTACTCTAGAGAACACACATTCCCTAATGATTTATACAATTTCACATTTTGACCCAATATTGTATCTAAAGAAAAGTGGCACATTTGACTTTGACTGATTTGTTACTGTTGTTGTTGTAATACTCATCCAAATTTTGTAAAGTTTGACTTTTTTTCAGAACCAAGTATTCACATCATTTACTTGACTTAAAAAAGCTCTATAAAACTTATATCTAGCTGCTGTATTATTTATATAAATATATATAGATATGCAAATATAAACTACATCAAACAGCTTAATTAAGCTGCTATTTTGGGAATTAAGTGTCTATAGTGAAAAAAAAAAGAAAAAGAAAAACTGGCACCAAGACAGTAGAGTTTTAGAAGATTAATAGCCAAGCATTTCTACAGATGTTATTTTGAAATTCACCTGTAAAGAGAAGGACCAAAAAGTTCTGCATTATGTAAATTTAGCAGAAAGCTCATACTCGGGATGTCATGTTTGAGTCATTAGGTGACGGCGTTAGAAAATATTGCATCCGTCAACGCTTTATGCCTCCCTGCAGGAGACGACAGAGGAGGGAGCGTATCTCTGTTAAAGCAGCACTAATGGGATTAACGGGGTTTCAGAGTGTAACATGCAACAACATCTACCAAGGGTTACAGTTTCAAACGTCTATCAAAAAAACAGGACAGTAAGTGCAGATAACTTGACTTCACAAGTATGTCGTAAATAAATAATCTGGATATTCCAAACTGAAGTGGGATTTTTTCAACTCTCAAACTGCATCTATACTTTCATAACAGTTTCCATATTGTCAATGTGTTTTTGTTATTTTAAAAAAGGACAAAGAAGAAAGTATTACCACCAAAAACAAAAGGAATATTTTTTTCCCTTACTGAAACTTGAGAAAATCAAATTTAGTCTTAGGGGACGGCCGGAAAAGTTCTATTCTTATTGGAAACCTCTACTGGTTTATGTAGACAAACTTCCTGCTGTTGAAATATCCCTATGATTGGTTCCGTAAACGCACCCTGTTCGGTCCTTAACTCCCCCTCGATAGATTCACCTATAATCAGACGGACTCGTGTTGAGTGTCACCCAGATCAGTAACAGACGCGCAGGCAGCAAACACACTTTACTTTTACTGTTGATTTTGATTTAATTACAACTCATCCATTTCTTATATTACTCATGCTTTACATCCCATTTTGCCTTTTGACTTCTATCATCTTTATATGCTCTTACGTACTGTATTTTATTTTTATACTCATCTATTATTAGTTTTCTTTCTACTAGGGTTTGTCTACGGTAATTGTTAACTTGAATGTCATTTATTCATGGTTGGTCTGTGGGGTTAAAAGGGTGGGGGGTGGGAGGGTTCTACTTTTTTAAAACAAAAAGTAATTGAATGTATGTAACTGTCGTTGATACTGTGAATAAATAAAAATTATGTTTACAAAAAAAAGGAATATTTTTTCCATATACTTAAGGCTTGAATACATTTTAAAATAAAAAACATGGTTTAATGTTTGCTTTGTAATTCTACATGTCAGACAACAATACCCACTGTTTGACCTTTACCTTTCGGGTGAATCATCCTGCTGATGCACATTATTCTCCACTAAGCTACGGCTGAGAGCAGACTTTACGTTTGCGTCCATGCCTCTCTTGTCCTGCATTGTGAGACCATGTGACAGTCCGTCCAGAGCTGGATTGAGGGATCTGGACATGTACGTGTCGGCTGAATGAGGTCTCTGGCGGAAAGGCGAGGCGGGGCAGGGGGACAGGCGGTTGATTAAAGGAGTGAGGAGGTCAGCGTGGCCAGCCTTACTGGGTTTAACCAGCCGGTCCACGTGGATGCTAAGGGTCTTCTGCTGGAAGGCACAGGAGAAGGCGCCGGAGGAGAGGTTCTGCAGCCAGGACAGCAGCGACAAATCCAGTTCATCACAGCCATTCCCACAAAGCAAATCCACCCCGAGCAACACCTCACCCTCTGTGATCTCCTCACCCGTCGCCTTGCTCTAAAAAAAAAAAGGAGTAAATCTCATCAGTGTTGGTGTACTTAGCATGCTTTACTAAAAATGCTTACTATAATTAATACATATTTTTAAAAATAGATTATGTAACACAGAACTTCAAGAAATGTATCTTTTATTCTGCAAAATCGGTTTCAGTGGATGCTGAAACATAAAATTACAGAGATGAAAAATAAACTTCAGTTAAGCCACACTGTGGTAAATAGGTTTATAATAATCATGTTAGTAAAGTGCCTTGGGTGTGTAAAAATCCAGAGGAGCTAAAAATAAAACTACATATATTTGTACAAAAATGTGCAATGTAATACTCTTAAGGCAATGTTTAGGACCAGGACGCCATAGTATCAGGATAAATTCTGATACTGAACACTTTAACTACACTTCTTGCAGTAAAAAAAAAAAAAGAAAAAAAAAGACATATTTCATTGTAAGTACTTTTCTAAAACAATTGGGATGTTACACTCGCAATATATAGGGTTCATGTCCATTATTTAAATGATTATATTATGCTTAGCTAAAGAGCTCATAATTGCAGTATTAGCAGCTAATGAAGTTTCCATGTAATCCTCTTAGTGTTTAGTGGAATCATTACCTGACAAAACTCAACACAACACTCATAAAGGATCCCTTTGATGAGCAGCTGGAACAGACGGTTCCCGCTGGCCCTAAACCCTGCCTCGCTCAGCTTCCGGTCTGCAGGGATGAACTCAGCCACCATCGCACAGGCCTCCTCAAAGCAGTGGACCCGTGCAGTGCTCGGGTTCCAGTCTTTGAACTCAGCATGGTGTGTGAGGCGTGGGAGTGTGAGGAGCAGACACAGTTTGCTGTAGTCGTCTTTAGTCGGACAGTAGTCCTCTAAACTGTGGAGGCACTTCACCGCCTCCTGCATAGTGAGCTCCAGCTGCAGATGAGGAATAAAACACCATAATGAGTGTGTGTTCTTATTCAAAGCTTCATCAGCCTAATTCACTCACTGACTTCTCACACAGTAGGCTGTCCCAGTTACTGGCCTTCCAGTTCAGAGTCAATTTTGACAGCCTCTAGGGCGAAATCAAGGGAAGGTTAACAGCTGGTCAAAAAATTGTATTACAATAATCTACACCAAATATATATTTTTGGGTAGGTAATTAGTTATATTTTAAGGAAAATGTATTTTGAAATGAGAAAAAATTTGTGAAAATTTTTTTGAGGAGTTTTATGTGACAGAATGTTTGGAAAGTGACAGTTTACTGCTGTCATTCTGGATTTATTTTATATACAAAATGTATTCAAAATACGTTGACATTTGACTTTTATATTATTTATGTCATATTCTAAACACACAGTGTTTAAAATTAATGAATGCATATATCTATGCAAAAGGCATTTGAATATAATGTTAATATTATTTATATATTGCTTAAAAAAAGTATATGACATAGATAATTGAAATTTAAAAAATGTTTAATTTGACATTTACTTTTGTTGTCCATTGGTGACGCTGCCATTTTTCAAAACTCTTGCTCTTTAGATAGGATTAAAACATTGTTTTTTTCTAACCAATTATTAGGTTGTAAAATAAAGGGTGTCACTGAATATATTTCAAGATGAAAATGCCATGGGAACTTCACTTGAGAACTTTGCAATTCTTGCAAAAGATAGATGATATTTTTTTGTCCATCCATGATGCAACAGTTTTTGATATTTTTCAATAAAAATATTTAAAACAAAATTTTACCCTTTGAGTGTGTTTGAGATGGCATTTAGATCTTTCCAATTATGTGTAATCTTTGTCTTAAACTTGTCTGGTTCAAAAGTTATGAATAAAAAAGTAGTGGACTGTCTGTCGCCCTTCAACTCACCCTCTAAATAAATTCAGTTCATTCACTGTAGTCAGATTACACTCAGTATCATCAATAATAACTGTACTAGTTCTAAAAGTAAATATATACGCACATTCAGAGGATCTTCAGCTGCAGACATGGCATTATTTACACACAGAGCCTCTAGAAACTTCTGCTTTGAAATAATGTAACGGAACCTGGAAAACACAGACATTGATACAAAAGATGAACATTTCTCGAGTTAAATAACTCTCATTCTAAAAAAACCCAAAAAGAATTCTGCACAAGTGAGGTTGACCGCATCTGAATATGTGATAGTTGGTAAGAAACAGAGGATGTCATTAAAGTGATGTGTGTCTACAGTACTGAAACATGACCTAATTTGGCTGCCAAGGCTACCAGTCTATCTGTACTGACACCAACTGACAAGTTAACCTCAATAACATACTTAATGTTGCATAGAGAAGTACATGATCTCCCTAAAGATGAATTCTGGTGTTATCTGCTTTATCTAGATCTTGAAATAATACTGGGCAGTAATGGGACTAAAAAATTAAAATGAAAATAATCCAATATGAGATTGAATGATGTCTCTAGCTATTAATCTTACCTTTTCTTGTCAAATTTCTCCATTCCTTCTAAGGGCTGTATGAACTGCATCACCTCCTCCCACTGGCCATCTAGAATGAGCTGCCTGTATAAAGTAGAAAACAAACAAATCTTCATGTTTTTTCCCCCCTCTTACAGCTGCTTTACGTAATGAGTCAATGTCAGGTACATTATTTAAAAATCAAGAAAGCATCGATATCAGGGCTCGTCAAAGATGAAGTAGTGCACCTGTGGAAACTGAAAAGAACAATTAATCCATAGACTAACCTAACATCTATGGATTCTATCAGTTAAAATGTCCACTTCTAAGACATATTAGACTTTAGCCCTCCAGGGTCTATGATCACACCACCATGATCAGATCACATGATGTAGTTAAGTGCCATTACAAAAAAACAAAAAACAAACCCAAACTTGGTAATCTGAAGCGCTACTGTCAACTTCACTCGAAAATATAAGGTCGCTCGCATTTTTGTTTGATGCTGACACACTGTTTGAAACTGTCAAAATTTAATTTGAGCTTACATATTCAATTGTATCTTTTCACATTTTCAACCAATGTTTTCCTTTCACAAAAAGCAAAACAGTTCACTGAGCATGACTGTGAATTTTATTGTAATAAATAGCATATTTTTTCAATTCAGATTTGATGATTTTTTGACTCATTGTGTAAACAAAGTAAGTTAAAGTAAATAATAGGGATGCACTGATACCACTTTTTTCTACTTACATTTGAGTACTTGCCGATGCCAAGTACTGACATGAGTACTTAATAATACCGTTACAGTTCTTAGTTACTTTTGAAAATGTACTTTATTGTCGTTGTCATTAGTCTGACTGGAACAAAGTGCTGCTAACATTTAATGTGTTGGAAAGAGCGTTTCTCAATCAATCTCAATCGTTTGACCAGGGGGCGCCGCTCTTAATTAACCATACTGTCAAATACCACGAAGAAGAGTAAAGTGTTTTGAGAAAAAGAAGAAAGTCACTGGTCACTAATAACAAACATGGAGACGACAGAGGTAACACTAATGTTAATATTGATGAGGGTAGTTGTCATAAATGCCATTAGTTTTTCCTCTAACTCACACAGTCGCTACCTCCACGGTTCCCCTTGGTATTCTCTGTCTGGATCCAAGAACACCTGGAAAACAATTGCGTTCGCAGAGGACGGACAGAACCTCCGTCCCAGTGGCAGCTGCTGGTCTTTCAACGAGGCGAAGCTCATTGTCAGCTTACATCAGAAAATGTGTCAATTTACTTACTTGTTAATTCTACCCTCTGTTCTTTGAGAGACTGAGCAGTCAAGTGACGGTGAGCGTCTCAAAATACCTGTCAATCAAAACGGGACTCAGTCTTTCAACTGATCCTCCAATCATCATGCAGAAGCTCAGTGTCCAGGGCCCGCCCACAGCGCGCGCCCAAGCTGAGCGTCTCTGGGGGTGAAAGGAGTGGGACTAAATCGTGGCATTTATCCAATGAAAAAAACGCTTCTATGGGCAAACGCTCTGGTTCATATCACAGTACAGACACTAGAGGGCGGAAATGCCTAAATTGCTGAGCGCCACCTGCCATTAAACCACCCAAAGAAGAAGTTCTACAAGCAAATGCTTTGACAAAGAAGAAGCTAACAAGAACCCTATTCTAATACTTTTGTAAACAATGAAATGTTAACACAGTATTGACCATTTGATTTATTTATTTTTTTGGCCTTTTTGGTGGAAGCTGAACTTCTCTTGCAGTCTTAGAGAAATTGCCTCTGTTCCTTCCTTATCCCTTTGTGTTGTTAACGTTACAGTTGGCATTACTTTTGTCACCGTCATTTATTTTGAAAATCTCCACACTGCTGACATCCCGAGACACATATCTGCTGCACTTCACTGTGAATGTCACACTGCTGTAAGTAGTATCAGTGCGGGAGTACTTTTACGAGTACAAGTACACACATTCAGTATCGACCGATACCTGATACTGGTATCGGTGTATCCCTAATATTTATTTATTTATTAAATAGGATTACAAAAAAAGAGACAAACAAAGCTCAGAGCTCTAAGTTTTAACAGTGATAATGATATGTTAAACCTCATTAATCTTCTCCAGACTGTCATTTGAGTTTTGATGCCATACCTTAGAAAGAGCATATCATCAGAGTAGAGTCCATTAATAACGCCACTCTCCTTCTCCAAGGCCAACATGCTGATGTGCAGCTTCCTGGAGTTGAGGAAGTCCAGGATGAGCTTGATCACCTCTGCCTCTTTGATGTTGATTGTCTCCTCTGCCGTCATGATTCCAGGTGTCTGATGGCAGGTTACACCCAACTGGAATACAGAGGGAATTTCAGAAGGGATAAAAGAGATAATTGTGTAAACTTTTAGTTCTTAATGTAATTATAGAGAATTTTGTTTTAAAATATAATCATTGGTAGAAATTACAGCCTGTGTGTTCTGAGACTTGTCCCCAAAAAACACAGTATTTGTAATATGAATAATACTGAAAATAGACAGGGCATTTGCTAAATATAGCACTTAATAGACAGCTTTAGTTGTTATTGTGTGGGTATAAATGTGTGTAAAATAAAACGCAGAGCATCTTAATAGTTAAAGATCGATACTAATGATGTAAACATTGACAAATGCAGTACTCATGCAGGCTTCTATTCCACACTGAGGCCCGGTGGTTCACACTATTCAGAAGAATTATTAGTTCTTTCCTAAGGTGGCATCAAGTATGGGAAATAACAAAACATGGCCTTTTCTCATACAGTCACTGAGACAATTATTAGACCAACAAAAGTCATAAAAAGCAATGGTTATGCAATGAAGTACTAACTCCTGTGTGCATCATGTGACTAAAACAGACAGAAAAGAAAACATGGAATGTCTAAAAGCACTGTTTTTGTCAGTACAATGACATAGATATTGATGTAAGAACTGAAGTAATTTTGGTTATTATGAAGAAAACATGGAAAATGGATAGATATCATCTCTGAAATTAAACTGCTATGAGTTACTTTTGTTGTTATTATATTCATCCAAACAAATGTACCTTTAGTTGTACCAGGCATTAAAATGAACAAGAAATTGAAGAAAACAAGGTGGTGGTGTAATGATTTTTTTTCCTGCAACTGTATTTGTACAATAGCTGAGAGTGTGGGACAGCAGGGAATATATAATAATTATGGAAAATGTTATATATGGTGCCACATTTACACACTTAGATCTTGTAGGATTAGTGATAGGGTTATAAGAAATAGATCTGGATGCTGTTGTTGAGGGTCGGCCTTTATCTGCAGGATGAAGCAGAACAAAACACACAGGGTTTTTCATAATAGATGATTCGCTCTCCTTTTGTCTAAGTGATAGGAGGATGGGAGAGTAGTGATGCCCCTGGTGTCTGTGCTGGAGGCAAAGCAGCAGGCGACACCGCCCCGTTCCACCCTGCACACGCAAACATCCTCCATCCTGGTCCTGGATGTGGATGTGACAGCAGGTCTGCGGCCCAAACATGTCACCCTCAGCACCTTAGCTCTGACACACCTTGTCTGCTTAACAGCGCGTCAGTGGACCGGCATGCAGGACAACAATACGGCGCATGTGTCATTCATTCACTCTCACCATTTCGCGCTAGACAGGCTCAGTTCACGGAGGCTAACACGCCAACATGAATTCGTGCCAACTCCGCGTCTCCTTCTTACCTGTCAGTCTGCGCCAAACACGCGCCGCATTAAAGTCGCCTCGTGCGGTCTGTAAGCTCCAACTACAACAAGGGTCAGCGAAAGCGGATGTGCTGCTGTGTTTTTAGTCACTGAAATCCATCGTAGCGATTCACCAAAGGGCTGGTTTGGCTTGATTTCTTGTACACAGGTCGCGGTTGCCATGCGGACGCAGCCGCAAACCACCAATCAGCTGTGGTGATACACCCTTTGGCCCCGCCCACCTCACGGCAAATTAAAAAAAAAAAAAAAAAGGTGAAGAAAATAAAGTGACCCTAACCTAAAGTTAGATAAATATTTTATTCATAAATGTAAGTTCTGTAACACAAAACCTAATATTTACTTGGAAATATCTTGAACTTTATTTAAAAGTTTTGGATAAATCTGGAAACAAAAAGGCTATAAAATCATCAATATTTGCTATGATTTAGACATTGTATTATAATAATTATATAACTCTTCCCTCTGGCAGACTTATTCATTTTTTGTGTACAGTGTTAGTATAGCCTAGTCTTCTTCCTTAAATAAAGATAAAACAAAAAAAGATACAGTAATAATGACTGAGGGTTTAACAATACATTTTCTTTTATTAGTGATGAAACAGAACATTCATATTAAATCATTTTCCTAACGTATCCGGCATATACAGAAAAGGATTAGGGCCACTGGAAAGAAAGAAAAGAAGAAAAAAGATCCAATATATATATTTTTATTATTATTCTGAGAAAAAAAAGTCTTAATTTTGATTTGAATCTCAGGATTCTAACTTTAATCTCAGAATTCTGACTTCTTTTCTTAGAATTCTGACTGTTAAAAAATATAGTTGTCCCCAAGTTATATTTGTGTGAATTAATTTTTTTTTGTAAATTTTGGTTTAGAGATGTTAAATGTGTATGGATAAATGATATGTGCTGTGTTGGTATTGAGAAGAGGAAGAAGCCTGCAGAGTAGTACAGAAGTTGATTTTGATTGATTTTTTTCCTATAAAAATTGGATTTGTCAGTGACTATTTTTCCAGTAATGTACAAAAAGGGGCATCAAAATGTTATCCTTCCATTTTTCAACTGTGCATGGTTACTAGTACCCCAATTGGTATTTACAATTTGTCTAAAATACACATTTTGATTACAGTATGTGCAATAGACACTGATTATCAGGCAACAAAAACAATTCAGATAAACTGAAATATGCCTATTGTATTGTTCAGCTCATTCCTGTTTCAACAGTTATTTTTAATCCTATTCATTCCAGTTTGCCTGCCCAACTCATTTTTGCTTGAATGGTCGACCTTTTCATCAAAGCCACCAATGAACAGTGTGTCTCTGAGTTCAACTTACAAATGTCTAATTTTAGTCACTGTCAAATAAAAGATGATGTCACAGGTGAATATGTACCTTTTTTTCCTGTTAAATATATGTTGCTCTTCATCAGGATATGAAACGTGATACACATATCTTCTATATCATGCTCAATTTCTTGCCTTGTTGTGGGCTTGGGAACACTTGGAGTATTCTTTTTTTTTTTGAAACACCCTGTATATTCATATATTCACATCTGTTTATTAGTGATCAGAATGCACGGTGAAGTTTGAGTCCACCCTTGATGCAGCTTCTTTACTCACTACCTCTGCTTACTTGTAATAATGTATCTTTTTCTACACACTGGTAAAACTTGTCATGTTAAATACTGTTGTGTTGTACATCAAGAACTGTTTTGGATGTATCTCTTTTAATGTTGAATATTTTTTTTGAATAAAAACAAATTGGTAGTAGCTGTTTCATTGGATCAAAAAACACAACATGTAAATATGTGTAAAGAAATCAGGTACTTGAAGGGCAAAAGAAATAGGATAAATGGACTGTTGCAAAATTAAATTGAAATATTCAATATTTAAAAAATAGGTTGTGCAGAAGTACGACTCTCAGAAACTAGTCCTGTGATACAAAAGTAAAAGTTAAAGTAAATATTACTTATAGCAGTGGTTCTCAACCTTTCTGTTGCCAAGGACTGTGTCTGATGAAAAACTATAATAAACTACTCCTTTGTCTCAAGAACCTGAGAAAATATCCCTTTCACTCAATAAAATAGTCCATTCACTCATATTGCTTTTCTTGTTTTCATTTATCATTTGCTGACATACGATATCCTTCCACTCTCTTATTTGTTTTTCAATCAAAACCACATGAATGCTGAGGCCATGCTTAATTTTATTTAATGCAAAAAAGAAAAATGGAGAGAAAAAAAAGAAACTACATATTCAGCAATATGATGAATGACAGCACAGCGTCTGGCAAACAAAACAGTCATCATAGTGAATAAGTATGGGCTCACATGAACACACTGTACAATATCATTACAGCTTAAATGATCGTTTCCCTTGGCCTTAAACAGCCAAAAGCACAGACAGACAGAGCTCCTGTGGTCAGACCTTTTCATTAACAACAGAGACACTTCCTCACTCTGTCATACAAGATTACATTTTCCAAAGACATGTACATACTTCCTTTTGGTCTTAAATAACCCCCCAGTTAAGAACAAAGCACCAAATTGCAGATTTATTTTGTTGGAAATCGTACCTGCATATGGTGTTAATTTGATATTCGGTGGTAAAAGGAACATAATACTGACACTGTGAAAACCTGTGGCAGTCTTTACCCGTATGCAACTATTCTGCCTTGCATTATTAATGAAATCCACTCTAATAATAGAAGGAATATTAGAGAAGTTCAATAAAATGACTCTATTTTGCTCATTTTACTTTATAGGCAAGTGGCCAAATGTTAAGCTAATCCAAATATGCTGTTTCTTTCAGATCATACACTGTATCCTTTAGGTCCGAATGAATTTGTGTTATTCTTAATGAAATACTTTAATAGCAAAAAGTGCACATGAATAGAAAAGGACACACTTATATTTTTGTGTGGCCATTCAAATGCGTCACGCAGTAAAATCACTGTAATGCAGCAATTTCAAATGTCTTTGAAATTTGTTTTGTTAATATTTCATTCATTGAGCAATGTATTTTCCTTTTTTCCTAGTCAGTATTCTAAATATGCGCTTATCGATTATTTAAGGTGTTGTGTAAAGGATGCTTTTACTGTAAGTGCCTCACACTATCATGGGTTGTTGTTAAAACATGTACCCAGTGTTTAATTAATACTGTCAAGAAAGTATTAGTACATAGATAATGTTAAGATCCTGCTAATTATATGAGAGGAAATACTCAATTAAATCAGAACTTGGAATTCAGCGTTATTCCATACACATATTCCAGTGATTTTTTTTAATTGTGATTGTACTTAACCTTAAAAAAAAATGCAAAAATAATATACGGTGCAGTCGGCAGAATTTCAAAATAAAACAAAAAATAATACATAGCTGTGTTATTGTTCACAAACCTGCTGTGAACCAGCAGCAAAGTGATGTACAACACTGGTTCTCAACCTTCTTTGTGTCACATTATATTCATAAAGCCCTGCAGTAATGTTAAACCAACGATAGGGATAACACTGAATACGGAGGAATTATTTTTTTATTTCACTGAGAGGCAGTTTTAAGTCATTATTGGAAAAAGGCCTTGAGGTTCCAACCACTTAATGTGACACAAGAGAAACAAAATTCGTCATAGTAATTAAAAACACTGATTTGTAGTTTAGAAATTATTTTTTTCACTTATTAAGTATCATAATTCGTTGCTCTATGGGTGTCCTTCAGGTTGAGAACCAGTGATCTTGAGTAACGTCCTGCATTTTTAGAATCACTTTCTCAAAAAGGGTTCTGAAAAAGCTGAAACCGCTTGACTTTGTTGAGCAGAACACACATATTCTGTGTGGCTAACACTAGCTGTATGCAATTAGTTTTTTGGCCCTTTGTAGTTTTACGTACCTTAATATACAAACTGTTTAACCAACAGAGATGAAGAAACATTATTTCTTCCAAATACAAAAAAACCCTCGTATATGTTGCTTTACAATCGCTTCCATACGCTCGCACACTAAAACAAAACATACATAAGGCCTCACATCAACAGGAATATGCAAACAAAAATCAATCTGTACATGACTTAAAAACATTCAGTGCTTCAGTGTACTGAGGAAATTATCCCTGCATTCATACTGTCTCTTTTTTGACGTTTGGCACATAGGAAACAAAGAAAACAACACTCGCACCCTTCGTAAACTGGCCCAAACATAACAATCTCTAAAAACACGTAAGTGGTAAGCATTTACATCATTCTTCAGCAGTGGCATACATTCCAGTTGTTCATGAGTCCTGTCATGTCCAGTACAGAATACATATTGGACAGGTATGCAGTGAGAGGAAAACCAAACGAACATAAAACAAACACGTATGCATTCATCTAATGGGCATTGCAGGTGTTTGAATCTTCATGGATATGTACAGTGAAGTGCAAATTGAAATGCGTATGTTCCATTGAGTGGGGAATGGTGATGTTCGTGGTACCAAGTTCCATTAGCTCTGGGCAGGCACTACTTTTTTAGGGGTGGCTGGCTTCTTGGTTTGCCAGAGGTGGCTGTGGATGGTCACTGCGTCCACGCTGGCCGACATGGTCTTAGCTGGTATCTGACTGAACTGCTTCTTGTCTGAGTTGTACTTGTAGAGACCGTCGATCATCTTGCGTGTGATGCTTTTCGGACCGATGCCCGCCAGTTTGCTGATCTCCTCCATCTCAGGGCAGTAAGTGTAAAGAGAGCGGAACTGGCAGCCGGCGTCGCGGAACAGAACCAAGAAGTTGTTGGCCTCTGACTTCTCCATTTCCTGGAGGGAGGAAAAGCTCATTAAACACTGAATTTTAGGCACAGTTACAGCTCTAATGCATATGTTTGTCTGAATTTGTTGAAACTACAACAGGTTTTTTTTTAGCTTTAAATTTCAGCCTTTCTATATTCAACATCACAGGTTAGTTAATCTTATTATTTAACATTATGTTCATTTTTCTGATGTTTAATTCTTGTTTCTGTTACTAGTGCTGGGGTTCCATGCATCCATCTTTATTGGGTGAGAGTAAAAAATGGGTCCAAGGTTGCAATTGCTAAAGGAAGAGTCAATGAGGCTGTACCAAACCCCCACCAGAACAGGGGGATTTGAGGTGACTTAGTTTAGATTTACATTTGGTGTTTAGTAATTCTAGTTTGTTTGGGTAATCTTTTAAGCTTTGTTAATGTTTGTTTGACATCTTGCTCGGTCTCTCACTTACTGTTGACCAGCATATACAATAAAATATGTTGCACATTTTACTGGTTAAAATAACATGACATTTTTGCTAAGGCACAAACCCAGTGTATTCCATATCTTTCTTTTAGGTACATGTGCACAAGACAAGAATAATAGGAGCAATATGCAATATGTAAAGGTTCCATTTCAGGTATTGGGTACCTTATAATAAATACTACTACACCTACACAATATTTCATTAAAAGTGAAGTGCTGTTACCTCTAAAATTTTGTTCTTTTGGCCCTCGTTGACCTTGCCTGCCAGGCAGCAGTGAGCCAGAGCATTCTGGATGATGTGCTTGTTAGATTTGGCACTGGGTTCCTTGTACAGCTTCGGTCCTGGACAAGCGAAGAGGAGAAAACACCAAGATGAAACCGTTGTCATAGCAACTACTCCAGTTATGTCAAAGAAAAAAGCCATCCTATTTTTGCTCTTTTGCGTGATAAATCATGTATGAGGATGGAGGCATATTCATGTGTTTTTGGTGCCATGGAAAGGGAAACCCAGGCATGGAGAGTCCAGAAAGAAAAGAGAATTTAACTTTGGATGAACATGAATGAACTTACAACACGGAAAACATTAAAAGGCAAACAGTGTTACAGCATAAGCTAACTGAGAAGTGAAGTTACAAAGACTAAGCTAAATATTTGTATTTAAATGATTAAATATAAATATCTATTATTCTAAATATCTATCTTTATGTGGATGTATGACCTGTACTATTGCTTACCAGTATACTCTGTATTGGACGTAACAGAGGAGGTTGTGGATCCATTTTCCCAATCCTTTTCTCCATTCCTGCTGCTGGATCGACTTGGTGAAAGGAAGCCATCTGCAGAATCTGGCCTGAACACACACACATTAAGCATTAGATCACCTTTCTACACGGGTGCTCCTTTTATTCTCCACATTGTATTTGTTCAGATCTATCTTTCTTTGAGGAATCTGTGCCCGCAATTTTGCCATCAGCACAAACACTATCAGTTTGTGCTCAAAGATGGCATGCACCTTGGTGTCTCTACAGCATCCTTACAGTAAAGCAGCAAAGCTTGCAAGCACAGCCAGTGAATGCAGTGGTGTGAAGCAGCTTAAGGTCAATAAAAGAGGTCAATCAATTTTAGTGCAGCACTCAGCACTTACTTTGCTTTTTGGGAGTGGTGCAGCAAAATGTGCCGTCACTATTTACTTGTATTCTTGTATACAAGTAAAATTCAACATATACAAAATAGATACTGCCTATTCCACAGAGATTTTAAAGCAATTTAGAAAATAGTCTGTATATGTCATGGAAAAATCTACAAGAAGGGTAAATACAGCAAATTTAGATCACATTCTCTACTACATTATGTATATATAGTATGTTAATACCAAAAGAAATGTGCCTATGTTAACAAATACATATATTTTATTTAATTTTTTTTTTTAGAAAAAGACTCCAATCTGGTTTTAGGAAATCAAATTTAGGCACAATGTACATACATTTTTCAAGATCAAATGATATCCACTTAGTACTTTTAACAAGATACATATGTACATGTGGTTAACACTGCTTTTAGAATGCTGAGTAAAATGACATATAAAGATGAATGTTTTGAGTGTTACATAACAGCTCTGAAAAAAAAATCTACTTTGACGTTTCATATGATGCGACAAAGTCAAAGCTGGAGTGAAACATGGTGAAGAAGGCAGGGTGGAGGTTAGTGGAAAAATAAAAGTGGTGTTGCTGCCAGGCGTGCCATTGAACCAGTGTTTCAAAAGAAGAAATAAGAATATTAAAAAAAAAAAGTCACTGGAAGTGTGTTCTTCTTCTATTAGTGCTCAATCAACTGCAAATAAAAGCCCAGTGTAGGGACAGGGAGTTAGTGCAGGAGGAACGTGCAGTGCCTTAAAGTTAATCTAAGCACAAACTAACCTTCTCCTTCTTAGTTTAGGAGAGCTCAGAAAGTAGAAGAGACTGCCAGAGGCTAAACTAGCACTTCTGACATGTATGAAACAGACAGAAAGGAAGTAGTAGAATGTAGAATGCAGAATACAGAATACAAGGGGAGTGTTAGAAATGAGGAAAAGAGTTACTCTACCCAATATACAGCAAGTGAATAAAGCTTTTAAGAAGTTACTTCATTACCTGTGAAAGAAAACACTTGTGCTGACCAGCTGCATGTGGCCAGACATACAAGTTTGGGGAAAAACATGAGAGCTAATGTTCCGCTCTGCATTACTGTTTATCTGTATGCCTGTTTTAATGTAACTCTGAAACTCTTGAAGTAAGCAAATGTATTAAGGAGCATGGAACAAAGTCTTTGAACCTCAGTATTTTGTAATTTTGTTGGACTCCCATAATACATATACTTAGCACCATTAAAAATGCATGTGTCAGAATAACATGCCTGTCTCATGTTCTCTGACACTAAGATGACTGATCGTACTGCAAAGACAGTGCAGACAGCGAGCAACTACGCCACGACTCAGACCTGCTCGTAACACACCAATGACGCCTTCTCTCTGTTGTATAGTAAGTCATGACATTTTGAGCTGGCATAAACATTTAAATGTTTTCTTTGCTGCCTTCATATTGGCTATCGATCGCAAACCAGTCAAGCGTATTCGACTCAGTGTCAGACACTAAGGGATTAGTTCAAAGACCATCATCGTCAGGAATGAAAAAAACACAGCTGTTAAATATGTTACTCATCTTGTAAGCGGTATATACAAAATACACCATGTGTTTTTAATGGTGTTAAGGATATAAGAGCAAACAATTAACTTCTGATTCAGAGAAAAATACTAAACATCACATTCAGATATGTTAATTCCAACATCAAAACTCACATTTCCTATTTTAGAAGAACACACAGGGACACAGTATCTCACCTTGGCGTTCTCTTATCAGAGTGAACACTGTCGCTGTCTCCCAGGTTAAGGGAAGCCAGGGACAAGCTGGAGACTGAAAAGACACGTTGGCGTGAACCTGGATGCAAAATGAGACATAGCACAGCACGACAACAGTTACACCAACACCACAAATGACAACAGCACCAGGCTGTCCACTGAGGTTTGTGCCAACCATGTCAGGGCTCAATAGGGCGCAATGCAGTTACTGCTGTGACTAAAACACAGCCAGACATTCAGTAACTACACATTATGTGCACACACACAACTGTAAATGCTCTAACACATATATGTTAACATTCATTCCACAATTACACTTGTAAACATTCAACATTAACACACAAAAGCTGCATTGCTCCATCAGTAAATCTTTTTCAATACTATGTTACTAGTAGTTACAGAAGAAATACTGTAGTTGATTCAGGTAAACAAATTAACCTCCTGAGACTCTCCAATGTATTTTTGTCCTCTGTAGTGGACAAGAGTTTCATAGGTTTAAAATCCTGTCCACTGCAAAGGACATTCCATAATAAAATACAATGAAAATAAAAACTGAATCTGAAAAACTGTCGCATTATGCTTTTTCCAATCAAGACGAATATTCAGTGTAAAAAAAAAACAACCTTTCCTGGGTCTCAGAAGGTTAAACAACACATGTCATTATTTAACACTAGATTTCTTAGTTGAAAAGACTTAAAATTTGGATGTATTTTCTCAGGTGGCACAAAGCAAAGTGTCAGCAGGACACAGATTTGACAGATGGGGGTGACCTTGACCTCTGAATGAGGGTCGTTTCCATGGTTACCTGTAGCAGCTCTGACAGGTGTTTTGGGGGAGTCCATGCTATCACGATGGATAGACTTGGGCCGGCCCCGCCTCTGCTTGGAGCCGCCAGCTGGTCGAGGTTTAATGACAGTGTCCATGTCCTCCATGAGCTTGAGCTGCTTCCTCCTCAGGTACTCCTGCTTGATGAACTCCCTCCTGGCCTTGTCCTCCTCCTTCCTGATGCGCTCCTCCTCTGCTTTAACACTGAATTCAACAGGGACATGGGCAGAATGAGAGTCAGGAAAATAAAGATTGTTATGACACGGTTTTATTCAGAAATCTATTTTTTAATAGTGAGTGAAAACCCCAGCTGCATTTATAGCAGTGAAATGATCTTATTTATGTAAATGTACAATAATTTCATGTGACGTCACCACAAAATGAAAGAGGGATACAAGTTAATATACAGATAGGACAGATTAAAAAATAACTATCTGTATGAAAAATAAATCTGGTCCTCATGTAAAAACTAAATAAGCTCAACAATTGGTGTTAAATATTTTAGATGCTAAATATTTAACAAAGAAACAGCACATATTGTAGCTACTTTACCAATAATATGTATTTTTATGCATATAGTGTATTTTACTTGTTTGTTGGAATTTTGTTTGGAAGGTTCTATTTAATATTTTGGTAAATGGTAAATTGACTGCACTTATATAGTGCATTTTCTACACCTTCATGGTGCCCAAAGTGCTTTAGAAAGCCTCACACACACACACACACACACACACACACACACACACACACACACACACCAGCAGACTGCTGCTGCCATGCACCCTACTGGGAGCAATTTAGGGTTCAGTGTCTTGCTCAAGGACACTTCGACATATGGACAATCGGAGTCCGCTCTACCACCTGAGCCACAGCCAACCCATTTTTGTATCCAAACCATATAATTGCATTCCCCCTCTATAATAATTCAATTCACCACATTCCTCCAGAATGAACAGTTGAAACCCCTAGGTTCATACACCCCTGTCTAGTGAAATCCATGAGCCACCATACCGTGCTTCCTCCTTCTTCTGCTCCAGCTCAGCCTCCAGCTGCATCTTCCTCTGCTGACTCTCTTTCTCCCTCCTCATCCTTTTCTCCAGCAGAGCTGCCCTCTTCTGGGCCATGTTCCCCTCAGCCTTTCCATCCTCCTACACCAGATGAAAGACCAAACAGTCACATTATTATCCTAAGCACCTAAAATTTTCAAGATTTTCCTCTTTCCAACTGTTACAAAACAGACCAAAATGATCATTGAGTGGATATACTGTCATCTTCATTTGTATCCTTCTACTCCAACTGAATAAAAATCAAATTTTTGGCAAGCACAAGTGCATGCATCTATATATTCTATGGACAGTCAAATTCTTGAATCCAATATTTATGTTACACTACTTTATTATTTTTTTTCTTTGGTACAGTGAGCTACATAATGCATGTCTCTCTGTAGTAATGAAAGGCTACATGAACTGTGACTGGAGAGACTATATAACAGATTACAGATTGAATATAACATGCACATCAGTGACTACATTTAAAAGGATGTTTAAGACTAAGGTACTCAATAAATATAAAATATTATGATAAACTAAGACAAATGTCATTATGAGTCTACGATTTTGCTTAGATTGTTTTGTTTCTATCATTATTTAAAGTTGCACCATCTTGTTATCCTGTTCTGTTTCTGCAATTTTCCTTTTTGTAAATAGGTTAGGCATAAAGAAGCTGTTGCTTCAGCTTACACCTTTTCGCCGATGTTTAATATAGAAATCCAAACTGTCTGTATGTATGGATCATGTTCTGTTAAATAGATAAATTACTACTACTACTACTACTACTACTACTAATATATATATATATATATATATATATATACAGTATATAAGTGTAATGCAGACACTTATCTGTTGTTACAAAGTATATTTTGTAGCTACCAACCATTAATTTACCACATTAGTGCAATAACAAGTTACAACAAAATTCTGTCTGATCAAAATTATTTTCATTTCCTGTAAACATCTCCTGCTCATCCCTTAATATCTATCATCACAGCCCTTTCATTGCTTTTACAACCCAACAATTTCCACAGCTGTGTCTGAATTATTCACAAGAGTCCCAGTTTCCTGACCTACATCGACGCCCAGGCTGCAGCTACCAAGCAATCTTAACATAATGTGGAGAAGACACTGTGCTCAGCCGGCCAGTTTCCTGAACCATTTATCATCTCATGTCAGGAATAAGAGTGGTTCCTTATAAAAGCAAACATGGTTGCTCTAAAATCAAATGCATGGTTTTTCCTCTTTCTTTTTTTTTTTTAACTGTTTGGTTGCCTGCCCAGCCCAGCCTCAGCTTGGAATGTTTATGAGGATGATGAATATTTATGTTTCTTTAGGTGGTGTTGTGAACATATTACCTAACAACATGGTTCCTTACCAAGGTAAAGGAAATGATTTTTTATATTATCTCTAACATGACCTAGGATGCTTTTACTGACCACAACTGGCTATTTGAATTTTTTTTAGCATTTGTGTGAGAGAAATTCTCTGAAATGATACTTTACCTTGAAGAAAAAACCACGACACAACTTCTGTTCATCATCTAGGCCTTCCCCTGTTCCTTGCTGCGTATCCAGGCCATCATCCAGTGCCAGATCCTCCAGTGGCTTCACCACCGACAGAGGCACCTCGATCAAACTGCTCTTGACTTCTGGCATGAGGGGAATTTCTGTGGGCGATACAATGACGGTTTCTACCACAGGGTGGGAAAGAACTTCAGGGAAGGATGACTCCAGTGTTGGTTTAAGATCCACATTTGACTTCTGAAGGTCAGGTTTGATGTCAGAGACCTTAGGCTTGCTGTGAGCCTCTGTTTCCTGGGTTTGGGCAGTTAAATCGATTTCTATTTGTTCTTTTTTGTTCTGTTTGTTGGGGGATGTGGGGGGTGAATGGGCAACACATATACTGGTAAGCTCCTTCTCTGGGGAGAGGAGTGAATCTGTTTCCTTATTTTTTACTGTCTGTGGATGGATGGATTCCTTCTTTTCTGCCATGTAAACAAAAGAACTTGCCAAGGGCTGGCAGGGAGAAAACCGGCGTAGTCTTGGGATACTATCGACAGACTGTGGGGCAGTTAAGACTCGATTGTAGGGTGCTAACTTAAGCTCACTAGGACGAGCGGTGCGGGGATTACGTGAGTGGAAAGAGGCAGATTTGCGTTTGATGCTGGTTGGAGAGCGATGGGTGGAACGAGGAGAGTCTGCAGGAGAAGAAGGACCTGAGGATCTAGTAACAGCTCGACTGTGTTTTTGTGGCGAAGGGTTTGTGTGAGGAGGAGGTATTACCCATGCCTGCTGATGCTGCTGCTCCCTCATAGCCATGATCACTTCCTGTTGCTGAGCCAATCGCTGCATCTCAGTCTGAAGGAAAGCTAATGAATGGTTCAGTTTCTCAATGGAACGTGTATACTCAGTGAGATCCACTTCTGTTGGCTGAGTGTGGCTTTGGCCGACTTCCTCTCCTGCACCAGGTGACTTTGGCCAACAGGAGCTTGTGCTGCTTTGCTCCGCCCCATCAGGTGTGTCTGCTTTGCTCCTACCAAATTTGAAAGTGGGACTTGTGCTTACTGCTTTACTGGCATCATCCATTTTTCCTCTTTCTTCTTCTGCTCCACTAGCGGCCCCGTCTCCTTTTCTCTTTACAACAGTGAGAAATGCTGAATGACCCATCCTTTGCCGATGCCGCGTGAAAGCAGCTTCCACTTTCTTCTTCTGTGCTTCGATGGCTTTCCGTTTTTCCTCCAACCGCATCCTCAGCTGTACCATCTCTGTAGCCATGACCTGGGCTGGATCATTAGGTGGTAGTTGGACAGGTGTGGGAGATGTGTGAACTGTGAGGGGTGGAGGGGTTTGTTGATGGATGGGGCTATGCTCAGGGGTCGGAGCCCAGGAGACAGATAATGGGAGGCCAAACTCAGAGCCTTCAGGAGTTGTCTTAAGGGAACTGCTGCTGCCCCTCCCTGAATCCGGTGCTGATGGATTAATCTTCTTCAGTTTTTGTTCTGCAAAGCTGGTCATCTTCACTGCTGAAGGAGACTTGCTCTGATTGCTCGGGCTAGGGCTTGGTGTGTCCATATCCAGGTCCATGTTCACAGAGCAATCTTTCAGAGAGGAATCTTCATCCAGCATGTCTTCTGTTCGTATGTGGATGCCAGTGTCCACTTCTGTAGTATCTGTGGTGCTCAGAGGCCCTTTGGAGTCTAACTCTGACACTGGTTCCAAGCTGCCACCAGCCCCATGGTGCTGACTGTGCAGGAAGAATCCATTGTTGATGCCCTCCACTGGTGGCCTGCTGGGGCTGTGGATTATCTGGAGAGCCTCCTCCATTGAGGGAGCAGTTACCATCATGCTCCCATGTCCATTGGGATAGACCCGTCTGCCAGGTTCCATGCCAGCTAGGCTATCCGGGCACCCTTCCTCCTCGATACCGACACTTTGGCCATTAACTGGCTGGAACGATAAGTTGCGCTTCATTCCACGAGGAAGTTGGTGGACTTTAAATCCAGAACCATCATCAGTGCTGACAGACCTAACCATGCCTCGTGTTGAAGTAAAAGAAGCAGGAGCAGAGTCCTCCTTGTCAAAAGGGATGTCAAAAGACACTCCATAAGGCCCAGACCTGAGAAGACAAATGAGAAATTATATTAGATGAATACAACTTGAACTGCCATATAATTTCTTCTGAATTGGATTTATGAGATAACTAGACTGAGTGAAAGTACTGTTGAATAATATAGTGCTATGTAATATTTGAGTGGTACCAACTTTGAGACTCCCTTGCTACATGAAACAACAACAAGTCTCTAAGCTAGCAACAAACAAGTACAAATTTCATGTTTACATTTTTTTGACTAGTAACGTAGGCTCACTAAGAGGCTTTTCTTGCAATGCCAAAATGAAAGGCTAAAATATCTAGCAGACACTCCTGTATTACTAACCTTTTCTCTTTGGGCCAAGTACCAAGGTTGCCATCAACAAAGGACATTGAGGTTGACCTCTTCATCTCTCCTGGAAACAACAAGACATTAAAGTCTAAGAAATCTCAAACATTTTTCTAAAGTTAAATATTTTTACTTTTGTAGAAGTGCCCAGTTTTTAGTGTATTTGACAGGATATGCTTACTTTTCAGGTAAATAAATGAATCATGTAAAATAATAATAAAAAAAAAACAACTCACCGGAGTTCCGAGGCTGGGGTCTAAGGGGTAAACTACAGCGATGAAAAAAAATGAAAGGCATGTTATAAATCCAAATATATATTCCTTCTACCTTCTTCAGCCTCTGCTCATCTAGACAAGAGTTGTTAATGGCCACTTGATGTGCAATCAGGTTTTCTTTGACTACAGTAAATGGTAACATTTCACGTTGAATGAAATAATGTGTACACACCTGGGTCTTTCTGGACTCGGGGGTCTTTCCATGAAGCTCCGTTTGGTTGCCTTGGAGATGGGGACAGCTGGTATATTCTTCAACAATGATGAGGGATCTGTGATCAAAGGAATAATCAGTCTTTGCTTCTCAAAACATCATTACAGTCTCCCATATTTAATGTTTTTTTTTAAGATGTCCAGATGTAGCACTATTAATTCTGCATCAAGCACAAACTTAACATTAGAGATTTCGAAATGTACCTGTGCCTTCACTGTCCAGACTTCTTGGTTTCACAAAAGACGGCTTCACCACCTCAAACCACCAAAACAGCTCTGCCATGAATACCAGATAATTATTCTGTGGAAAAAATGAAAAGAAATCAGAATAACAAGATATCGTTCAGTCCTCTGATATTGTAACAGATTATAATACTGTAAGGAACAAGTGCTTTATGAGGTTACATCCACACCACGACCTGCCAATTCTCCCATTCTACCAGCAGGTGTCCCTGTTACGCCTTAAAGTTAACCTATTGTCACTAGTATTACTTGAACTGTATTCCTCTCTGTATATAAGTAATTGATAAATTCTACTCCATTTCAGAAATGGTTAAACCCCAACTTTGGTGATTTATAAAGACATTTATGATTATCCATGTCATCATTTTTGCAGTTTAAGTTGAATGAAAATGAGTCTTTTGCTATTGTTATTATTAAATACCAATAATTATCATCTTACATGTCCTAATGTAACCAGCATCCCACCATCATGGATTGTTCCAGCTTGGATAAGCTAATGTTTAATTTCCGTAACATTGCCAATAGTACCTACAGTAGTAGAGTGATTAGGGCATTAACCTCATTTAGAAAATAGAGGTCAGCTATTTATTTCTGTTCTCAATCACCAGGATGCAACAGACCAGCCAACTTACGAATTAGATTGGCTGGGTAACGAAGTAGGGTTTTACACCAGCCAGATCATGTCTACGTGAGAATCAGGTCAAAGGAAAAGTGTGCAGGCTTTGAAAGACCATTCCCTTTCTTTCCACACAACAGAAATGTAAAGCTATAAATAAATGGGCAAAGCTGGGTAAAAAAACAGCCTTGAATTGACATTGCATTGAAACCTCACATAACTCAACTGACATGGATGGCAGATTTTCTATTGTTCTCCATTTTGCTATTGTACAAAACGTCTTTTGTTGTAAGTTTATAAATATAACATTTTAATGAAATCTGATCTATATAACTTCACTCTCATTATTGAAACAAGGCACATAAACTCAGGTTCCACTCAAAACTGTACAGAGCCCCAGGATATTCCCTCATTTCTCATGATTCTGTCATAACTCAATTGCTGATACAAAATTAGAGTTTTTGCATCAAACATCCTCTCATCCACTCAAGTGTTAGCATACAAACATATAAACTATATATACATGCAAAATGAGTGCACTGAAGCAGGAACGACCTTGAGGAAACACGCCCCTTCCCCGCCTACAGCCCCCGGTTTCCAGACAAAGACAATGCTGCATGGCTCAGCTCTAAAGACACCTGATTCACCTCATCAGCAACATTTCGTCCTACATGGCACACCCCATCACACACACACACACACACACACACACACACACACACACACACACACACACACACACACACACACACACACAC
>JAPSES010000258.1:10037946-10079741 GCA_029822895.1 Maxillicosta whitleyi
CACACACACACACACACACACACACACACACACACACACACACACACACACACACACACACACACACACACACGCTGTACATACAGTAAACCCCTGAACCTTCTCCCAGAGCTCACCAGGAGGGGCAGAAGCAATTAACACCACTTCCAGCAGTTTCCTTTGGGTGTAACTGCAGCATTTCTGAGGTTTTTGGATTACATGCTAAAGCGGCAAGCCTCACAATGTCTGAAAAGCTCTACTGTCTGACATGAACATTGGATGTGAGACAGTGCAACACACGTGGTTAACAAGGTAGTTAACAGAATGCAGAACCGTTATTATATTTCATTCACACTGAACAGCTGATTCCTACAGCTTTTAATTTTATTCTCTTCTCTTTTATTCTCTTTATCTCTTCACCAAGTGCTAAAGCTAGACATTTACCCTTATTATCATTCTGAAAACAAACACAACTCCTCAACATAAAATTACTCCACAATTACACTTACATACCAGCTTGTAAAGTTTTTTAAAAATTAAGAAAGAATGAAGAAATATGAAAAGACTAACCTCTTGTCGTGCAACCATCCAACCAAAGCATGTGGCAAAAACCCAACCTGTCTCCTCTGTTTCTCTGTGTCGTTTGACCACTACTGCCACACCAGGTGTCAGGGTTATCACGCAATAAAACCAGTCAAGCAGTGACACAAACAAACACAAATCCCCACCAGGCTACTGCCACACCACTCCACACCATGACTGCACCAGAACTGACTGGCATCACTACCCCGTGGGCTACCAGATCTGCAGTGTTGCCAAATCTGGGTGTTTGGAGATTCGAAGGATGAAAACAGGAACCTGATTGGTGATTAATGGAAGAGAGCTCGGGGTTGAGTGGATTGGGTGGGGTGAGCTAATCCACTCTGGAGAGATGGGCACAAATAGCCCCCTCACTCCCTCCCTCCTGAGGACAGAGCATGTGTGGTGCACATGCACACACTAAGCTGTAACATCATTTAAATGCATGGCGAAATATATGCATGAACATGAATATAACAGGTCATAAGCATAAATACACTGCAAATGACTGAGAATTCATCCAGCTCAGGTCAATGCAAGACATAAATGCGCATTCTCTGAGCATTTACAGGGCATTAATGTCAACAAGCACTCAGCCATGGGGTTGATTAAGGGACCTAAGTCCAGCAAACAGACAGACTCCAATCTGGAAAACCCTCTCACATGTCTTATTGCCAAGTGTTTAAGGCTGTCCAGACATGCCTGCTGAAAACATCGTAGTAGTATTTCTTAACAGAGGCTTCCAAGCTGAAACATCTACAAGTGTTGACATAGTGTAGACAACTCTAAAAACACCAAATCCTAACTTGAACCACAAGCCACAACCACAGAAAAAGTGCTAATTTTTGGAATTATTTCATAATGTATTCTGTGTCCCAAGGTTTGCCAACTCATACCTCATACTGAGACAAACTGCTGACACCAAATACTCAGTTTGTAGATAAATGATTAACCAACTGAGCCATGTCGAAAAAGAGGTATTGTATAAAATTAAGAGCGCTAATTTCCCTCCTTGGGGCAGCCTCAGCACAAAAAGCTCCTGGAAGCAGAAAATGCTGGCAAAAACCCAGTACTAGTAAATTTCATCTTCCTCTCTTGAACCCACAGATGGTAATTTAGATGTGGTGTGAATTCATTAAATGAAGAGACATTAAATGGGAGTGCACTGACATGATTTACAAGCTGTGTATCCATTAAGAAAGAATGGCTGTAGGTAATGTATGTGTTCTATGCATTTGGGGGTTGGGGTCTAGTCTAGTCTACGTCATAACACCACTCTGCTAGATCATTTTTTCATCCTGTTTTTGTCTTGATGCTTACAAACTTTACATTAAAATATGCTTTTGTAAAGGAGATTTTTTAATCTCAATGAGTCCTTCTTGGTTAAAAACAAGTGACTGACTAAGCTTTTTTTTATGTTAATGTTATATTAGAAACCCATATGGTACATAAAAAAATAGATAAGCAATAGAAATTCCCTGCATATGCCTATTTCTGTGTGTGAGTATATGGTTTAGCAGCTAGCATGCCTAAACACACCCCCAAGTTCCCCAAAGACGCTTTCCTTTTTTTTCTTCACTTAGCCTCTTTCATCTCATCTCTAATTGTTTCCCTTCCTCTGCTAGTGGAATCTCATTGCTCCTCCTTATCTCTTCTCCCAATTTTTCCACTTTATTCCACATCAACACCTCTCTCTTTCTCCCCTCCCTGCACACGTCTTGGCACAGTCTCCCTAAAAAGGTCTCTATTAGTATGTTAGGGCCACAACATACAGCTACTCAGGGCGTGACTGCTTGGAAAAGTGGGTCAAGGTTACTGAATCTTGGTTGGTTCTGTATGCAGTCCTGGCTGCACTGCTGTTTTCACCTCTGAGGCAATAACTGCACTGCTGGGATTTTTTATCCTTCAAGAAATCAGTGTCAGCAAAATACCAATACAAGATTCAGTTAGTATTTTTTATGCAGTGAGTTAGTCAACACGGGAGAACTTTAACCCCAAAATTATCATATATTAAAATGCTCCTTAAAGGTATTATTATAGTCTCAATCATTAATATTTCCACTACTGTTTCCTACATTTTTGCTTTTTTCTTACTGCAGCTTTTTTGGTTTTTCTTATGTTGCACAAGATATGCCTTATTATTATTTAGAATGGTTTGTATTATGATTTTGTATATATCTACCCTGAACTTTTTTAGAAGATCCATCTACTTTTCTCAGCTTATTCAACTTATCTGTTTCTCGAAGTGATCTCAGCAGCAAAGTGAATGTCCTTTACAAACTGAAACTGAAAACTACAAGCAACTACAGGCATTTCAGGTCATGTGAATGCCAGTGCTGAGTCCGTGTTGACATGTGCTGAGGACAACTGTCCTGTTTTGCCGAGGTGGCAGACAATCAGAGTCAAACTCACTCAGACATCTCTAGTTTTTGTGTTGTTTTTTTTACGACATATGCAGCTTTGGAACACAATGAGATGCATCCTCCAGGGATAACCACAAACACACAGTCGGGATGCATAATTACAAGGTCCCAAACAAATACTGGTGGATTTTGTTGTGTTTAATAGAATAAAGGGACGGGCTGTTTTGGGATTTTGTGGGAACTGTGGACTCAAGTAACCATGATGGAGTCTTAATTGGAAAGGTTTTTCCTTGCCATGCATTTATGAACATAAAACTACTAACCAAGAAAACAGAACTAAAAATATATCTTTTATACCCAGCATGTCTTTTATAGACATGGTGAAACAAATGCCTGTCAGTAAATGACAGTGCACATAAATACATATGTGTCCCGTGTATATATATGTATATATTTGTGCAGATTTATTTTATATGACTCTCACTATATCATTAAATGCTGCATTTCTTCAAAAACAAAAATGAGGGGAGGCACAATGGGGGTTAAAATAATATGTCATAGAGATATGTCCATATTTGAATGTCTAGATATTTTGATCACCAGTCACATCACACAGCAGCAAGCATACACACAGTATGACATGGATACTTGAAAAGAAGTGTGGAAATGACCAGAGGATAGTAGAACATGTAATCTGAGAAGGACTGAGTCAGTGACAGACAGAGATTAAGACAATAAATGACTGGAATGAGTCAGTAAAGGGAAAGTCAGAGTATATGAGAAAAACTATAATGAAGACTGACAGTTTCTATGACAAACAAATTAAAAAAACACACAGAAGGAATAAAGGAAGGAAGCTTTAATTAAGTATGTCAAAGATTAAAATTATAGAGTTATGTGAGGAAGGGAACAAAAGAAAACTATACTGGGAAATAAAAGACAGTAAAAGAATACAAAAAAAAAAAAAAAAAACAGGCAGACATGTTAGAAGAACAGGGTAAGTGGAGCTCTCCGGGCTTGTGGTGGGTGAAGACAGATAGTTTGGATTGAATGATTTTTTCCACAGCATGACTCACCGCACTGGCCTACAGAGCTGCCCATTTCTCCAGTTTCATTTACCACACCATCTGCTTTTCTAATTTGTTTTTGTCCGATCACTCATGAATGAATTCTGGCTGAAATAACAGGATTTGCGCATTTTCTTTATACAAATCATGTCAATTGCATATGTTCAACTAAACATTCTGATTTGTAAAAAGCTGGGCCTTATAGTCCTGGAAGAGAGACTGCTGTTTTCCGTTGACACATCCACTCGGGGCACAGTTTTAACAAGTTCAGCAGTTGAAATTGTGACAGATATTGCTCCAAGACTGCAACAACTATAATGTGCTGTAAAAGCAATTTCATGGCAGAGAATTGGTTTCTATAGAGAACCTCACAACACTGGGTTTCTATTAGGATCCCAGTTTTTATAAGCTTCACTCATTCAATGTCTCTAAATATAGGGTTTTCTTGCCTGCACAAATACACATTTTCACTTAAGACTAGGGTTTCCAAGTATCTCTACTGATGTCCTGCAGCATTTAGGGTCAAACAGCAACCACCTTATTTTAGAAACAAGCCATAACAATTTCAAGTAAAAAGCAGTTGAGTTAATCTGTACCTTCATGGTGGAGGAAGCGTAGAGCATGTCTTCGAGTGTGAAGTGGCAGCAGTTGTTAAGGTTGTCTTTGCAGAAGTCCTGAATGAGCTGCAGATTATACAGCCGATCAGCCAGCGTCATATTGTCCTTCAGACAGACATCTAAAAGGGCAGAGGGAGCCATTGGGCATCAGTGTGGTATCAGGATAAATGGCCGATGTTTGTTGTTGCATTTCCCACCTCAGTGGCTTTTACTGCGCTGAGGGTATGCAGCTAATGTCGGCAACGAAAAGTGTCTCTGTTTTAAAAAGTGAATGGCCTCAGAATGTATGACCAATCAGGACAGTGAACCTAATGTCATAAATCCATTAGTGGGTGTTACTGTGTGTTAAATAGCCTGCAAACAGTAAACAATGTGGACTGATTGATCTTTTCAGTGATGTGTTTATTTTAGCTCAGTGCTTTTGTGTCTGTGTGTCAGTTCTCTTATCAACACACTTCATCAATGAAGTGATGTTATTATGGTTATCTGCTTGTGAATGGCCTTTTAATGGTGATCAAACCATTTACACACCAGTGCCTCATACACTCTACCAAAAGGTTTAACGACTTTATAACATCTATGTTTGTTTGCATTTATCACACCTCCAGTTAGTACTCTTTGAACGTCTGTAGAGCCACATTATGTAATGATGGTACAATATATAATAATGTAATAATTTTTCACCTCATTACATAATAGTGCTGCACTTTCTAAAAAAATTTGAATGCATTTTGAATAAACTTTGCCACATTTTGTAATAACTTATTACATATTGCAATGTTAATAGCACTTTTTTTTTTTTTTTTACAAGGAAATGTAATTATTTGGTGTATTATGCAATAAATCATCAAAATTTATGTCTTGATTTGAAAAACCATCATACCAGCAAAACAACATAGCATTCCAGCTTAATAAGAATTAATTAAAAAAAAAAACTACTAGGATGTTTCATTTGTCACTTAAATTAAATTAAACTGTATTCATTATAATGGAAAATGTGTTAGCAAGCTACAGACAAAAGTATTAATTAAGTATTACTGACAAGAAAATTACCAGTGCACTGAGATCTGGAAGACACAATATGTAATATGTTACTACAAAATGGTATTATAAAAGTTATTATAAAAGTTATTAAAAATTATATTTCCTTTAAAAAAAGTGCTATGCCACAATTTTGTATAATCTGCTGCAATACATAATAAGACATTACAAAATGTGGCAAAGTTTATTACAAAATCAACTTGAGAATTTTTTTTTTTTTTTTACAAAATGTGATATGTTACTAAATGCGACGTTATTACATAATGAGGTGAAAAATTATTACATATTGCACTGTTATGACATAATGCGGCACTGCAGGGTCAAAAGGTTTTGCCCCATGTCTGTATCTTAAATATGTTGTAATACACAAAATGAAGGCTTGCAAAAATATTTCAACAACCAAATATGTTTCATTCAACAGAGATCTTAATCCTCTGATAAAATATGTTCACCTCTGATGTAGTAAGTTCCAGAATGTGCAAATATCCCATGTTAAATATTCACTTTTCTTAATTTCTTTTAACTAGAGCCCCCATGCACCATTGCGCCCTTTACTTACCATCTACTGATAACAGCTGAGGGCAGTAGAAGTGCAGCAGCGCGCCCAGAGCAGAGCCATCAGTGCTGTCTTTCAGCAAATTGTCCACTGGAGGGATCCAGGGAACTGGCTGAGTCGAGGCCTGCTCCTTCCTATAGCGAGCCTGCATAATATAAAATTAACATGAAATACAAGCTTATCACTACATTGACCAGACTTGTGTATATTTACTACAGTAAATATAGTTGTAAAATTGGTCATGTAGATTATAAGTGCTCAGCTGCCTCAGCAAATGTTACTCTTTAACAGCTGCAGACACTTACACCAAGGCTTCATTAGATTCACATGAATAGAAATGAATCGTTCTAGAGTATTAGAGTAAACAATTTACTATAGGAAAGAAACCACTGACAATGAGCCCAGTGAGAAGGAACAACACTTCTCTAGTAGTCAACGCAATTCTAATCATTATTTTAGCAAACATTGTTTATTATTATGAAGAGATTCGTGGCATTAGTACACAGTTTCCTAAATACATGACTCTCTGAAAAAAACACGCAGAGTTTTATGTCTAAAGTGGGAACTGGCAGAGGGATGGTGAACCATTTCATGCCAAGAGCTTGCAAACTGACTCTGAATTTAACTTTTAATAAATATGAATCGTGTTTTCATTTTGGTTAATCCTCTGGGAACACTCCAGTGATTCCCTTAAGATGGCTCATTTCACTCAGGTCTTGCAAAATATCATACACAAATAACACGGAAATTCACATTTCAAATACACTAAACCCTGGATTTACGAAAACCATGATCTTATATGCCAGTTAAAAGAGACTGCAGAGAATGATAAAGTGATACAAAAAGTCCACATGACTTTTCTATTGCTAGACTGGACTGGCACATAATTATAGTTCTGTCAAATCTCATTAATATAGAACAATGAATCATATGATTAAAAAGTAAATCTGTTTAGTGACAACTTCAGTAGTTAATGCACATGTGTCATGAACAAATGGCAATGAAGACAAAGAGATAAAGGTGGAGGAGACAGTCACTATGGATACACAGATGAAGGCAGAAGCATTTATTAGTTGACTTACAGGCACAAGCTTCATGTACCACTTGGTTGGAGACTGCGACATCACAGCAAAAGAAAAACAGACAACAAAGAAATACATTTTATTAAGAGTTAGTAACGAGATTTGCGGAACAATACGAGACAGGACAGTTTGAAAGCAAAGGAAAAGCATTTGCATTGTTATTAAGAGTGTGGAAAAAGCAGCATACGCAAATCCTGTCACCTAGATACTGTGATGTGATGATTTTACTCCAAATATCAGCTAGTTTGTGGCTCTAAAACAAACTGACATAATAACGTAAAGAAGTGATATTTAGCTTTAAAAAAAAAATGGAATTATACATTTTAAAACATTTCCCTGTGGTCTACATAAACTATAAATGCTCTGTTTGGGTCTGAATTCTTCATTAATTCAAATCCACAGGTCCATCTTCAACCCTATTTCTGAGTAATGACACCAGAAAGGTTGTTTTGAGCGCTGGCCCTTTAAATGCACATGAGCCAATTCATGCCCCGCCCATCCATGTTGTTGGCTATGCTGCTCTGTCCTGTTCAACCAACAACAAAACATTTTAGGTAATTGGCTTAAAGTTTGGACATATTTTCAGTGTGGACTACAACTGCTGTTGCTGATAAACAATTATGTTGTACTTTGAAAAATATTCGTCTGAAGTCTTGACCTTATATTTGCAAATGTTGTGACGTAACTAGTTATAGACATAACAAATTGAGCAAGAATTAAAATGGGTTGTAGAAATCCACTCGATTTAAAAAAAAATAAAAATAGCTTTGCAGCACCTGGAGGCTTCAAATTCAAACTTTTTTAACTATTAGAGTCAAAATACACAAATAAATGAACCAAAGACTAATAAAAGTGGGATTAGCAAAATATGAGCCCTTTAGTTCATCCGTGATTATGTACAGTAATTACATTTTGACAGGCACAGTATCTTTACTGAGCTGGTTTTAAAGTAGATTCAAGACCTAAATCCAAAAATGACACTAAAACAAACAACAGTGAGGTCTTTTTGCATTACTAAGCCATATATGTCTGTGTAGTTCTAGCATTTATAACAGTTTTGTTCATATTTCTGTCCTGTCCATCAATACCCATGTCTCTACATTTTGTCCAAGCACCCTTTTCATGGCTCATAAATCCTCTAAATTTTCACTGCTCATGTGTTAAAACAATCACACTAGCCAAGTGTCAGCTTGCAGTGACTATGTAAGCTGATTCCAAAAAAGGAGAAGCTCGCTTTTGTTAATAGTTATTTCCCAAAGCATCAAAGAATAAAGTGCAAGTGGCACACAAAGTGTCAAGGCAAGTGTTTGACTTCAAAGAAAATCTATGACTTCGAGAAAATACAGCCTGTACTAAAACCCCTAAAATAAATAATAAAAGTAGAGGATGAAACCATCAATCAGAGTTTACTTGGTTTAGTAAGAATTACACCAGAAAAAAGCTAAATCTTACCAAGTGTATTTTTCTCATTCTCATCACGCTTAAAATAAGACATAATCACCTAAAGAGTAACTTTTCAGTGAGATATAAGAACTTATTTTGAGACAAAAGTTCTTTAAAACTTGCTTTGCTGTTTTTTTTTTCTTCTTGAATTAAGCAAAAAATAATCTTGAATTAAGCAAAAATAAATAAATAAATAAAAATCTGCCAATGGAACAAGTGAAATTTACCTTGGTAAGATTAGTAGAAATAAGATTTTAAAGAACCTTTGTCTAAAAATAAGTTCTTATATATCACTGAAAAGTTCCTCTTTAGGTGATTATGTCTTATTTTAAGTGTGATGAGATATTTTGACTAGAAATGAGAAAAAAAATGACAAGATTTAGATTTTTTCCAATGTACAGTATAGCGTCACAGCTCTATAAATGATAAATTTGTCAGTAGAAAAACGCTACCAGAAGAACATATCTAATGTAACCTTATTTACACAATACCCATTTAAGAGATTTTTTAATTTAAAAAGTGACTGAATTGCACAACCTTGACTTAAAAAGAACAGTAATAAGAGTTATATGGTAGCAATTTCAGTAATTTAATTGCTTTATGTTAAGTATTTATTATTAACTTCAATAGAAAATTAACCTGCATGCCACTTAAGTGTGTTAACCTGAAAAAAGGACAATATTTAGTAGCAATACAAATAAAATTAATAGGCAGAAAGCGAAATAGAGGACAGCATGCTTTCATGTCCTCTCTCTAGGCTGAGAGGAAACAAAGCTGTGCCGACCTTGTAAAGTCATTGCTGACATAGAGGACATGTTAGACATTTGGCTGGCAGAAGAAGAATATGACAGGAGAGACAGAACAGAGGATAGTGAGTCTTTGGTTTGCAGAAATATCAATGTAAGTGGAATGTGTTGTACAGATTTAACTCAGAATGTGGCATATCTGGAAAATAATCTAATTCATCTCCAGTTTGTCTTTTTCACTGAGTTAGATGGAAATTGAGTGTTTTTGTAGAAAAAACAAGTATCACATAATTTCTTAACTTTCTATTGCATTGGTTCTTTAGCCAAGTCAAATTTCTCATCATTTTCACTATTACTATAAACCTTCTTTTAATGCAAACCTACTGTCAGGAGTCATAGGACAATTCCTTCAAATGAATGAAATGCTTTCAGTCTCATAAGTACCAAAAATCCTGCTGCCCCATTACAGACTGAAGACTGGAGTGATATTTTAAGACTTTGGGCTAAGTAGGGTCAAACGGTCCTAGTCTTAAATCTGTTAAGACCATCAATCCAACCCCTGGGGAGAGGTCGGCCCTCATCTGCAACATCCTCACATATAAGAAAGTATACACTCACACACGCACGCACGCACACACAGTCTCATATTATGTCCATGTCCATGAACATACATGCACTCAATCAATCACTACTTCAATCATCCTGTTGTGTTTCCCCTCCTCCATCAGAGTTCACCCTTCAAAGCCAGACATGTCTGATCGAGCTGCAGTTCAGCTTTTGCCACGTAAAAGGATTAGTCCTGTGCTCTCTGTCCTGATGTTGCCTTTGCGCCCCCCCCGCCCACAGCTTTTTACCCACTATCACCTTTGAGTACAGTACTGTTAAAACAGAAAACTGTAGCTTAGGTGAGTGTTTGAGAGGTGCCCTCTGAAGGTATGAGTTTGCTCTGTCTGACTGAGACAGAAGCAGCCTGCGTGACTCACACTGCAGTCATACTGCAAAGACAGAAGGGGAGGGGTTAGGCGGGAAGGTGGGGGGCTTCATAGAACAATGGTAGAGAAAGATAGATGGAGCTTCACGACATCAGTATAAACAGCAATATACTATTTTTCTGCATGTTGTTGCAGATATAGTGACTCTGTTTCCCTCTGTTCTTTTTTTTATCTGTGTAAAACTACATCCCCTACATCTGTCCTCTTCATTGGCAAGTAATTTGTCACCTGGTTGTGGTTAATTTGTGTAGCTGAGAGTTATCTAATTAACTGGGATTGAGCTAATCAATTATGTATAATGATAGGTACTGAAAACTGGACAGAGTAATTGGAATTATAATGATTTTAGGCATTAGTCTGAGTAACATGGAAGTGAGATCCTCTTAGAACAGTGACATATACTGGCTATGAAATGCGGCAAGATTTTAAACCTTTGTCAGCAGAAAAGTTTATGTATTTGGTTCTGACTGCAGGTAGTGAAAAATGGTGTTTTTCTCACAATATAGATATGAACCTTCTGACAGCAGAAGTAACACATATCCAGTGAAAAACATTAAGACATGTAGCATACATGATTCACCAAAGAATACATAAACTGAAACATTAAAGGAGATAAACTAAAAGATAAATGGATAAAGCCAAGACATAATTGCTGTGCATTCACTGGACTAAGATGTTCAGTGTTTCCCTTAAAATCAAGCAAGCAAATGTTATGCAACTTCTCCATGAGACAGGAGGACCTTGAAGTTTAACAAATATGGTTCATAAAATGACAGTACTTTTAAAAATGCTCCCAAATAGTTCATTATTTTAACTGGTTTTCAGTCTCTATCAATTCTGTGTCATATCTCACATTTTATACTATTATTAGAGACCTGAGGGCTGAAAGAAACAGACATCTAATCTATTTCAGAGGTTGCAGACACCAGAAAATGCTAAATTGTAAATCTACATCATTCAATAGCTGTGACTTTTGCCACAGTTCAAACCAGAGCAATGTCAGCCACAAGCAAAAGAGGGAGACAGTCACCATGAGTACACACACCAATCCATGTGAGCCACCCTCAGGTCATGGGTGATGTTACTGATGGACCAACTCTCTGACTTGGGGGCCAAACAAACGGATGTGTTAACACACACACCATGAGCAAACATGGCTACACATGTGATACACCAGGTCAGTGCTAGGTTGACTTCACTGCAAAGAGTTGAAACACAGACATTTTGTTTAAAAATGTAAAATCTGCACATTAGAGGATGCGATGTTGGATAATTTTGCAGCAACTTCAATGGTTTATAGAGTGTGTGTGTGTCACCCTGTGTGAGCGACAGCTGAGGCATGCAGTGCTGCGTCTGCACACTGACTGGTCAGATCAGCATCAAACCCAGTGGAAGTCTGCACAGTGCACAACCACACTGCAGTGCTCCATTTCAACTCTCTGCAGGCTAAACCGCATGGGACAGGGTTGTTGTGATATTTTCCCCTCAGTAAATTTTGCAACTCACTAAACATCTCTCCGACTGTAGTGCCACAGACAATACGTCATAGTGTGTTACCTGATAAATGCTGTGACCAAAAGAATGTAGAGTTGAATAAAGATCAAAGCTAGGACATGTTCCAATACAGGAAACAGAAAAGAGCAGACACCTAACTGCTACAATTTTGAGTTTAAGTGTCTCTTGTATAACCCCAAAACAACATAAGTGAGGTGAGACACAGTGAAGTATGATGGATAAGGATAAACTACATATGTAAACATTGCTTCTACTTCTCTGTTCTCTGATTATTAATCTGTTGTGGGTGACAGGTTATGGTTTCCATAGCAACTCTGGCCATAATATCAGATGAAGTTTGACCTGCGTCTCACAACAAAGCCATAAAAACAACACACTTATTACATTCCAATTGTAATATTATCATTTGTTCCTTGGTAACATTGCTTTTTCTTTTCGAATCCTGTCTGTATCTATTCTACACTATCACTATGCAGTAAAGACAAAATATTCTAAAAGAAAAGAACTTAAATTTAACATTGCAGAGTATTTGATGACTTTTAAATCATTTTATGTCCACGAGAGAGGGAATGCATTATTTAGGGCTTGGTGAATGATTCAACACACAGAGTACTCCAGTTACTCATATACATAATGCAGGGTTACACATAAACACCCAAGCCACAGCAGCCTGTCTCATGGCATTAGGAAACTACTGCTGATATTGTAGATAGTTATATAACAGAAGTGGACTGCAGGCTGAACCCTGAACGTGAATGACCCTGCACTAAACAGCTGCTGGTTTAATTAGACTGTAGAGCGGTGATATGCTGGTTAACACATAAATCAAGGGAGTCAATCTTGTAAAGTCGTCAGGGTACATAGAAAAAGGTTTTGATCTAAATTTGTTCCGCTTTTAAAGAGGAGGCTTGGTGTGCTCCATTTATCTCACTCAACAAGTAAAGATTATTTTTCAGCTTGGGCTCAAACAAATAAGAGTGGGATTTTATTCCAGTGACAGATGGGTTTAACTGGCTTAAAAACCTGTTGACGAAAGCGGCCCCACATTTGATAGTGACTCGGGACAAACAACTATCAGTCAAAAAGAGAATTCTGTGATAAATCCTTTAAGTGGAGCTAAGGATTTCACTTAGCTTGCTTGGAACTGTCAATCAAATCCACAACATCTGTATCGTCATATGTAAGTGAAGAGCATCTCTTGTCAGTAGGGAACTTAAGAGGACAGGACTTTCACTCACCCGAGGACTCCCGGCAGGCTCGATGCTCTGAATCTCCTTCTTCTTTTGCTCCTGGGTCACAATGTCTTTCAGATACTCGTTCACCTAAAAGAGGAAGGACAAACACTGAGTGAAATTCACTTACCCAGAAGCAGCTGTACATTTGTGGACATGTCAATGCTTAACATTAAAAGAGACTGAAGGAAAATGATATGAATGAGAAGAATGATGATGTTGTGAGAACGTTTTTTTTTTTTTTTTTTTTGACTCTGCTTACTTGATTAATTTCAAGTGTTATCCCATAAAAACCCAAACAGGTACCAGCATCCAAAAGCATACACTGATCTAAAATGTTTAATGACTTCTGAACAACTGACCTATCAATACAAGTAAATTTTGGTGTAAAATAAAGTTTATCATCTTTTCATGGTCATCAGATATGACCCATTTGGATGTTCAGAGGCTCCATAATGAACATGGAAACATCATCATCTTCTACAACATCGATTCACCGGTAAAACACATGGAGTTCAATCAATAACAGTGGATGGAGGGATTTGTTTTATGTTCAGTTAATTATACTTTTTCTTCAGTTTTCTCTGTCTTTATGATAACCTCAACTATCTTGTGAGTTTTAGGCCTAATCCCAATTCACCTCTTTGGCCATCCCTGTTCTTTTTGATTTGATGATTCTATTTGAATCATCTGCAAAATTAAAGTAAATACAGCAAAAAAAGTGAATGAAAGAAAGACACTAATGTACATATTTTCTACATAAACAATGTAATAATTTCATTGATGATGTAATGCCATTTTAATATATTATAAACTGCATTTCTGCGGTTTGCAGTTGATAGCTGCAAAAAGATGCCAAAAGTCCAAGCAACAGAGGCAGGTATAGCTGTTGACGGAATGGTAAATTCTTTCAGAAACAAGGTTGTTGCATTTGTTTATAGTGGCATGGATTACTGCTGATGACGTAACAGGTCTCGGAGGGTTGTCACATTTCATAGGGGAATATTTCAACCCCTACCCCTGCCCAAATGAACATCTACATGATGAGTAATTTAAATATAGAAAAATACAAGATTTTCACAGAAAAGAAACCAAATACAAAGTAAAATATCATGATAAATGGTGATAAATCACTTAAAGAAAAATTAAATAGAGGTGATAAATCATTTGGGAACTGCTGCAAAAAATAACACTGGGTCTTTACAGGTTCATGTAGTGTTTTCTTCTGTTATTCTCTTGTGATTAACACAAATCAAAGTTTAAATAAGACATTCTACTCTATGTACAATCCTTTCTTGAAGTTAATGTAATCAGATCTAATCTAACTAAATCCTGCACTTTGGACAACGTAACATGCCCTCTCAAGTTCATATCGATCAAGTTAAAGACAGCATTGCTTGTTAGAGCTGATGACTTTTGGACCTTTGGAAGGTAAGAGGGCCCCAACAGTGAACCATATGTCCAAGCAGCAGGACTCCGTGATTACGTCTCTTTAAACTATTATTATTGTGTGTGTGTGTGTGTGTGTGTGTGTGTGTGTGCGCCCTTGTTTTCCTTCTCTAAATCTAAAAAACCTGTCACATTGTGGAGACAATTACACTGTGGAAACTAATCTACAAAATGCAAATTCCTCTCAAAGTTTAAGGTTTGTCTTATTTTAAGTTAAGGTTAATGTCATGTTTAAGGTTTATCCATGGTTAAGATTAGGGTATTTCTTCACAAAATTAATATAAGTGAATGGAAAGTCCCTTTAAAGCATTAAAGCCTGACGTGTGTGTTAAGCTCAGACTTGGCTGCAGTTTCTACTAGAAGAATGTAAACAAACTGGGTGCTCTAGTACTGGATGGAGGAGCCATCAGAGCCATCTGCACATCCTGCATTCAGTGTGCTTGTAGTACACTACTCTATACAGTACTACATACAGTACAGGTTCAGTACAAGCTGCATTTGCTGATGTATATGTACTACAAAGATACTGCATGAAATGTTTTAGATGTTGCATGTTTTTCCTTGTAGCTACTGTCACCACACTACCCAAACTAACTCCCCCTTTCAGTGATTTGTGTCCAAATTTTCTTGTAGATAATGTTTCTATGTTGTGCTGTTGTAACCTGGCTGTAACATATTTCATGTTTGCACTTGAAGTTCATCATTTTTAAGGCTTAAAGTGTGATGTATTTCTTGTCAAGATGGAAATCATAAGGCAAAATGACACTTTCATTTCACTTCATCATGTTCTCAAGACTCACATTTCCTTATATAACAAGTCAACACACCAGATGTACAAAATACACGTAACACAAAGCACATTATTAATAAGACACTGTCTCAGGGCACTGAAAGTAGAAAAAGGAGAAAAACAGCTTTGCTGGTACTTTGTGATAAAATTTTCTGAAACTACTATAGAGCTCAGGCGTTCAGCAACACTATGACACTAGTGAAAATATTTTTTATACAGAAATTGTGCAGAGACCATATGACTACCTTCTGGTAATATAGGCTACATTCAGGCAGCAAGACACAATTCAGATTTTTTTGGTGTGCTCGTTCATATTACACATTTAATTCGACTTCTATCAGTTTTGAGTATGAACTGAATGTGACCCTGAAGTGACATGGATGAGCAAAAGAGGTCCTGATGTAATACGTGACCAGGCAGGCGTGTCTACGCAAGTGACACTCCTGGGCTGCAGAATTGTGATGTTTGTTAATTAGATAAATTCGACCTGGCCATTCAGACTGAAGTTGCACTGCAAAATATCAGGTACATATCAGATTTAAGACTACATAAGAAATTACCCTGGGTTGGATTTGAAAAAGTCGGAATTGTGCTGGTCAAACTGTCTTTAACATATCGGATACAGGTCATATACGGACAAAAAAGAAATCACATTTGGGACACATTTGCCTGCAGTCTGAACGTAGCCATAGAAACTGAAATAATTCAAATTTTACAGAAAGGTCTAAAAATGAGGTAACAGTATGATTACTCAAATACGATGATACACTCACATATGTTACATACCTTGTTTATCCAGGTAGTGACTGTGTCCTCTGTATCATATGGCATTTCAACTTCAAGATTACCAGATGAATACTGGCCAATACAGGACATCACCTTTTCTGCACTCACTGTCTCCACAGTGTATGCCATCATCAGCGTGTCGATCATGGCCAGATGTGCACTCTGGAAAACAAACAGTACAGACGTATATTTTAGGAGAAAAATTTACTTCATAACTGTTTATAATGTCGTAGGTAGAGCTCAGTGCCCTCTTTTGAAACATAATGAACCTCAGACAATGACTGTGTTTCTATTGTAAAACAGATGCATTTATCAAATGACAGCAATGTCACAAATAAGATGCTTGATGTGGTAAAAAAAAAAAATGCATTTGCATCTTTTTGTTTTCAGACAGACCAGTCAGCAATATGAAGATGAATAGAGAAGAAAACAACATCAAGCCTAATGTAGATAAGGTAACATTGATCAGGTTCACTCTCCCAAATCTAAAAACAGAGGTTATATTTGTAAGTAATGACAACAGCAAGGAAGGAAAAAGAGCCTAAAACAGACACAGTATGTAGGATTGGGTTGAGTTTGGATAAGACTCCAAATCCTCAACTTTACATCTTAAACTCTGTTTTTAGTATGACAATCCCTTGTGTCTGTTGCCCTGGAAACAAGTTCCATTCTTGGGTCTAAAAAAAAAACAAAAACCCAAAACAATCTGTTCAAAGCAACTAGTTAAGTTTGAAAAGACTGGATAAAAATGTTCTTGACAAGAGTCTGATTAACATAGAAGATATCAGTTACATGATGTTCTACACAGACAGTAGGATTTTGTTTTTTTAAAAGAAAATATGTGTTTAATACAGACAGTTTCAGAGTAAGGCTGCATGATATTGGAAAAAACTGACATTGTGATTTTTTTTTAACCCTGCAATATATATTTTGTAATATGAAATATCTGTGTGGCGCCGCTGTAAATGGTCAGAAAAATGTGTTGTTTCCTGTCATTGTGGCAACAATTACAAGACACTATTGACACAGAACATGTGTTTGAATATCATCCTTCTTGTTGCCAAAAATAATTCCAGGTTGTCTTTTTTCCCTTGTTTGTTGCTCATTTTTCAATGTTGATACCAATGACTCACTCCATGGATAGGGGCGTGGTCTGCTTCAACAAACTGATTAAGATGGACTGTGATTGGTGGATGGCTGCACACGGTATGTGTCAGGTACCCTTAAAATGAGATGAGTTCATTTGCCTCCTACATTGCAGGATCTGCGATGTGACTATTGCACGCATGTACATCATGATGACAACACTCAAATGATATATTGTGCAGCTCTATTTCAGAGTTCTTTTTTTATTTACAGTTTTAAGGTGCAATATGTAAAAATGTTTGCACTATTATTTCCAGTATCTAGCATGCTAAGTTCACACTGCTTTGAACAACTCTGAAACTTTATCTTTATTAGCGGTGTGTGTGTTTTAGGATGATAAAGGCACAAGGTATTGTATTAAAGTTATGTTTTTTGCATTATTGTTCACATTATAGTATACTCTTAAAGGTACAAGGTGATATGAGATGAGGAACGGACAAGAAAGGGAGTGCAGGGATTTTGTGACCACAGTCCAAAAAACTGATAAGGGTAGAAAATGATGTAATCTTATTTTCTCCTCTGTTAGTCCGGTGTATCTACGCACCACACACTACTTACTCATCCAAATATTTATACTTGTGCTTGAGCTTTTCCATGAGCTAACCCATTTAATAAGCCATTAAGCTGAAGTGACCCTTCAATGAGGGACAATGATTCAGAGTATTACCTTCAAACAAAAAGAATAAGACAGACAAAAATGCACTTAAAAATTTTATGATGAAATTTAAGCACCACATTATTTGCTAGATTTATACTTTTATGTAAATAAGAGACACCAGACTAAGAAAACAAACAGAGGATTGCTATAATGTAATCTACTTTACATAAGACTGGAGGCCATCCTCTAAAATAAAGCATGTGTATCCCATTGCGAAATGCTAATAATTTTTATGTTCATCAGTTGGAAAATGAAAATCGAGAGGTGAAAGTTTTTACAAGGGCATTATTCCCGCCCCTGGATATCCACTGTGACATTGCTATTAGTAGAGAGCTTAATTTCCACTGTCTCTCTAATCTGGCAAATTGGGAGCAAACCAACCCCATTTAATAATACACTGCCAAGATGTTTTCTATTGGCCTTCATTTAGTCTGTCTAAACAAAGAAAAAGAGTATGCTAGAAATACAACTAATGCACTGAAGACAATCGGTCTATTTTCACCATGAAATCCTGAACTCAAGGCGAGATCAATGTAAACAGGCTGTGGGGCCAGCATCATCCCTCAAAGGCCTCTTTTTCCTCTTCCACCTCCTGTCCTGCTGAGCAATTTGTGGATATTGATTTGGATCTGCTGTGGTCTGATGAGATAAAATGACAACATGGAGAACTTATCTTGTTTACCTGGCCATAGACCCACAGCCTCTAATTGTACTGAATGGATGTTGTGTGACAGGACCTCATTCTTAAATCCTGTTTTAAATAAAACATACTGCTTTAAGTTACAATGCACCCCTTAAAAACAAATAAAGTAAGAAATGTCAGAACCGTGGTGTTAACAATCGGCACATGTGTTTGTCATTTCCCCCCAAAACATATCAATTTCTTGGTATTAAAAGTGCACCTCATCAGACCAAAAGGCAAACACAACAACCGTGACCACTGTGTTTAACCAGTGTGAGTTCATGACCGATGTTGTTGCTGCTGACATTTTTCCATGATTGTTTTATGCCTGAATCCTGCACATGCTACTTGACATTTACTCCATTCATCAATCAGCCAAGGGTTTTACTGCAAAATAAAGATCCTCAAGTCTATAATGTCAAATCCAATGCATTAAAATAGATACAAAGCACTGACATTTAATTCAATTCCCTTTGTAGTCACTATGTATAAACGCACATATAGCGCATATATACTGTATAGAGCAGATCCTATGTTGTGACTGAATTGGCAAAGTTAAAGATGCTACACTGTGTGATGCTCACACAGGTGGACAGTGAATGTAGGATCAGCTGACCATGTGTAAATGTCAAAGGAAATATACAGAAAAAGAAAGTGGATGGATGCAGAGTAAAGAAGGAAAGGAACAGTGAAGAGAAGTAGTTACTTTATTGCCCAGAGAAAGGGTTGGCCTTTCTCTTTAGAGCAGGCCAGCCTGTCGTTTGTAGTAAAGCTACGTTCTCCGTGATATCTCTACATCACGTTTTCTAACCTTTAGGTTTGTTGAGAACACATGCTTCCATTCAGCATTGTTTTATTTCATACTCATATGGATGCACATAGCTATACTTAGGAGCTGCCCTCTGTTTTCCTCTGCTGGCCACTGAGCCGCTCCAACGGAGCATTCAGAGATCTAATTCCTTGCTCAAGGGCTACATGCATGATTGCAAGAAGGAAAATAATGTTGCCAATTCTGTTTAATGACTTCGTCCTATGTTTCAAACTGACAACTTTCTTATTATAGAACTGCTTTTATACTTTCTTCAATAAAGCTATAAATGTATTATACATAAGTTAATTATACAAACTGTGACTTGTTTACTTAATCTTCATTTATTACTTTGATTAAGCACTACTGTATAAAGCACCTTCATTTATGCAGTTACATAAACACAAGCATCCATGCACAGACACACTTATGTCTCCTCATCTAAGCTGATTGTGTTCATAAATCTCATATTGATTCCTAAGATGCTCCTTCACGGTCAATATCCTGTTTTTACTGCGCCGCTACATTGCCTTTGCCCTGTATTTCCACCTGCAGAAAGAGGCAAACACTATTCATCAGTAATACGGCTCTGTGGTTACAGAAAGGAAAGATGCAAATCCACTGTAGAAGCTAGATTTAACATAACACAAAGGGAGTGTAAATAAGAACCACAGACCCAACAAAAGACTGTGTGTGATACATTGCACCTTATCGTTATTGTGCTATAATCTCTGTTGTCAGAGCGCTGAGCTGCTTGTTGTGACCTGACTGACACAGACGGAATTCTCACTGTAAAATAGATTAACTGATTTTTTCCATTACTTAAAGTAAAGAGATATATAGAGTGTTAAACCTCATTTGGTACTGTTGTCATGTCTGCTCTATTTATAAATAAACTTCTGTCATAATGAAATAGGAGTAGACAATGACTATAAAATGTACAGGTCTACATGATCCAGCTTGTGCTTTATGGTCTCCTGGATTCCTTCAGAACTCAGGAAACAACAGTGACTCAACATTGGCTGAAGAGTGGTGTAATATTGAAAAGCAATCTGCATTTAGGCCAGTCCCAGAGGCTCCATGCTGGGGGAAAAGTCTAAAAATTGAATCTGTCTTGCTTCAGGTAAATTCATGCCAACTCAGCTAGACATGGAAATGCACTCAACTGTACCTCTGTGGTCCCTTTGAAGGTCATCATAAGTCCTGCACAGTAATGGAAAAACCAGAAAGAACTTTTGTAACCTTATATTCTTTGCTTTATTTCTATATTGTCATAATTCATGTATGAGGGACTGTGAAAGGATAGCAACAACGGTAAAGTGGAGAACTTTTATACACCAGGTGGTATGTGATGGAGTGTGTCACTGGGGAGCATGACCTGAAGAGCTGAACCTTGCCTGGAAAGACAGAACAACGTGTAACTTTTACTTTACTTAGTAATACTCCCTAAGAAAATCTAATCATGAAATGAGACAATATATATGTCACAACAGTACACATTTATAGTTAATGACTTGGTCTTAAACTGGAGTAAAAGTATTTGAGTAAACTGATTTACTTTTAATTGAAACAGACATGCACTGAACTAGCCTTACACCGTGATTATTTCAACTCATTATTCTCCAATTTATTTCACTGTAACTTACATTTGGACAAATAATTCCACAGTCATCAGAAATATTGGAAATATCCTGATTTCCTTCGTCCTTCCTTTTGACTAGAGGATATGCATTACTTCTTTGGAAGCCTGCTCAATTCAGAGCAATAAAAGAACTCAAACACATAGATGCCCATACACACTTCAGGATGTACCAAATACTGACTGTGAGGTCTGGCATCAACTATGGGAGTTGAGCTTTTAAGCAACATACCTTCCCTGTTCGTATGTTCCAAACCCAACCTAGCAATTATGTAGAAACCTCAAAGCTAACCTTAGAATACTATCAGGGTACTGGATCATGGCTAGCAGCCACTGTTGACCTCCGCCTACACTCCATCAAATCCGTCTATGTTCTAAAAAAGCCCCTGGGTGGCTGGATCTTGTGTGGATACTGGCAAAAGAGGGTTTGATTGAAATGTTAATGAACACTCATTATATAAGATGCATTTACCTGCTGCACATTCACACAAATCTATAGTAAGGGAATGTAGTTGGCAATTACAATAATTTCGTGCAATTAAAGAGAATTTCATGTAAGATAAATTCTATTGGTGTGTAAGAATATGATCTAAGTTCAGACAAATCAACTAGGTTTTCTCGTTATGTCATAGTCTCTATTTTGCTGCTATATGTGACCTCATTACTAAGACCCTAAAATATAAACTAGGTCTGCAAGAAAAAAAGATTTTAAAAAAAGAGCAGACTGCCGCAGATTATCTGCAGAGTACTGCCAGATTTTTAACAGGCATGAGCTCAGGATCGTGGCTCTGTATTCTGTCTGCAAACTGATTTTACTGAAGGTCTACATCAGCGAAAAGAAGGACTGATGTGTGTGCAACTGTATTTATTTAACCAGCAATGGAAGTGACAAACTCATTAACCTAACAATAATTTTAATGCAGCTGACTGAAAACTGTGATTAAATTAAAACCAATATATTAAGTAAAAATATTGATAGAAATAAAGTAACAGAGTAAATAGATGAAAATCCCTTTGACTAAATATTTATTGCCAAATTTTTGATTTACATTCCCTTTTTACTGGATGTGACAATAATGAATAGAGCACTTCAAAATGTTGTTTAACCAGGAACCAGTCAGTAAATCATCAGTGAAATGAAAATATGTTGCATAAGAGCACAACAGTAATATAAACCAGTTAAATTTAATCTCATTAAACAGGATCCCTGTAAAGCTCTGCACATAGCAAGATAAATTCATTGTGGATTAAGTGCTTTTACACCCTTACTATTCTTTACATTTGCATGATCAGTAATATGGAGGATGAGGTGAATGAGGGAATATTTTAGAGTGAGGATGATATGACACAAAATCCCTGGGTCTAATTTTTTCTAAGAAAACAGCAGATTTTCATTATTCTTTTAATAACCCCTATGAGCTGTTACAACAGATCAGATGTGGCATTTAATACTTGCATCATTTATTTGCTGGTATTTCTTATGTATGAAACATGATAATGATGAATAATTACATTTACATTACATTAGATTTTAAATTGAAACACTTCCTAATAATGAATCTGCAACTGTGGTGATAAAACATTGCCTAAATCACTTAATCACTTAATTTAAGAAGAGACTTGTGTTAAATATCTATTTCTATTGTCTATTAGGTTACTAATCTCAGACATTTGCACATGTTTTACTTAATTCAAATAACTTTTCATTTTGTTTTAACAACACACTCTGGTGACCTGAAGCTAATTTACAGATTACCTCATTTTCAAGCCTGACTCCTGAGGGGGCAATGGACACATCTGCTTTTCTTATATATAGAAATCTGAATTCTTAGTAATCTGAAACTTCATCTGGATTGAATTTTCCTTGTAAGAACCTGAACCAGCTCTGAAACAATAAACTACACCGAGGAAGTTTGTAAATCCACTGAGTTTTTGTTCCACTTATTGCATGGAAATATTCAATACAAATCCAATGAAGTGCAAATCCTCACTGGCTACTGACCTGTGCTCACTGTTCAACTTTAACATTCAATTGAGTTTACATTATTTAGTCTCCTGCATTCAAAGTTGAGAGCATCCAAAATCCAATAACAGCTATCGTCACTACAAATTGCAATCCAAGTTGCAATGTTACGATGTGAAAATATGTAAGTGCAAAAGACTGTAATGTAAAAGGTCTGGTGTGTGAGAGAAAGGTAATGTGTGAAAATGTACATTTTTAACTCAAAACCACCTAATTGTGAACGTTCTGACAAGCAAGTAGACTCAAATTATAATCAAAATCATAACCTACAATGACAATTTTGACTACAATAATCACAATATGATTTTTTGTGCTATCGAAGATACATTTATAACAGAAATATGCATAAAACGTAGCAGTCTGAAACTTGTGTAACTGTATGCAGAAAGATGCTCGGGATGCAGGATATCACATAATGTGCCTGCTGCCTACCCATCCATACTGCTCTGCTAGGGAGTCGCCGCTGGCAGCATGCACAGCATACTGGCTGAGGCTTCACTGAGGCTGACAGGGACAGAAAGTACTTGGACGGGCTTCCCTTCTACCCTGCTGCTTCAGTTCGGCTTTGTTCACTAGATCAAGCGCTTAGAAAAAGAATAACGACAGAGGAAGCCAGTTTGATGTTGAGAAGCATCCTTTTTTTTTTGCCTCCAACTCTAGCTTTCTGTGCTTCACCTAATGTTTGTGTGTGTACTGTAAAAAAATGTGTGTGCAAGGCTTTATGTGGTGTCTCAGATATTTCTGTCTGCTTGTATAAATCTAGCCTCTCAGTATTCTCCCCTTCAGAGCTTGGCAGTACTCATCACCATTACAACCCCCACTCCACATGCACACTATGCACACACAGACACAGCACATAGCTGCACATATGACATATGCAGCACAAGCACCCCCACTCTCATCCACCTACTCACATGCGCACGCACAACACCCTTCCTACTGGAGGGTAACCATAGAAACGAAGCGCCTGCCCAATAGGGGTTGGCAGAGAGGCAACAGAAGACGCAGAGTAACAGGATGAAGTGTGTTCACCTCTATTCAGCCATGTCACATGAGATGATTTGTCTCACAGTAACACACAATTATTATTATTTATCAATATAGAACGTATATGTGTACATTTGTCATTGTTTTGGGACAAACACCACCTTAAAATAACAAAGGGACAGATAGCAGATCATGTCATCTATCATCACAGAACCTAATTAGGTATAACATTTTTATCTCATGAAGATTGATGATCTACATAATCTTAAGATGTAGAGTCACTGTGCTGGTTCTTACTCTGGTGCTCCTTTTAAATTGTATCTCATCTGTACATTTTCCACCTTTGCTGAATGCTGGCTCATAATTTATTAAGCTGTAACAATAAATTCCCACTTCATCAGCTACGTTAAGGCACTGTGTTTAACAGCTGGCCTGATACACTTGTACTGCAACATGTCATAGTCAATTATCCTGATCACAATGTGTTTTGACATGGACCACACCAGGACAATGACCCCAAATGAAGCAGTAAAAGCTTGGGAATTCAGAGCATAAAGTTAGCTTCTGTCTCCTATCCACACTGAAATAATAGTGTTACTCTTTTGTCATAAGAATTACAATTACTGCAGATAAGACACAGAACACAGCTTTATGTTCCAGGCAGACATGTCATCATAGGAGGATTTGTAAGCATTCGTTAACATAAGGATGACTATGAATCTGTCTGCTTCCAGGCTATTATAACATGGAGCCAATAAACAACTTAGAAACATACAAACTCAGTGTTTCCTGCCCTTTGCATCAGGTATAGCTCACAGCACACAGCAGTAATTGGCTCTGATTTATGCAGTACATAGAAAATCCAATTTATTGCAGATTTATGAAATATTAAAACTGTGACATTTACTTTCAGCAGCTCTGAAGCACATTGATCTGCACTACAACAAGATCAAAATGAGGAGTTTAAAGATAAATCCAATACAAATACCTAACACACATTAGGTCATTCTTTTTAATAGACGTTGAACTAAATAATTAATTATAACAAAACTGGTTTCATGGTCCCACTCTGTTAGATAGCATTGTGACAAAACCTACTTTGGTATCCTGAGAAACACCCTGTTGTACTTAAATTATGCATAAACACCCATTCAATCGAGAGCAGTACAATACAACAATCAGAGGCCCTGACTGACAAGACAACATGCAACCAAGCATGCAGACACAGATACATAGAATTAATTTTCATTCAATTTTCATCCAATTGTGTATGAAATTTCCATAGCAACAGGATAGACTTCACCTTAGGAGGGCTCTATGTCTCTCTATAATCTAGTTATTATTTTGTGATCTTTATGACGTCTGACTTTTATTCTTTACCACAGCAGTTTGGAGTCTGAAGAAATATTAAATAAATTTTCACATTCTACATTATGTTCCTTGTGTTTCTTTTTTGTGTGTGCATCTTCTCCATTACTCCAGAGTTTTTACATTCATGAAAGAAACTAACCACAAGGCACTTTGGAAAGAACAACAATTAGCATTATCAAACTAAGAACTTAGTGCCTTTTGGTAATACTGTTGTAGCTATGATCGTGCTCTCAGTGGTGCTGTAATGCTAGAACAATATTTTCAGATTCAGCCCACCTCCACATCTCTCCGTCATTTTCGGCGAGCACCACAGGTGGAAGAGAGTTTCAGCGATACAGAATGTGTGTAGGCGACAGAGTAGGAGGGAACAGCAATTTAGATCCTGTTTTTTAACATGTGGGATTCTGTCACATGGCTGAAGAATGAAGGATGAGTGGGCACAGGATAGTGACACTGAGACAGGAGGAAAACACTGCAAACATTTGGGATATTGAGTAAAAATGTGCTGAATTATGCCATATTGCATGTTGTGACGCACAAAATCAACCTGACAAGTCATTTGCTGCATCTCATTGATGTATTTAACCCTAAACATGGACTGAAGTTGCTTATACTGAAAGTTCTTACAAATTATGCAAACTGATGAGTTAAAAAATGCTTAGCTTAAAATCCCGGGAAGCTGCATTTAATCACATTTCTGGCAATTTTATTCAGAGTGGCTTATGGAGAATACTGCAGGAAGGGGCTCAGTCAGTCTCTTTGTCTTTCACAAACTTAAGAGTAAAACTAAAGACGCTTTTGTTTTAGGACAGACTTTCAAGCCATTAAACCATGCAGCTGTATGTCTTCAATAAAAACTGCCTTTGTTCTCGCCTTTTCTCTTTATGCTGCACACTCTTGGAGAGCTCAGCCTTCTAGTCACCTTCTCAACCCTCAGTTTGAAGATGAAAATGTCTAAATAATAGATAACCCCCCCCCCCTAGAGCTGTCACTCCATTATGCAGCAGGTATTCTCATAATATGAAATGGCCCTAAAACAAACAGTGATGTAAAGTGCTGATACAGTTAAGGTTAACACATCCAAAATATTAAGACGTAACTGACATCTTTCTAATAGGAGTTAGCGCATGACCCACAGCTAATGCAAGAATTGCACCTTAGGTATTTGCCACATCAAGATTTGGAATGGAAATGTGGAAAATGTGTGAAATATCTTCCTCAAAGCTCAGATCAATATTCAACTATGGCATAAGAGAGGAGGAATGTTTAAAGCAACTACAGAACAGGGAGAGAAAAGACAAGAGAAAGGACTAAAAATAGGTAAAGGAAACAAAGAGGAATGAGGAAAACTAGTAGGAATGATAATGATTGATAGGAGGAGAAGTAATACAAGAGATTAGGACATAAAGATAATGGTAAGCTATGACTAATAAGAATTAGACATAAGAAATATAAAAGGTATGATGAAAGATGAACAATGGCAAGAGTGAAGTGAAGAAGACCGATGGAAAGGAAGAGGAAGAAACAACGAAACTGCAGCAAGAATTTAAGATACAATTCAGGTTTCACACTCCCTCTGCGACACATTTGCAGAAACCTGCTCAGTCATGCACACAAACACAAACACTATGGCTTTCTAGCAAACCCTTGTGTCTTAAATGATGCTGGGTTAAGCCCCAATGTAAATCTCCTGCTTAGCAGTCGACTAGAGGATAACAAAAAATATAAACACAGAGGAAAGCTGAGCAGTATTCCTGTAGAATGACTAATACATCAGAATCAGGTTTATCGCCGGTACACACATGCTCATGTGAACATACACACCCTCATCAACTTCCACTTAATTGCATGGTTTAGATTCACTACAGTACGCGTTGTCTTCACAAAACAAAATGCATGGAATGTAAATCTGAACAAACTTAAATACAATTTGAATTAGCATAGAAGAGAAATTAAAACCAGCAAGACTCTATAAACAGACTGCAGGCATACTGTGTGCTAATCGTATTTCAATTGCGATTCAGTGAAGCAATAAAGCCTCCTATTGTGACTTTGCCCCCAAATAAAAAGGATCCCTCACTCTAACTCAATTGGCTGCTACCAAAGTGATCTCCAGCAGCCAGACTGTGCTCTAAAAAACACCAGTGTAAAAAATATTGAGACAAGCCATAAAGACAGCCTTGCAAAATGTGTGTGACATAGCTGAATAAGTAACACAGCCTATGTCATGTTGTACCATTTCAGTGATTAAAACCCCTGAAGACACGCCAACATGATCTATTTGCTTCTTTCCTACACTTGTGTGTATATAACCTTTCATTTTTTTGCACCTGCAGTGCCCTTAATAATGTTGTATGGTTAGGTAGGTTTAAAAGGGCATGCTGTGTGTAGTAGTGGAATGAGGAAAGAGAGCATGAAATTCGCTGCAGGGAGAAAGAGGCAAAGGTACTAGTAGAGTAAGCTAAGGGACTGTAGCCAAGTTGTACTAGGAAAAAACCCAGAAGTGAAACCAGTGAACACTGAACCAGGTATGACCGAAGTAACTGTCAAACAAATAACATTATTATTCTCTTCCTTTACCATTTGCAGAGGCCTCTTTCGTAGGTCCCTCTCAGTGACCAGTCTCTCCTGGTCAGTGACATAGAGTCCACGCTGAGCCAGGGCCTGGATAACAGCGTCATGGCCAAGCAGAGGCTCAGTGGTGTCGCTCTTCAGAATGAGGCTGCCAGCCCTGCAGTAGAGGTCAGCGGACAGTAGGAGGCTGGCCACAGGAGGCTTCAGGTGCTCCTGCTCATACTGATCTGTGTAGAACGGATCCTTCAAGTCTGCAGGGATGCTGTCTGTATGGAAAAAGGGAGAAAGGGGGAACGTGAAACAATACTTAACCTTTGTGAATGCATTAGCTCCATCTGTCCATCTATGTAACAGGACAAACAAGAGAGACATGAGTGCTGAGTCAGTGATCACATTGAGTCCATTCACTGAAGATACGTTTATTGGAGAGCCTCTTCTATTTTGCAGTTTTATTTGCCTTGAACTGTCTTTTTTTATTCTTATTCTTAGATCATGGTTCCTACAGCTTTCTACAACTTAAAATTAAAACATTTTAAAACCTTTTTAAGACTACTTAGAACAGAATTTAATGTCTATTTCATAGCCATAAAAATATTCATGACTTCTAGAACTTAGGAAAATTAATTTATCTACTCCAATGCCTTGATTCCACCCATTCCTAGTCATTTCTCAATGGGGGCTGCAAAATTAGTGGAAAATTGGTTCCTAATTTTAATATAATTTGTTTGGTTGAAACGGGTGAAACTGAAAAAAAATAATGTTACTTTCCTTGCAGGTTGGACATTTAACTGACACATTTAAACACAATACAGCCAACAAGTTTATGGCAGCATAACTGAAGACCTACCGTCTCAAATGTAATATCTTTAAAAGACTTTTTTAATAGATTAAATGCAGATTTGTAAATTCAAGACTTTTAAGACTTTTTAAGACCTCACAGGAATCCTGTTAGATCTGAAGTGTGGGTTTGAAAAGAACAGAGGGCAGAAAATATGTAGGGAGTATGTTCAATGCATAGGATTTCTGTCCTGTAAGTAGACCATAAAAACAGGCAGTCACACTTTAGAGGAGTTACTTGCAAAGAAACTAGGCAATATTTTCACCCATGTTGTAGAATTCCTGCTGTTACCTTACACCAGTAAGTTAATTTTATTTCACTTTTCACTGGTGTACTTTGACAGCATCTTGATGCGAATATGTGTAGATAGACCTCAGCGTTGCTATAGCAACTGCAGTCGGAGTAGAACCCAATCGATTCAACTAGTCTGTATCTCTGCAGCTTCCAGCTCCCTGGGAACACCCCTCTCACTGCCGGCCTCATCAAAGAAAGCTCCTGTGTGTGTATCACCTCAAGCAAGTCCAGTGCAAGAGGATGGTCCACAAAGAATTCAAAAATAATGTTTCTTTATGGCTTTGTCTTACTTGCTACCTACCTTACTAGTGTTAATGTAATAAACCTGTGCTGAAAAGAGAAAAGCATTTCCTGCCTGCATCTCTAAACCCAAGCAAAAAACAAAACCTCAAATAAAACCATGATTAATTGGTTTCAAATGAGATGCTGCACCGGTCTATATACTAATAAAACTATAAAATATGTGTGCACACACAACAGATGTAGCCCTGAGTACTTGCGGCAGCAGGAGATAGGATGTTAATTGTGATTACTGTGTGTGTCTGTGCATGTAAATGCTGTGAGCAACACTGACAGCTTTACACTCCCTTGTAATGCTACCCATCCTCCTGCACACACAACAAATACTCAATGAATCACCTGTGACTGACTGTTATCAACAAGGGCATCTCTAGAAACAGAAATGCAGACAGCAGCAGTAACTGCTATCTAGGTTGTATATTTTCTTGGCACATATATGTTCATGCTATTGATCTTTTTTTTAATGAATTTCATCTTTTGTCCTGCCCTCCCCCTTATTTTCCATCATAGGAAAGTCAGAGGTCAGACTGAGCTAACAGCAAACCTCTTACAAAAAACCCCCCCCTGATGCTTGTAGAAATGTTTCATCCGGATAAATATTGTATAATTAATATATTTACATCTCTTAAGTTTCACCTGGTTTGAAAACAGGACTCCTTATGGTCAAAGCAAATCTTATCTTCACAGAACATTAAATAGCCGTATCAGAGTGGTGTTTGATTTCATTCTTGATATAGTGGCTACATTTTGTGTCTACTTGGCTGCATATTGTGTACTCCTGCAATGCTGCAATAAAGCAAATGCATGTGAAGTATTCAGAGCAGCGTAGGCTGAGATCTGGAGATGAGCCTACACTTTCTCTTTCTTGAGCACTCCCTCCCTTCCTCAGACACTCACCCTCTCTCTGGAGGGCTATATTTTTGGAATCAGCTCATTTCATTCAGTCCTGATGAAAATACACTGAGAATCTGCAAGAGATGTCATGTTTTCAGGGCTGTTACACCACTGTGGCAAAGAATAATGTGCAGAAAGCCATTTTGTCTGCACTGATGAGACAAAATGACGTGTATTGGATATCTTGAGACTTCACGTATATAACACCATGTATGTTAGACAGCTGTGTAATAAGTGAATGGTACCTATAAAAGCAAACAAAATAATATAAAGGTAAAAAAAAAAAAATCAAATAAAAATAGCATCTTATTTAATTTTACCTCATACTGCATTAACTAAAACAGGGATTCACAGTAACCATTAAGGCTTCCTTACTAATGTTATCAACAAACCAAATCCTCCTGTTGTTTAATATCGCATTGTGAAGAAACTTGAGTTCTAAAGTTTTGATGGATTTCTTTCCATAATGAACATTTTAGTTTGTAATAATAATGTATTGTTTTGGTAATAGGCAACATAACTCCCTTTGTAAGGTCAGATCTTGTGAATAACAACTCAAATGATGGATGTTGTTCATCACAAGGTCCAACAATGTCAGATACGTTGCATTTGTTACAGGACAATTTCCATGATGCTGTTTCCAAACTGGGTGCTTTATTACACCTTAGTTACTGTCATGACAACAGAGAAATGAGTTCACATATAGTACAGTGGATAATGAGCCTTAGGATCTGATGTGAATCACATGGGAAATAAAGAGATAAATTGGGGCATTTGAGCTGCAGTGTGAATAACATTTTTAATACATTACTTCAGATTACTGTTAACAAGTGCAGCCTTTGTCAGCTACAGTGCATACCCTGCTGACGGTGTTTACAAGGTCTCACATGTGATACATCTCTTACTAATATGACTTATGATGCAGTACCTTGAAGGTGACATCATTTGGGACACCTTCATATGCTCTCATATCACTTGTCTGCTATTAAGCACTGCTTTTTCATCAAGTAGGGCAGCATAGACCCACTATAACATATCGTGTTATCTTTCCTCTGGGGGAAAATCTATTGTTTTTCCAATAAGCTATTCATTTAGATGCTCCGCACAGGGCACAGCAACAAAACAGTGTTGGTATAACAGAATCCTCTTAAACTAATAGAAATCGCTTTATGGAATAAACAAACATACTGCCCAATCCGATCATTGACAACAGGACTATTACACACCCTAGAAACCACTGATTTTGTACGTCTTTTTTATACTTAATTTATTTTGCAATGATGTATTTTATTTCATACTATAGCTTTCTTTGCATGCATAGATTGTATGTCATTGTATCCATCGTAATTTATATACATTATAGCAAAACAAAGAATAGAAAGTACACAATATCATCTATATGCAGCGTGCAGGTAACAGGAGATACAGTAATGGACCTACCTGTCCCGTATGCTTTGGACACAAGCCATGTGAGGTTGCAACAGATTTTGGCTCTGGAGAAGTCGTAGTGTTCAAAAGATTTTATTGCTGGAGCAACGAAGGTCTTCTTGACATCTCTGACGTCCTGAACTTCACCCATATTTCTCCCTGAATCGTATACTTAAATCCTAAGAAACACAACGCTAAAGCATCCCACTACTGGTGCTCACTGGAAAACAATAAATGAACGTTAAATAACGAGGTGCGCTGTCTTTCCGTATGGCTGTTTAGAGGTTCACTGAGTGGTAAATGTTAGGTTGGCTGTGGTTATTTGTCCTGGTCTGTCCTGTTAACACAATGAGTCGCTATTCTTGGTATTTTTCATCCATTCTGCTCTCTACCAGTCCAAATAGCCTCCGTCGGACCAAGCTGTAATGGGTTCCTTGGTTTTCAGCGGAAAAACTGTTCTTCTGCTGGACTGAAAACAGCAATATTTCCATTCTTGGGGTTCTGTGGAAGCAGAAGGCTTCTCCCTTTCATGTCCATGTATTTTTGTGAGGACAGACTATGTGTTTTGCATTCCCTGCTCCATTCAGTCGCGCGGTGCCCTGGTGCGGTTTTCCTGCCGCACTGTGGCTCTCGAGCACTGCACCTTTGTTGTACAATGCGCACGCGCATAAGCTGCCTTCATAGTACTCTGGAAAAATTATTATTGGGTTGCTTTTGGACAATTTTTGTCCGTGGTTGTGGTTTGAAAGAGTCAGAGAGACTATTTCTGTTTATCAGTGAAAACCTGAGGTAATTTCCTAAACAATGATGCAGTGAGGCTACTGATTGTTGAATTTTATAATATGCTTGTTTGGATATCCACGCTGTAATGTTGTCTTACTTTAAATTCATCAAAGTTTGATCGTTAGAATTGTAAAACAAACCCTCCAAAACATGTCAATCTAATGAATAACCAACATGTATGTTAAATACATATCGTTATACCGAATAAGTACTGTAGGTATAAATTAAGCACATTTTTACGGTAAGCATTTGAACATAGCATAAAAACAGGGTACTGTGAATCAATTACCAGAATTAGCAAGAAAACAAACCTAAATATGTATAATTACAAGCCGTAAATGTACATCTCCTTGGATAATAAAGATAGTGACCGAGGTGTGTCCATAAATATGGTTCAGTTCCGCTGCCACACCCTATCCTAAATACTAAAAATAATTTAAAAAGTAATAATAATTACAACTGAATTATTGTAGTGAAGACAAAAAATACTAGAGCTAAAATATTGACTTCCACACAAAAACATCTTAGACACTGTTTATTTTACAGACTGTGGTTTAAATATAGACTAGGAACAACAATTCCCAATGTGCTTAGCGAAAATACGTCATAAATATGCGTCGGCGATTGTTTTGAACTGTTGGAAGATTTGACGCGAATGGCTGTTAGATATCTACCTAAAATACTGAAACGTTTCTTATGTAACTTTCAGAATCTGCTTCTCATAGGATAATAACAATTTAAAGATGTTTATGCCGAGGGCACTGAAAGTGAAAAGACCATCTCAAGCCTCAAATCAAGTTTTACAGAAAAAAAGCAAGACAGATCAGGCAGAATGCAATGAAGATGTTTCAGAGACACCTATTCAGAAAGAGGGAGTTTGTGAAGAAACGAAAATACAGGATGAGACAGTACAGGCAGATGGAGATTTTCCAGTGTTAAAAGACAGTCCACGATGTGAAGATGGGCATGATTCTGAGTCACATGATACGGACGAAGAGGAAGAACCCGTCAAATCGTTCAAAAAGAATCAGAGATGGCCAGAGGCAGGGGAGCCGGTTTGTGTGATGTGTGGTCGCTATGGGGAGTACATTTGTGACAGCACTGACAATGACGTTTGCAGCCTTGAATGCAAAGCAAACCACTTGGCCCAAATGGGGATGGGAACTGGGGCAGATGTGTTTAATCGTGAGGACACAGATAGCCATGGAAGGACTTCCCAACCTCAACAGCAAGTAGCAGACACCAGTGGAATGGTTAAACATGAGGTAAACTATTCATACAAGGAAGATAGATTTATATCAGGCCTTACGGAGGAGCAGGTGAAGCGGATACAAGAGGAACTTGGCATAAAAGCTGAGGGTAGAGATGTCATGAGACCTGTGGTTGAGTTTGAACACTGTGGCTTCCCTGCCACACTGGGTGCAAACCTGAAGAAGGCCGGCTATGTGACACCAACTCCAGTCCAGATGCAGATGCTGCCTGTGGGTCTCAGTGGCAGGGATGCAATTGCCAGTGCTGATACTGGCTCGGGAAAGACCGTGGCTTTCCTTCTGCCTGTTGTACTGAAAGCACTGCAGGTACAGTAAGGAAACTGGCATAATATTTCTTTTCGTCTTGTAAGCTTAGGTTGTGCTTCTAGTCTATATTGGGTGGAGAAGAGAGATAATTCGCTACATAGTGTAATGATAAGGATTTGACTGATATCTGTTTTGTTTGTATGTTTGTTAGTAATTTTCAAGATACTGGTAAAATAAATATAAAAACACAAAATATTGCTGAAATGCATTTAAATATAGACAAGGCAGATTTATTTGTATAGCTCAATTCAAACACACAACAATTCACAGTGTTTTACAAAAATAAAAAACAAACAAGTTAAAAACACACTTTTACAATTAAAACATAATTTAAAAAATAATTAATTAAAATAAAGTAAGAGAGAAGAGCGCAGATAGAACACTTTCACTTTCAACACTTTCTATGCACAGTTAAACAATGCTGTTTTCAGCCAGGACTTAAACATTGTCAGAGTGGTGGCCTGTCTCACATCATCAGGAAGGTTGTTCCAGAGTTTCGCTGCATGGAACTGATATAGCTTCACCATGTTTAGTCATGACTCTGGGCACCAGCGTAAGACCTGTCCCTTATGTCCTCGAGATGGTTCGTATTAAACCGACTTATCAGAGACTTTGGTGCTAGACAATGGAGAGACTTGTACACAAGCAAAGCTGTTTTAAAGTCTATTTTCTGAGTGACAGGAAGCCAGTGCAGAGACCTGAGGACAGACTAATATGGTTGTACTTCTGACTTCTGTGTATCCTGAACATTAACTTAAAACAAAACAGCAGGTGTTGGAGTCATACAACTCAGAGTAGCTCAGTATTGTATACTAGTCACTGCAAAGAGAGAGTGGTATCAGAATTTGTGACATTTTGAAATTAATTCTGTGACTGTAATCTAAAAATTTAGATATATATAAAAAATCAGTCAGCAAAATGGTGAACATTGTAGTAATCAGTCAATATCTATGTAGGATGTAATACTGGGAAAACAGTTGTGCAGTAGAATCAGTTTTTAACAGTACTAAGTAGTTAATGTGAAAAGATGTGCTACACATGACTATACAATATTTACTGTATTTTGTCTCCATGTCAAATATGTAATTCATTTTAGAAACAGACTCATCCTGTGAGCAGCCCTATAGCTCTCATCATGACCCCAACCAGGGAGCTGGCGATTCAGATCGAGAGACAGGCAAAGGAACTGGTGATGGGCCTCCCCAACATGAGAACTGCCCTGCTGGTGGGAGGCATGCCACTCCCTCCACAGCTTCATCGCCTTAAAAGGAGCATAAAAGTATAGTCATTATTTCAATACTTTTTTTTTCTTCTAATGGATACAACTCTAATTAAAAACTGAATGTTCAAATTTTCACATCTTAATGGTGCTACTTTGTCCGGCTTCAGATTGTTATAGCTACACCGGGGCGGCTACTCGAGATTATGAAACAGAAGGCAGTGGTGCTGGACAGAGTTGAGGTGGTTGTTGTTGATGAGGTAAGAGAATCACATGGAAATTTATACCTACATACCTTGGAAACTAGAATTTTGTACCTGCCCAACATATAAACCTTTAATGTTAACTATACTGTACTGGAAAAATATCCTTATATTTAGACAAACAATACTAATCAAAGTTGTAAATGTTGTTTTTTATTATCTGGCATGTGAATGATGATCCAGTGTTTTTATAATTAGTTGTGCTAATTGGTTAGTATATGATTTGAAAATGGATCAAGTCTTTGAAACTTTTCATATTTCTGGTGCATTCTCTAGGTGGATACAATGTTGAAGATGGGTTTCCAGCAGCAGGTGCTGGAGGTTTTGGAAAAAGTCCCTGAGAAGCGTCAGACTCTATTGGTCTCAGCCACAATCCCAAAGGGGACAGAGGAGCTGGCTGCTCGGCTTGTCCAGGACCCCATCCATATCACTGTTGGAGAGAAGAATCAGCCTTGTGCCAATGTCAGGCAAATCCTGCTGTGGGTAGAGGAACCGTCCAAAAAGAAGAAGCTGTTTGAGATTCTCAATGTAGGTTTTGACTGATTTTTACTAATGGCAAGGATGTCTTGTATTGGCGTGTGTCTGTTTATTTGATTGTAGTTTGTTTTTCAGCTGAATTATTAAAAAAAATGTAAATATTATGGCACAAATGACAATTAGTGGAGAAGCAGGGCATGGGCCAAGGAGGAAACTTACAATTTTTGCAGGAGAACATTGAACATGATTTATCTATGCACAGTAAGAAATGATGCCCTTTCACATGTTCACACTTAGTGTTTTTTGGGTGGAGTATCACTTTAAGAACAAAAACTTTCACTGCCAGGACAATCTTCAAGTAGTCGGCACTTTTCTTATTTTGTTGCACCCTGGAGAATAAAATAAGGCAGGAACTACATGTAGAAAGCTAAGCTGTTACTTTACAGTCTATGTTTTCTGGATACCCACTAGTACCTACTTGGCATTTTATTAACTGGCAGTTTAGAGATGGGAATTCCTTAAGCTTCCAAGTGTAGTCTGTCTGCTACACCATATTTAGACAGCCATTGCTGCAACCCTGGCCCCCGTCTGGAGGAAATGGGTGGGACCTAACCCATGGCTCCACTCCAGGAATCCCAGCAATGACTCTCACCATATATAAAAGGCAGGACAGCAACAGTCTGCTGTACTTAACTCAGTGAATTACTATTGTTGAACTTTGTAGGAATACTAAGAGCTGTTAAATTGTCTATAAAGATAGTGACATGAAAGGACATTTTTGATCATAAATGTTATTTAAGAAGACTGCTGTCTTTGAACATTATAAACATGTTAGTCCTACAGATTTCTCAGTGACTGTAGGAGTGTAATATTTTGCAACTTTATAACGGAGTACATGATTAGGTTTAGGAAACAATACATTTAAGGCAAGATATATAATGGTGCTGTGATTAGCAAGACATCTTTCATCGTTCAGTATGACCTCACCCAACCCTATTCCCTCCTTCTGATTTATTATTTATTTATTTTTAATGAATGTTGTTTATTGAAGAAAATCCAAACCGCAGGCAAACAGATGAATCTGTTCTTTAACCTCTGCAGTCTGCTTTGCTTCTTTTGTTTGTCCAAAGTATTTGATGCTGGCTGAAGAATAATGACTGCCATCTGCTGGAATTTCAGGGAAATTAACATAACATTAGATGAATTGGATCAGATGAAATAACTAAAAAACTAAAACCTTTGCTTTGTGACTTTTCAGGATAGTAAGCTCTACCAGCCTCCAGTGGTGGTGTTTGTAGACTGTAAACTTGGGGCGGATCTGCTGTGTGATGCGGTCTCCAAGGTGACAGGACTCAATACCGTCGCAATCCACTCTGACAAGACACAGTGGGAACGCAACCGCATCCTCAGGGTGAGGCCTGCAGCAGCCAGAGCATGCAGTCATGTAACAAATAACAGTACTGTATAAGACAGATGCTTGTAGATGGACGATCCCAGTCACACAGCTGAACTGTTATTTAGTATTAGTTTATTATTCATTCAACCTTTTCTTCAGAAACGTACACATGTGGATCAAACACAACTATAAGACATATTTATGGGAGAACAGTATATTAACTAACTTTTAAGTCATCTTAATCCTAATAACTGATCTCTCAGGTCAGCTGGCCTGCTGCTCCTGAGGGTTCCCAAAAATAGGGCGAAGCTCAGAGGAGACCAAGTGTTTTCTGTTGCAGCTTCAAAACTGTGGAATGAACTGCTGCTACACATTAGAAAGGCCTTTTCACTGTCTAATTTTAAAACCCACCTCTTTTCTTTGGCTTTTCACACCATGTAGGTTGTTGATTTTATGTGCACAGATATTTTATCTGGGGTGGACAGTCCATTTATTTATTATGTTTCATTGTGTTTTTATCTTAGTATTTTATCTTGTGTTTTTGTCGTTAATTTTACTGTACAGAACTTTGGAAAGCTTTGGGTTTATTTAAATTTGTGCTTTATAAATAAAAATGGATCAGATCTTAATATCATGTTTTAAACACAGAGAGGCACAGAACCAAGATGCAGCATTTAGTGTTGAACTATGATCAAGTAACTTTTGATTTGTATCCATAGGGTCTTCTGGATGGGGACTTTGAAGTGGTAATCAGCACAGGGATTTTAGGCAGAGGACTGGACTTAGTCAACGTCAGATTGGTGGTGAACTTTGATATGCCAAACACAATGGATGAGTATGTTCATCAGGTAAGAGATACTAGTGTTTTTAAGAGATGTACTGTAAACAGTGTTAATTTCTGAATTATTACTATTAGCTGACATGCTGTTATCTAACTTCTTCTAGTCCAACACTGACAAATTAATCAATATTTTCAATTTTTTTTCTTGATGCTTGTTTTATTTAGATTTTGGTTTATATATAGCGCTAGAACTAATATTGTTACATAAACTTCATAACATGGTGTCCAGGATATCACTAATGACAAATGTACAATACACCATTTTCCCTGCCATTTCTTACAGATGGGTAGAGCAGGTCGTCTTGGACACAGGGGAACAGCAATCACCTTTCTCAACAACAACAATAAGCGTCTTTTCCTGGGAGTAGTGAACAGGGTCAAACCAACAGGATCCATTTTGCCACCTCAGCTGCTCAACTCACCGCACCTTCATGAGCAGCAGAGGAGAGAAAGACAGAAAGCCAAAACAGGATCTGATGTTTTGGTTACCCAAAACAATCTCATTGACATAATACGGAAACATGAGCGCTCTAAGAAATAGTACTTTGCTTAATTTGTGTGAATTGGCACTGTGTACCTATTAAGTAAATAGCTGGCTTATACATTGCTTTAGTATGAAAATTAACAATATGTGATGTATTCTGAATATTTTTGTAATAAATGTAAAAAAAGAAAAAGAATTCACATGTTTTATACCTCTCTTTTTACATTCATTACTTTGAAATTGAAATATGTCTCAATCTAGTGTATTTCAGAGACTGTAAATATTGGCTATGTTATATCCACCTTTCCCTTATAATTTACAGTGGCGTTTTATCAGAGCTATGCGCACACTTGTACTGCAGACTTGTACTGCAGAAACTGAGTATGATGGGTAATTACTTCACCTCTTTTTTTCACACTGACATGCCCATCACTCTGGAACAGGGTCAATCTGGACTCTGAACTCTCAGTCATAATGCTTTCTATCAAACTGATGATAGTTACTCACTGCATTGGTTAGGATTAAAGAAGTTGTTGAAGCTGGAACATACCAAATATGTCAGTAATTACCCAATGGAAGGATTTTTGTTAAATCCATGTTGGGACTTTATTTGGCCTAGCTTTGTAGACTACATACAAAAGCTGTTACAAAACATTTTATTTGCAATATAATTATTCAATTTGGGCTTTGGGGTCTTAACAGACAATTTTCCCCACCTTTAAAACATAAATGTTCTTGTTTCTGACTGTGTTTTTCTTTGTTGTATAAATTTCCCCTGTGGTCCAGACATTTTCTCTTAGTGTAGTTTTATAATCACCAGTAGAATGATTTAATGTTCAAAGTTTCAAATGTGTCTGTCTTATCCATGAAGAAAGAACATTGTGACATTACTGATGAGAATAATCTTCGGTGTTCTTATTATTTGCTTTGGATTTAAATTGCATATTGCACTTATTTCTTGGTTAAAAAGTGAGTGCTCAGTTGAAAATATAATAATTGCAATAATCACATAATCTTTTTATTTATCTAGCATCTATAAAAAGGCAGTCTACACAGTGCTGTAATAGAAAATGGGAAACTCCAAACAGTAAATGCAGCAATTTAACCAGACAGCAGTAAAGAAAGCACAGATCAAAGAGGGAAAAACTGTCACAAAAGAAAAATAATACAGGGAAATCTTGGAAATAATTAACTTGGACAATAATGAAGTGGAAATAAATTTTTTTTAAAAGTCAGTAAGGTCAACACAAGGTATTTATTTGCTGATATCTCCACTGGGATGGAATCTTAAAACTGGACAAAGTGTATTTTTTTTTTGTGGTATTTTACACATGGAGGTAGGCACGGTGGCATTGATACACGTTAAAGTTTGGATTATGTCTCCATCTAGCGTCAGAATCAGACACATACGTATATTACTACGTCATTACGTACCGGTTGCTACAATTTCAGCCAATCAGCGCTGAGTGGTGGAGTCGGTTTGAAATTGAAGCGGGGGAAGGCGGAAGCCATGAGAACATCCATGGAAAATATAAACAAAAGGGGCTGTATTTGCCGGGACCCAACGTCTATTTTTATGTAAACTTCCGTTTAGATTTTAACAAACTTGAACAGATTTTGCAACAGTGACTCTTAGCATTTATGGCTACCTTACATGTTTTCGATATTGTGTAAGTGAATAGTGCTGTTACCGTTAACTGTGCGCTAATCCGTCAGCTATTTTAAGGCGTTTTATTTTTAGCCAAGATGTCGTTATTTAGTGTCCAGGCGAGGAAACACACCGCTTACTACGACCATCTCTTGTCAACATCAACTTCTAAGACGCCTATTAGAGAGCGACTTGTGGACCAAAAAGCATTAGATACATCCTCCAGCCGCAAAAGTGACAGAACATCTGGAGAGTCAACGCATGAAGACAGCAGATCATCGGATAAAAGCAGACAAGTTAACAGGACATATGTCATATCTGCGTTGTCAAAAAGTGGCAGTGGGCAACAGACTCCTTACCGGGGTCGACTTACCCTGCAGAGGAGGTCAAGGAGGAAGACCGGTGCTGAAAAGTTAGAAGACAAAACTACGTCGGTTGACAGCAATCACAGCACCACGCCAGCTGCACCGAAGAGACTGACCCTGCAGCGGAGAAGTAAGACTCCCTCCATGGATAAAAGCATCCATAGGCCACGTGGGGTCACCGGTATTGAACCACACTCAACACCTAAAGTCCTCATCGAACCCAACGGTAGGACACCCATTTTATTCCGCTCGATAAGCCTGAAGGAAACTGCATCTAAAAGCAATGGTGCAGTGAGCGCTTCTCAAGAGCAAACCCAGGGGAAGTGGGTTCAGAGCAAGGTGGTGTCCTCCACTAAACAACTAGAGGATCAGGCCCAAACCTTTAAAACACCGACCAGAAAGACCCCGTTTGAGAAAATCGCCGCCAGAAGAGATGTGTTCGAAAAACTGGCAGCAAAAGAAGCTTCTAAACCAGTTGTGGTGAAATCTGCAAGTCTGGAGAGGTCCAAATCTCGGGTACAACAATTAGAGAAGTCTAAACCCACTCCCACTTCTCGGGCCAGTAGGGCCTTCACAGGTGTGGATAATGCCACCCCTGTCACTCGTGTCAGAGCCAGAGGGGTATCCACCTCAATCCAAAAGGCAGACAAGGCTGCTGTTAAGACCTCCACCTCTGCTCCAGCTCCACTTTCCTCTGAGCAGACCCTGTCCCGTCCCAGTGAGGTTGTAAAAGAGCACAATTCTCTGAAGATGGAAAACAGTGCAGTGACTGTTGCAGTCCGTGTGCGTCCTTTCAGTGCCAGGTTTGTGATATAGTTCATACTTTAATTGTATTGGATAAAAATATTGAGGAAATAGTTGAT
>JAPSES010000258.1:10079841-10095035 GCA_029822895.1 Maxillicosta whitleyi
CGTCCTTTCAGTGCCAGGTTTGTGATATAGTTCATACTTTAATTGTATTGGATAAAAATATTGAGGAAATAGTTGATATACACAAGCCAGAATTTGAGGATCTTGGACTTAAAACCAGTGGAAACAATGATCTAATTCAATGCGGTTCAACAATATTCAAGTGTTGACATGTGTTTTTATATTTCTCCTTTTGTTTTAGGGAAAAAGCAGAGAAGGCGTTTCAGGTCATTTTCATGAATGGCCAAGAGACTGTCGTCCAGCATCCAGATTCAAAACAGAGCTACTCCTTCACCTATGACTTCTCCTTCTTCTCAGTGGATGACAGTGACTCGATCTTTGCCAGCCAGCAGACAGTGTATGAGACACTGGCCAGACCACTGCTTCTGAGAGCCTTCGAAGGATTTAACACATGCCTTTTTGCATATGGCCAAACTGGCAGTGGCAAATCCTATACGTGAGTGTGTTTTGCTGAAATAAAGTCTGTTGTAGCTTCCCTCTTTTACGTCATCATTGCCCTTTTCAATTGCTGTTAAAATGTCCTGTATACTGCTTGGATAAATGTTGTAAACTGTATCCTGTAATTATAGGATGATGGGATTTGGAGAAGAAGCAGGTGTAATCCCACGATTCTGCCATGAGCTTTTTTCTAAACTGGCTTCTATGGAAAATGATGAGGTGAACCTGCTGAAAACTCTTTACTTTGATACACCTGATTTTTTATACATACATTCCCTTGTTTGTTCTTTTCTTATCTGCTGACTTAGGAGTATTAGAAAAACTATAGCTAGAGGCTGCAGCTTTACCAGAAAATATCTCAAATATTAAAGCACAATTAATGTATTTATAAACACGATTTCATTACTAACAGGAACCCATTTGATTGTTTCAGGTTAAATGTCACGTGGAGATGAGCTTTTTTGAAGTTTACAATGAGAAGATTCATGACCTGTTAGTTACCCGAGATGATCCTAACCAAAGGAGGATGCCAGTAAGTATAACAACTTCAACCCATGAAATACTTGGTCAGCTAGTTTTTGTTTATGAAAGGGAGATGTTTGTCTTTGGCCTGCTTACAAATATTCATCCGTCACAACTAACCATAAAATAAGAAAAAAGGGAAGAGAAACTAATTACACATAAAGACATGATGAGGTTGTGCTGCAATCAAACAAGCTGCTTGAATACATTTTACGCAAAAATTACATTAGAAGAGGTACCGCTTCTAATCAATGGTGAGTTATAAGTTCATACTATAGTGATATGCAAGCACAAAGTGCAATCTTACTGTTCATTGTGTTTAGTATTATAAATTACTTTAATATATGCTACACTTTTACACGGCAATCTCCCTGGTTTATGTGCCATAGTGACCTTTTTCACAGTCACGGTAGAGCTGGACTGTCAGTCATGATAAATCCCTGTTGTGTTGTGTTTTCAGCTGAGAGTAAGGGAACATCCAGTACATGGGCCCTATGTCGCTGAACTCTCTGCGTAAGCAAAATATTTTTCCTACTGTATATTGAAGGTCAGTAAAGAACACAATCCCAGTTTTAGATGGTGAGCAGAACTGCTAACATTGTCATTTCTTTACAGTAATGTGGTGAGCTCTTACCAGGACATTCAGGTGGGTAGAATATACTCACAAGATGTTTTTCACTTGGGCTACACAATACATAAAAAAAAAAAATCTTGTTATCACAATAACTGAGTGTGAAGTATTCATATCACAAAGACATGCAATAATTCCTTTTCTTTTTTTCATTAAGTTTCTGTTTTACATGCCACGGGGTACCAGAGTGGTTTTCTCTATCACTCTTAACATGCAAATTTTTCAGGCAAAACCTGAAGTAATGCTACTACTGCTGGTTGAATGCAAATTTACATGTTATTGATGTTGAAAAAATGTGAATATTTTCAGAGCACAACTTTGGGCAAGGTCTGAACACTTATATTTAAAAACTTTATACTTATATGCAGTATTTACTAAACCAGGCAAGCAATAGAATATTGTTTTGTTAAAGCTCTTACATGGTGGTACTCTGGCACTTTTATTTTGAAATACATCCATGTCATTTACACATTGTTGTACATGAATAGAATGGCAAAATATTTGACTGTTTATGTCTGTGTTAGCAGCATCACTAGATTCTTGGACAGAATTGTGTAATTGATTGCAGTAGTTCAGTATTTTGTCTTAAATGCTAATTGAGTCACCATACAAATAATTATCTCCTTTTAATATTGGTAAGGAACATTTTTCTTTGTAGATGAAATTGGTATTTTTAAGTGAATGATGAATATCGTTATTGCAATGCTGTATATCCATATTACATATCACAAGTTTTACCAATTTCACACAGCCCTATTTTCCATATCCTGTGTTCATTATTAGACTAATTTGAATTTTGGATGTAAGTCTATTATCCCAGATAAATACAAGACTGATAATAGCATGAGAGAATATACATTAAGTCTTATAATCTACTGTGTATTTTTAGGGTTGGCTGGAGCTCGGCAATAAACAAAGAGCCACAGCAGCTACTGGAATGAATGACAAGAGCTCCAGATCTCACTCTGTTTTCACCCTGGTTATGACCCAGACCAAGGTAAGACCTCTTAATTTGTGTTATTGTCCACAAACAAAACACAACTGAAATTAAATATTACAAAAGATGTTTGACTCCAAATTAAAATGAAAATTTTCATGTTGAGTTTTACAAGTTGTTCTGTGGTTTGTGTGCTTATCTATTGTCTACAGACTGAGCTTGTGGAAGGAGAGGAACACGACCACAACATCACCAGCAGGATCAACCTGGTGGACCTGGCCGGCAGTGAACGCTGTAATTCAGCCCAGACCAGTGGAGACAGACTGAGGGTAGCCACAAATGTTTTTATTTATTTATTTTTATTTAACCTTTATTTTACCAGGTAAAATCAATTGAGAACAGCTTCTCATTTACAATGATGACCTGGCAAATTTAAGCATCAATTAGTGTTAATTCATTAAAAATTCTCTCTTACTCAGGATGTTACAGAGGTTATATATTCTGCTGCATTTTTAAAGAGAAACATGTGACTAATACTTTTTACTATTTTCCAGATTGGTTTGAAATATGTTTTCCATATGTTTTAGCTTTAATAACACACCGTCATCATTTTCAGAGAATTGAAAAGACTGAAAAAGAATGATTGCCATGACCTTTCTCTTGAATTGTTGTAGGAAGGGGCAAGCATAAACAAATCCTTGTTAACGCTGGGAAAGGTCATCTCCGCCTTGTCAGAACAGGCTCTGAGCAGAAAGAAGGTCTTCATTCCTTACAGAGAGTCGGTCCTCACATGGTAAAAGAGCACAATACCTGTGGAATTTTCTAACAGAAATGCAGGGCTCAGTCAAGTGTCCCTTCTGATATGTTTCTTTCCCTGCAGGCTATTAAAAGAAAGTCTTGGTGGCAACTCCAAGACAGCCATGATTGCCACATTGAGTCCAGCAGGCAGTAATGTAGAGGAAAGCCTGAGTACCCTGCGTTACGCCCAGCAGGCCCGTACAATCATTAATGTGGCTAAAGTCAACGAGGACACTAATGCCAAGCTCATCAGAGGTCAGACATAAAATCACAACACTGGATACATTACACTGCCTCACCCTCATGCATGATCAAAACTGGTCACTAATAGAAAGTTACTAATGTAGCCAAAGTCAATCCTGCATGTCCCAACTCTGTAAAGTAACTCAAAACACTTTGGAGCCTTGAAAAGTTGCTTTGTTGGATGTATTTATTTATTGTATGCATACGGAGGCTGTTGTGCATTCTGTTTTTCAAAAAGTTGAGTTGTTTTGTTAGCCTGAACATCTGCCATGTGACATAAAGGCCATGCACCTGTGCCTCAAACTTCGAGAGAAAATCAAAGACACTTATTGTCTACGGAAGTCTGCTGTTGATATAGTATTGATCACAGGTGCAAATTGTGTTGGTGCAAGGGCACAACTCTATAAAACCAGAAGGCTACTTCTTAGAGCGTATGCCTCTGCTAAAGTATGTGCAATTGTAGAAATGTGGAAAATAAATTCCAGGATTCTGCCCCAGAAATTTATTATCTTCTTCCTTGATCCAAGTTTCATAAGAATTTGTGAGGTTTGCATAATCTTTTTGACAGACAAAGTAAGAAATGGTTAACATTACTTTTTTGGTGGTGGTAACGTTGATTGAGCTCTACATGATATTTTTTTGCCATTTCCCTCCAAAGCAAAATATAGACCCAAATTAATACTAATCTTTGCTGTTTGCTTTTCTGCCTGTTGCTCTTCTTCTTTTGTCTCTTATCTTTTCGTGCTGTCACCTTGTCTCTGCATGTTTTTCTATTTGTAAGAGAATGTCTGTCTATCCGTGCCTTGCTCTTGATCTTTTTCTCTCCGACATACCCTCCCGTCTTACCCATCCATCTATCTATCACTAGCGAATGCACTACCCGCTTCAATTAAGGCTTGGCCCTAACCTTGCCTCCAGGCCATATTTATGCACTGTCAGCTGCACATGGCGGCTAACTGTCATGCAAGTATTATTTTTCATGAGATGATTGTGCTGCTGTTTGACGTTTTTAGCACTAAGGGGAGCTCTTGCTGTGGGTTTCTCTTATACCGCATGTGAATAGGACTTAGATCAGGTCATTGCTGCTCAGAAAAATCTCCCTAGTAAGCAGCATTGTTGAAAATTTTAGTGATAAAATGTGAATATTTTTATAGCTGCTTGCAAATTTGTTTCTTGAAACGCACCCTTAGAAATACAAATTGTGAACTCGGTCATTGTTTTTGTTTATTTTACAGCATTTCTCAGTTTCTAATTTATAGGCAGTCAGTCTGTTGTGTCTGTGTCCTGTACAATATTACATGTATGAATTTAGGAAACAATCCTGCATGTGTTTTTAGAGCTGAAGGCGGAGGTGGAGAAGCTGCGAGCAGCACAAATGAGTTCTCAGGGCATTGAACCTGAGAGGGTGAGACTGTTTCAGCAGGAGATTGTTGCCCTGAGGAACAGACTCTGCCAGCAAGAGAGAGAAATGGCTGAAGCCAACAAGTTAGTATTACGGTTATCATGTATTTATTCTGTTTGTCTAATTCAGCTGAACTAAATATGTGTAGTCTGTCATTTTGTGGAGATTTTGATTAAAATCTATGAGTGATTTCTACTTTCAATAATAAAAAAAACATACACGTACATACTTTTAACATACATATTCTATTCTTTATATACAGTATCATTTACAGATTAGTTTTCATTAATAGTATTATAAAGTATTCAGTAAACATGATATTTTACACCATTGATTCATCTGCATTTATCACAGTTATATAATGTTGCACATGTTGTATATATAAAATGCCTCTAGTTTGATAAAAATTAAATTGTACCACAGCAAATTCATTTTTGATATTCTCCATTGGCGGGGAAACAACAACTGACTTATTCAAAAAGCTTTTCACTGAAACAAGAACATTTTGTAATGAGTCTTTGGCTCACATTTTTACGAATACTTTGAATACATTGGTAACTTCTTTTTCAGGGCTTGGAGAGAAAAACTGGAAAGAGCAGAAATCCGCAAACGTGAAGAGACCAAAGAATTGCAGGTAATTTACCTTAATTTAGTATCATGTTTATTTTCATTTGTTTCATCATAGGTCTCTTCCTCTGTGCACAAAAACACAATGCTTCTATCCTGCCACCGTCAATCAAAAATGATCTCTTAAATCAAGTTGTTATAAATACTGCTGTGTCCCTATACAGATGACATGTATGTGAAAAGTAGTTAATAGATTAACTGCAGAGGTAAATCTATCTTTTTCTGTGTGTATTCAGAAAGCTGGTGTGACATTTAAAGTGGATAACCGTCTTCCTAACCTGGTGAACCTGAACGAGGATCCTCAGCTGTCTGAGATGTTACTATACATGATCAAAGAAGGTCAAACAACTGTGGGTAAACTGAAATCTGGTTGTATCCATGACATTCAGCTGACAGGAGCGCTCATTGCTGACCAACACTGGTAAGAACAAACTGATGGAAGTATATTAACAAAAATGTATATAGTTTTGTAAATCCAGGGTTTGTTCCAGTCTTATTACGTCTTCAAGATACATTTTGAACTCCTTTTTCCAGTTAATCATTATTATTTTTGCCAGTGATTTAAGAAATACGTTTAAGTACTGCATATTTCTTTTTTTCCACTGATGTATGAATTTCTTCTGTGGTTTGTGCTTTGTAACTAATGTTTTTTTTTTTTTTTTGTAGTGTTATAACCAACACACAAGGTACTGTCTGCATCACTCCGATGAAAAGTGCCAAGACCTTTGTCAATGGTAACCTCATCTCTGAATCCATGGTCCTTCACCATGTAAGTTTCCTGGTCCCATCTAGAGTTTACACAGTAGGCCCCCATTTAATCTGAATGACTAATTTCCTTGTAAAATTAAAACCAAATGATTGTCTTAGTTTTAAATGACCTCAAGTATGTTCAATTTTTGAATGCTCTTAAAAACGTCTTATCTCTGTGTTTGCATGATTTCCAGGGTGACAGAGTGATTCTGGGTGGAGACCACTACTTCCGCTTCAACCATCCAACTGAGGTCCAGTCAGGGAAGCGAGTGTCATGTTGGACAGGTGCAGGCGAAGGACACAAAGACTTTGAGTTTGCCAAAAATGAATTGCTTGCAGCTCAAAGAGCACAGTGAGTGCAAAAGAACTACAGAACACTGACATAATATTCTTGTGTTTTTTTTGTTTGTTTGTTTTTTGAGTCAGTTATCTTTTATATAGACTGATCAAAAATCTGTTATTTATTTAATTTAATTTTGTCTCTTAGGCTGGAGGCAGAAATTGAGGAGGCCCATGTAAAGGCAAAAGAGGAGATGATGCAGGGAATCCAAATGGCCAAAGAGGTAGCCCAGAAGGAACTATCTGACCAGAAGGAGCGTTATGAGGACAGGATTCGAACCCTGGAGCAAGAGCTGGTACCTCGCTTTGTTTTTCAAAACGGAGAACACAGGAATAGGGTTTTTATGTTTAACATTTTGTGTTACCACTCCCAGTCACAGTGTATTCCATAATAAATAATATCAAAATTATTTTTACTTCAGAATGAGGAGAATGAACGGAAGCACCAACAGGAGTTGGACCAGCAGAGAGTGGCTAGCCAGATGGCAGAGCTGAAGATGGCCAAGTTGGAGCTGGAACAGGAGGTGAACACTCAGAAGAAACGCCTTCGACTTCACATGGAGGCTCAGGTTAGACCACACATCAGCAACTGAAAATGTAACATTTTCCTCTGACTACAGAAAATGCTATTTGAGGTTACTTACTTTAGTGCTGTAGCTACTTGCATGAAAAACTACTTCCACTCTTAAAAAGTTGTCTTTCTCTTAGCATTTCTCACTCTTGTCAAAAACAGTTGAATTACTTGAAGCGGTTTTGTTTATTGCCCTTTCATTATTCTCAGAAGGCTTTTAATAGGGCATTATTAACTCATCATCTTCATTTAATTATTCAAGATTTCTGATGATCAGATGCAAATATGCTGATGTCGAGATTTATGTTTGCTTAACTGATGAGCCTTTTGGGATATGTTTTGACTTGTAGCGTACTTGGCTCCAGGCATAATGTTTTGCCAGCATGATGGTTTTTTTTTTTTAATGTATGGCTAATTCAACAATTCACTTCAGGCAATGGAGGATCATCATGTGTCCCAGGCAAAGATTGTTGAGGCATTGGAGGCAGAGAAGAGAAAGATCAGCAAAGAGCTGGAAGAGATGCAAAAGAAAAGAGCTTTAAGGGCAAAAGAAAATTCCACAAATGGTGAGTCAAGTCAGTCCTGAGTCGCTGCTTAAAACTACACAAAGCAATGTATGTGATACATTTACAAGACGTTGACATCTTGTTTAATAATCAAAACTTAGAAGTAGGCAACCTGAGGGACTGAGAACAAACCAACCATGAAGTGTATGCAAAGTGTCCTTAAAAAAAGGAATTTCTAAATGTTGAATTTGCTTTGACAACATTGCTTGTGAAAATTTTCCATGTGCAAAATCAAGCTGAAACAAAGTCTTTCTGAGCCTTTATGTTTTCTATGGCTGTGGTGGAGTGATGTTTTATTTCTGTTTTGCAGCCTCTCCAAAGTGGGATGCTATGAAGCTGTCCTTGATGATTGAAGAAGCCAATAAAATCAGTGCTAAATTGAAGAAAAACACAGTCTTCAGCAGGTATGAATAGACTTGCCTCACCCTGTTATTTTAATGTGCTTATTTGCTGGATGGTACTAATTAATAGTAGAAAGTTTCCCACTGTCTTTTTACTCAAGTCTGGAAAAAACATTATTATCCATTATTCTTCAAAACATGTCTTACTAAGATGAACACAAAAAGAACCCAAGGTCTGTCTGTTTTGTTGCTTTCCTTTTTTTTTTTTTTTTAAAGTTTTTGTCAAACTCCAAAATCATTTTTTGACGAAAGCATCTTCATCAGCAGTATTTTAAGTGACACAAACAACATTTCTACCAACATTACCGTCCGTTTTCCCCGCTGGCGGGGGTTGACCGTTCCATGGATTCCTCTCCTCCATCTCCTTCTCCAACCCCATCACCCTCATATCGTCCTAAACCTCATCCATCGTCCCCTCCCTCATGTTCCTGCCCCCTCCATCGTTAATATTCTACCCACTTCCGTACCCTCCTCTCTTCTCAACACATGTCCATACCACCTCAACCGCTGCCTCCTTAACCACACCTCCATCAGCTCTACACCCACCCTCTGTACAACCTCCGCATTAGTAACCCTGTCTTTTTTAACGTAACTCCGCACATCATCCTCAGCATCTTTCTCTCTGTCCAAACCAGTTTTTTTAATTCATTCACTCCCGCACTCCAGTTTTCTGCCCCATATCCCAGCACGCTTCTGACACACCCCTTATACAACCTCCCCACCTGCTTCAACCCCAGCTTTCTTCCACACAACAAACCTCCTAATTCCCTGAAACTCGCCCACACTGCCTGCACTCTGCCCATCACCGCTCTCATACATCCACCCAAATACTTGGAAGTAGTATTTGAAGTGACACTAAATACTAAATCTTGTTTTTGAGATGTAACTACAATTATTTGACTTAATAGTGATGAAATAGAACAAAGCAAAAATAACAAATATGTGAAAACCTTTTTAGCTTGGCACTTGAAAATGGCTCAACTTTCCATTTTCTCTTTTAAAATTGCATTGAACCTTCACACCTTCATGATGCTGAACTTTTAGAACACCTCAACTTCATGAAATTTCCACCAAAAAAAATCAATATTGGATTCCATCAAACCTCATTCATTTTCCATCAAACTGAAGCCACTTTATCACTGAACTACTGGGTGCAGCAGCAATTTTTGCCTCAGTTGATTATTTATTTATTTTTCTGGTTTGTGTAAGATAATAAAATCCTTTTCATAATGTATTAGAACACCACACTGACGAAACAACACAGCCTGCTGAATTACTGGTTTTGTTGCTGAGTTTCAAGAGGCTTTGAGGCTTCAGTGTTCTGTGGAAAAGGAGGGTATGGTGGAAAGAAAAAGATAAACAAATATTATAAATGTAGAGAATACTAATGTTTCTGTCACATAGATCAAACCCCACACACTGATCAACACACTCTCAGCCTGTTTTTGACTTTGTAGCAGTTTATCCCATGGGTGGAGTTGGATTGAAAATGGAGGTTACCTTTAAAGTATTACAGTGTAAATAGCATTATTTCTTTTTTCTTCCACATTAGACATGAAAGCTCTGTAAACGAGAACCTGGACCAAAGTGGTGAACAACAAGTACGGGTTCAAAACGTGAAACTTGGGATCTCCGCATTCTGGAGTTTGGAAAAGTTTCAAAACAACATGGTTGCCATGAGAGAACTAGAACAGGTTTGTCTGAAATCAGTTATCAAGAGTTTACTAATTAATACTGACAAAAGAGCTGCCAATTATGGGTTAATACCTTCTGTAGTTGCAGAGACCCTACTCGTTCATATAATTTGGTCTGTACTCCAGTAATGTAATATTTATTGCCTGTTGAGCATGAGGCAAGTAAATTGAACCAGTCAAGCTGTGTGCTGCATATTTTGAGCCTGACATGAGCTCAAGTTCAATTGCCAATTTCCTAGATGTTTAACCTTATTTACAGCCCAAAATGTGTTGTTCTATACCTAATGGAGAATGGGGTCCCATTTTGCTGTGCTATTCTCATTAAGTTGAGTAAATGAGACTGGGCATGTCAGCATTAGTTTACTCTCCGCAGGGGGATTCCACCTCTAAAGATGACGATGTGTTTTATGACCCCGATGATGAGTGGGAGCAAGATATATCGGCCTCCTCTGCTTCCACCTCCTCCTTCTCACGCCGAAGGTAATTATCCAGCTTCTCTTCACACACCCTATCCATCAGTCCATTCCAGCAGTTCACATTTACATCGCCTTTCAGAGTCTTAATTGGTACACTTGTTCGTTTTATTTAAATTAAGTATATGGAGAATAAACCCATTACCCTTATTATCAACTGAACAGCCTATTGTGCACTTTTTAAAGTAAGCTAGTGTCAGGCAAATGGATGTATGTGGAAAATTTTAAGGTATGTAAATGGAACATGGAAAGTTTTTGTTGAACATGTTATTTTTACCAACCAATTTTAGTTTCCACCAATGTGATTTACAACCTGGGACATATTTCTACATTCAACACATCACTTTTTTTTTCTCTTGAGATGTTGACATGAAGTTGCTGACCACCAAATGGTTCCCTTTTCATTCTTTTTCCTCTGTTTATTGACTTAATTTCCACAGAGACCAGGCCAAAGGTTTGAAAGGGCACTGAGGGTCCCTGTGTTTCATACTCTAAGACTCAGAGCTTAAGCACACCCACACACAGAGCACCTGTGGTACATACAGAACCCCCAACATTTTCCTCTAACATTGTTGTTATTCTTGTCAGCCATGTTTATGGTGTTTCTGGTGGTGCCTGAACTACCAGCAAAGTCAGCCAAATTAAACATGGCATGGGCTCTGCGGTTCCTCCATCTCTGTGACTTCATCAAACCTGTGCCATAACTACGAAACCTCATTCAGGCCTCAGTTGCTTTTGACCACCTTGAGATTGGGCTGAAGTTCGCTGCATTTCTCAGCATAACATTTGCATGCATGCTGGTGAAATAACCTAGTCTACATGTGCTCCTGTATTATAACAGAATATTTATGTAGATAATCTTCCTTACGTGGCTTTGCTTATGACTTGTTTGGTTTAAGGAGCAGAAGCCTGTTGAAAAGCAGGAGGATCTCAGGCCGCCTCTATGAAATCAGGGTCCATCCTATTCAAAGCCTGCATAACAACTCCTCTCAATCTGCTGGTAAGGCACAGATAAACCTACAGTGCGTAGTAATAAACATGTTATGGATACTATGACAAACTAAATGTTAATCGTGTCACAATATGGCTGAAATCATAATAATGTCATCTATACACTTTCTACTTCAGGGTTGATGGGTGTGCCCAAACCCCCCTCTACCCACTCCATTTCCTCAGACTCAGCTGTGCCTGGCATTTGCAAAGAGCTGATTGGCCAGTCAGTAGCCCATCTGCGTGGTTGTAATGGCTCAGAGGAGAGTTTGGCGGACAGGTTGGCCTCTCATCTGCATCTGGTATACACTGCAGTCCAGACCATTTCTGACTTGTATGATGGCTTGGATGATGACAACCAGGAGAATGGTGAGATTCAATATATATACATTTATATCTGTTAGAAGCGAGAAGAGGGTTTTTTTTATTTCAACAGTGTGTTTGGTACAATTAATTTGTCCTATTTCAGTTAAGTTTGTAGGTATATCATAGATGTAGAATAGTATAGAATGATATAGAAACTAAATAGAAAACTGTCAGTCAGTTTTTAGAGGTATGTATTGTGAAAAATAGGGTTATTATAAATAGAGCATATCTAATGGCTTTTTATATACAGTAAAAAAGTCAAAATGGCCACCGGAGGGAGAAGTGCACACAGGCCCTAGCCAGGCAATTGCATCACAAACATCTGAAATTCTATACATTTCTGATGTCACTATTATCCAGAACCTAGCTCCTCAACCCCCTTAAAATAACTGCCTGATCTTGAAAGGCCAATGTAACGAAATGGAGCAGATATTCAGCATCTTAGTTTTATTCATTCATTTTTCTGATATGCAGTTTTTACTATGGAGCCGCAATTGAGCAAACTTGATTTTGTTGTATTTTTTCTCCTGCAGTGTTTACGTGCAACTTGGTGGCCCAGACTCAACTAATCAAGGCCACTGTTGCAATAGAGAGTGCAGTGTTTGTTACCATGCAGTGGTTGGCCAGTGTTAGACCCTCCTCCGGCCTACTCTACACAACTGCAGAAGAACTTAAATGTCAAGTAAAGAAGATGGGAGGATTCTTTCAATTGCTTATTCAGGTAAACACTAAAAATATAGCACTGCATTTAAGGCAATGCATTCAAATTATACTCTGCTTTTTGTGGTACTTACTGTAAACATATTAGTTGAAAAGAGGCAAAAACAGATTTTCAATTGGATGTACTTTGGACATGGGGATGAATAATCAAAATGCAGAGCATTGATTGACGGGTCTTAGCTCTGAGCTGTTTGAGCTCTGTCTATGGAAATGGCCAAGCGGAGGGAATTCTCAACCTTGAGCCCCAAACAGAACATGAATATATGGAAAATAAATCTAAATTCCTTACCAGCCTCATCACCTAAACACACAATTTTCCCCTCTCATTCTTGATTTTGCACATTCTGTAGCATTTTAATTTATTTACAGGCCCTTCAGACCCTGCTGCCTGTTTTGTTGCCTCGTTTGCAACGACTCACTAGCATATAAATTATAATTCAACATGTTTGTCAGTTTGTTTGTCCTGACTCTGTCGACTGAAAATGAAAATTTTCTTCCTGTCCAGGGTTGTGAATCTGAGATCACATCGATGGTGACGGAGGCACGGAGAAAGAGTAGTAAGTGCCTGAATGAGACGCTGTTTGCTCTTTGCCACCTGGCGGCAGTGACTGGCATGCCGCTGAATGTTATGGAGTTAGGCGCCCAGGCCACAGGCAAGGTAATACCACCATTAATATCATAGCAGATTCTATCTTTGCCAAGGCTATGGGGTCCACTGTAATCAAGCCCCCTCTCCACAGTACTGGAGAATAGAATATTAGCTATGTGGATGTGGGAGCATTAAGGTGGTTGGAGGTGGGGATTTGCTGAGCTCACATTCACCTTAGTTTTTTTTTTTTTTTTAATGGTAGCAACCATAGGGTATTACAATGATCATGGCTGAACAAGATAAATACTGACTGCCAAAACAAGAAATCCAAATTAAGACTTAAGACTAACAATATCAGAGACATTTTACTGCATGCTGTATGTGTGAACACCACAGATGAGATAACAAAGTGCTATATATATCAAAAAGTTGACAAAATTTTTTTTACTAAACCACTAAGTATTCTTGTGTTTTTGTGTATTGCTAATTTGATGTGGTAACATTTAGTGTGGATGAATATGATTTTTGTTTAATTTATGATTTCCTTTTTTTTTTCAGCCATCAGTTGTCACGGCTCTGTTGAAGGGGACATATAAGGGGGTTTGTTCTCTCTTAGAGGAGAGCCTCACCATCACAAGGGAGATGCTGAGAGAGGCTCAGCTGGCTTATCCCAGGAACCCAGTAAGAGTTCATAACTATTCATTAAAAATTATGCCATTTGCCTGTGAGTTTGTCTCGATGAACTGTCCTTGACAACTGGTCCTTTCAGCTGGCAGACTCCCTTTCGTCCTGTAATTTATTAAATCTGACTTGAACACAAATCATGATGATAAAATCAACTTAAAAAAAGCTCTGTATATTTTAGGCCAGTGTCAGTTGCATAGAAACTTGAAATTCACAAATGGAGGAAAATTACGTATTTTGGCTTCACTTTTAGGATACCATATACTTTCAAATGGTCTAATGAAATGTAAATTGGATGCTGTCATTTGTAAATCCTGTTTTTGTTTGCAGGTCCTGCAGAGCCTTAAATTGAAGGCACTTGACTTGTCTCGTGCTCTGCAGAACTACATGCATTACCATTTTACGGTGAGTTTCAACAGCATAACTAACAACAACCCAGAAACTATGGTCATACTGTTCTAAGTCTGCTAGTTTCTTCACAGAATATTGTTAAATATTATTTTAGCAGTTTATCCAACCTTTAAAACTGTCATAAAAATTATATGACGTTAAAAGATTAATAGCATTGTATTATCAGTCGCCCACAGCTTAATTACAAACCTGTCTCTAAACCTTGGTAAGTAGAAGATACATGCTCAGCAAAGCCTTCCTAGACACATAACGACAAAAAACTATCTTCCATCTCAACACAGCCTTAAATGTTACAGATTAATATCCACTCCCACAGCAGCCCCGCTAAAGATGCCACTCAGCTTTTATTGGTCCCGTAAAGCTCAATGCTTTGTAGGCTTATCTCTCTGCATTCGCCCCATGACGATGGTTCAGGTAATGAATGTGTTGAATAAAGTGCCATCAGTCACAGCTAACAGGCTTGTTTGCCGTTATCTTAGCCACACAAAGTAGCAGTTTTTTTTTGTTAAAACCAATCATTGACACATATAGTAGCACCCGCAGTTTGACGCCCACAGTGCCGTTGTAGTCAAACAAACATGAGTTACAGCTCAATGCAACTACTTGATGGTGTTGAAAAAGGCATGTTCTACAGAATTGCACCTGTGTATTATGGATACAAATGCATCTCTGTAAATCTATAGGGCATATGGAGAAGGCCAACATTTACTGAAATAAATGTGTTTGTCAATCACTTAGTCTTAGTTTTATTAAAAAGTGAAAACGTAAAAATGGTCATTAGATTAATCACAGATCTATACAGAAATTAGCTTTTTATAGAATTTTCTGGTAAAACAGCTTGACTAACATTATTATGTTATAGAATAGAACTATGGATGCACCAATATAACGACTGGATCAGTATTGTTTTTTTTCCACTAATGGTAGTGGCACATTTTTCTCATGTTACATTAAAGGTTTTTTTGTTTTTATTTTGTTTTTTCTTTTATATATATATATATATATATATATATATATATTGATC
>JAPSES010000258.1:10095466-10110138 GCA_029822895.1 Maxillicosta whitleyi
TATTTTATTATTTTATTTTTTATTTTTTTTATTTTTTTTTTTATTTTATATATATATATATATATATATATATATATATTGATCCTGTGTTTAGTCATAGATATTGTGATTAAGGATTAGGATTGGCTTATCATATACTTTAAAATGGTAACCATTTTTATATTTCTAATCAAGAAATCTTTATTATGGAGGATGTGGAAAGATAGAAACAGAAAGTAATATCAGCCAAAATGCTATATTAAATATATCTGCATCAGCCAATCTTGCAAGTGGCTCAGAATAAGTAGAACATTCTGACTGTAGAATGACCCTATATACAATGACATCATTTACAACTGTGTTATTATGTGCATATGTATGTGTACTGTAAATATATTGATGATTGCACTATACTGACATCTCAGACTGAAAACTGAAGAATCCCAAGGTTTAAGATAAACAAATGTGTGAAAAATGTCCAGTAGCATAGATTTTTCTGAAACATTTGCACTTTACATGCATTTAACTGAGATATATGTAGCTCAGTGATCGAAAATCAAGTGGTTTTAAATTAATACATTTACATGGTTATAGTCTTGTGTTTTTAGTGATGCAGTTTTTTGTGTCTGTGTGTTTATTTGCGCTCTGCTTTACTGGGTGTGTTCATTTTTTCTAACAGGAGAGGGAGACGGACCCAGAGGAGTTGGAGGAGGGGGAGACGGAGGAGGTTTCAGTTTCCCATCTGCAGAGACTGAGGACTACAGTGACCAAGCTGTTCCAGCTGAACCAGGCCATTGGACAATTGCATTCCTCCCTGTACACAGCCTTGCGAGGTGACGCTTCTGACACGCAGTATTTTATTTTATTTTTTGTAGCTTTAACCCCGTCTCAAATGACTATATCAGTATACAGCCCTTGGTCCTAGCAAAAGAAACAAACAGGCATGCATTCTTTAAATATACAGGTGGCATAGAGTTAACTTCGGATGCTTTTTTTTGATCATTTAAGTGAGATTTTATTAAAGAGGAGAATAGCTCACCATGTTGTAAACTAAAAACAAAAAGGTTGCTGTTTATGAAGTTCTTAAAGAGCTCTTGTCATTGCATCATGTGTATAATGAGCTGTTATGCTAACAGGTGTGGGTTTACTGGGTGTTTTTATAATTGCCTGGCTTATGTCTCTGCCAGTCTAAGCTTAAAATTAATTACATTTCTCTACCCTAAACTGTAAAATGTCATCTTATTTTTATGACTTGACTTGCTATAATTCATCTCTTTCATACCTCATGTAGATTTTTGAGAGATACAGTTGTAGACAGCATTAAAATACCATTGACAAAACCAGTCAAACATATTCAAGTTTTCCCCAATTTGATTGTCATTCATATTCTAGGAAAAGACAGAAACTTCAACCTCAGCAGCTGCAGAGACACAATCTCTTCTACTGCCGAGACTGTTGATGAGCTGATTATTGTCCTGTCCAGAGAAGGATCCCTGATGCCGTCTGCCTCTTCTGACCCTAAGCCTTTCTTGGCTGTACACGAGGAGCTCCACTCCGCCCTGCAGTCTTTACTCTCCTCCTGGTACCAAGAGGAGACAGTGGAGACCTGTACTTCTGCTGCCTCTGATAGGAGCACAGAGGAGGAAGGCTTACTGAAAGATAGTTCTACCACTCATACTGTTGTTAGAAATCGAATTGTGAGCAAGATTGTGTACACTCTACCTCCAGGTGTGATGTCCAGCGGCAGCACACACTGGGTGTAATTTGTCCTTGTACTATATGCTGTTGTTTGTAATGTGCTTTGAGTGACTGTAAATATAAGTATCTTGTATGGAGAAAACCGTAACTGCTGATAATAACAAGTGGGTCACTGGTGTTTTTTGGTACACTCCATTATAACTAATATCGCATCAAATGGGGAAACATTGTTGTACTTATAAAAACAGTCAAATGTCAATCACACCTTTGCAACATATCTAAGTTTATCATCATTTCGTTTTATTCTATTTAACAGGTACTTTCTAAAGCTGGGTAATAAGGTAAAACTCAAACTTTTTAATGCAAAATCATTCAAATTTGTTGGGTTTAGACATCTATTAGAAATTACTGTAGCTGCAGAGCATACTTCTCTCTTTAATTTTGCTACCAGGATTTACAAAATTATTCCATATTGTATGATTTATTAATTGTTAATGAAGCAGCTAAATATGCAGCAGGTAAGGTATAACAAAAAGCCCTTAAGCTTTGATGTATATGTTCTTTTGAATTCAAGGAATATTCACTTTTTTTGCATAAAAGCTCGCCCTTATGCCTTCTATAACTATTTGCACTATGAAGAGAATATGTCTTTGATGATTCTTATACAAGCCCAAGTTGATGACATGTAAGACTTTTGTATCACATTTGTCAAAATAATAGTTTGTACTGAAATAAATTCATACAACATTATTGATGTATAACATGTTTTTACCAGCATACATTCTTGTTTCACTAAGCTGCTACAACCATGTAATGGAATAGTATTGTCTGCTGCTGCAAAGCTTGTAAACAGAAATCTGAAAAAAAAAAAAATGTCTTGTGGACCTTCTGGAGCACCTTCAAGTACTCTTGAAAGTCCTTGAACCCTACTTTGAGCAGCCCTCTGCTCTTGTTCAGGTTACACCCACTCCTGCAGCTTTCCCTGCATCTTCCCCTCGTTCGCTCTGAAGGAGCTTAAAGGGTCCTCTTGTACTTGGTGACCGATCGATAGAAAACCGTGAAGAACAAAACAAACTCCACAGAACTGTAGAAATGGACTTAAAGCAGGAGAAACTGAAAGGAGCCGTCTGAATGGTGCGTTCACTGACAGCATGCGACTGGAATGACAAGACGCGGAAAAGTAGTTTTATAGGATAAATAATTCAGGTAAAGCAACACACAAAAAACGTGTTTTTATACATATACTACAGTAAGTTTGTGCTATTTTGACTGCTCTTTTCTAATCCTAACAAAACATGTTTACTTTGCAGGATGCGCTGGTTAATCTTACCTAATATAGGTCTACTTGTAAGTACCGATGTATTCACTTTTTATTCAGATTTTTTCCCCCCATTTGCCAAACATACACATTGTATACATCTTTGCTGTCTGGCTTGTTCAGTGCAGTGGTTTGTTAGGGTTAGGGTTTTTATGGACGTTTTTCTTCTTTCATAAGCTTCTTTATGTATTTAGTTATTAAGTTTTGATGTTGTGGTTTATATTCTGACACAATTTGCGCCATTAAACTAATTCTCTAATTTGATTGGCTAGAGCACATGTCAATTAAAATGCATTCAGCGATTGCTTGCATGAATATAGAGGGAAGATAAGTAATTTTAGGGCTACCAACATTTTATTTACCTTTTTTTTTTATTTTTTTTTTAAACAACATAATTAATGATTAAACTAAATGTATAACAGTCAATAAGGAACAGGGATGATTGACTTTAAAAAAGGGGGGCAAACTGCACGAAAATGTTTAATGAAGGCCTTCCTCACTATTTCAATAGCAAAAACTAACCTAGTTCTAAATCTCTTGTGTTTCAGGTGTGCTTTCACGGTTATATATCGGGTAAGTAACTGCATTTTCTTATTAATATTAATAATTTGTGGTCTTACAGAATATAATTAGCTATTTAATCAAAATGGCCTGTAAAAGTTTGATGATAAAAGCAAAGTGTATGTGTTAGTAAGCTAACAACCACTAGCCAGAAGAACATAAAGCTAATGGTCTGTACTACTTACTTTCAATTTTCTTTGTAAAATTGTAGTTTAATTTTAGCCATTGGATTCCAGAGGAAATATGTAGAATATTATGGTCTATTGTTTGTGCTGTTTATGAAGTTTCAAGTAATTGGAGTGAAACCTGCTCACATTCTTTGCTTCGACTTGTTATTGATGCCTTTTTGCTAAAAAGTGAGATCAGATATGTTATTGTTAAAACTCAAAAGTGAAATCAGACTTAGTATACATAAAAGGTGAAAGTATAAGATTTACAAGAGCAATTATTGGAAAAAGTGTAATACCTGACAGCCATGAGTTTCCTCATGGTTCCCATTCTCATAAACATAACCTTCTTGAAGTAGACTCAGATTTTCCCAGGACACACATATATACACATGCAAGAAGCACTTTGTGTGAAAGGTGCAAATTGGCTAAATAAACTTTGCATGTATATTAGTGATCTTTTTGTAAATTAGTACTCCATTAATGATAATTTATAGCTGGTAGAAGGCAAGTTGTTTTCTGGGTTCTAATGATAACACACAAATGATAATGATATGAGGTTATGTTTTTTGGACTCCATCCAAATCCAGATTTCTCTGCCTTGTTTTATTAGGTTTCCAATTATATGAGACCATGTGTGCATTATCTGGCGAAGTTGAACATGAAAGATTGCAAAATGCAATTATTATTTGACTTATTAAAGGTTCTCATTGCATACAAGTCCTTCTGGTGGTGGTGGTGGGTGGTGGATGGACTAATCATGTTAAATATTTTACTATGATAATGCAATAATCAGCCTTTTCCCTCATTTTAATAGCATTTACCTTGGAGACAAGAACCCATCATACACACACTGAGTCCCATTATGAATATGTGCCTGATCGCCTGCAGTGGAACATTGCACTGGATCTGTGTAACCATCGCTCTGGGTCTTTAGCAACTGTCTCCAACCAAGCGGAGACCAAAGAGTTAACCCACTTTTTACAATCCTTGAACATTTCTCAGCCCGTGTGGATTGCCAGGAAAGTTATAACACATCTAAAAAGTAGGTTCACTGTGCCATTGCTGACACATTTTATTACTATATTAGCACCCTTTCATTTTTAAAAGTAGTCATTTTATGTATTTTGTCCAAGATGGCTTTCTGCTTGAAATGGAACTGACAATTCTGGCATGAGATGTTTAGCCACAGTGAATAAATGTTTTCCAAGTGTTTACAGTAGGAATAGGAGGACACAGTGGAATTTTATAATTTGGTTACATCGTTTCCAGGAGTTGTGCCAGGATTTTGCATTATTGGTAATGCACCTTTATTGTGTGTGTCTGTGTGTGTGTGTGTGTGTGTGTGTGTGTGTGTGTGTGTGTGTGTGTGTGTGAATAAAAGGTTCCTATGAGACCCTGATTCTGGAGTTCACTGGGCGCTCAGACAGGAAGCATGCTCGTCTCCAACACCAGTTCCCCTCCATGGGCTCAGTGACCGTTTGCACCCGTCTCCGCTTCGATCCAAGCTGCTTTGGGATTTCCACCATCTTCTCTTATTCCATCCAGTCATATATTAATGAATTCCAGCTTCGTGCAAACCTAGTCCAGGGCAAGCCTGTACAGCTGGCTCTGCTGGTCCATGGCATTCATGGGCCGTACCATGAGGCCTTCGACCATGACGATTCCTGGCATTCTGTTTGTGTTTCATGGGACCAGAATGGTGGACGTTGGGTGGTATTTGCAGATGGTCTCGCAGTTTCCAGAGGTGATCGCTTACACAGTTCTGGCAGCATTGGCCCTGACGGTCGTTTTATTATTGGTCAGGAGCAAGACACCTTTGGGGATTCATTTAAGAAGGATGAATCGTTCTCAGGGAGCATCACAGAACTGCACATTTGGGAGAGAGTATTGGACAGCTTTGAAATCTACACCATGGAAAAGGAGTGTTCACCCATTTCCTTTGGGCTGGTGTTCAAGTGGAGTGAAGCGGCCATAGAAATAGAGTCCTCAGTCATAAAACAGTGGAGAGACAACCCGTGTCAAGGTACATTAGTCATAATGAAGCATGAAGCTGAAGCTTACCAGAAAGAACACATCAACAAGTCATCATAAAATCTACACATAAAATCCAGCAGAATAAAGAAGTGTAGAAGTTAAGTTTATACTGTAAAAAACAGAGCAGACTCTTATCTCTTCATAAACTCCTCTATGAAAGTTTAGCATTAGTGTTAAATTCTGCTTACAGTATAGCTTTGGTAAGGCTGGGTGGAGTTGCTATGTAGAAAAACAATCACATAGAGACCATCTGAAAAGCTCTTTGGACTACACACTTTTCAGGAACATGCCAAGATCTTACTTGGCCTGACGTGGTAAACTCCACCCGTTTGACATTCCAACCAGGGTAAAATAAACGTTATGAATAAAGTGCAGATACAACTGGACACATATCTGTTCTGTGTTCATCTGCACCCCACCCTTTAATTTGTCATGTGAGACTGAGTGTTGAAATAATTAGCAATATTAGTTTTTGTACATAAACAGTTTTCCTCCAGAGCACTGAGCTCCAGTGGAATTGTAATGACACTTAGGAAAAGAAAAAAAGTCTCTACTTGTCGTCTGTGAGTAATAGGAGTGATGGTGACTAAAGCTAAATTGGCAGATTCTGAAACTCCCAAACGGTTGTTGTAGATTTTTTGAGAATTGTGTCACTCTGTATCCCACCCTTCAAAACAAACTTCTCCTGTTCTGACATCATTGTCCCTGGTGAACAGTAAGCTCCCAAAACCCTGACTCTCCCTCCTTGAGCTGAAGATTCAGAGAAGATGGTTTTCAGCTACAGTGAGGGGATGTCTTTTCAAGGAAAACTCTCAACAAATGTCATGGTGCTGTATGTGCTGTAGCTCCTGAAGGGCCGTTAAGAAAAAGTCTTCTGGGACAAATTAGTTCAGTCTGCTAGCCTGAGCAAACTGTTACCGATTCAGCTGAATGTTGTAACAATTATTATTTTACTTAGCATCAGTAGTGTAGTGAAAGATCTGGTCTTTTTTGAAAGTTTAACATTAGACTAATAATAAAACATTTTACACTTATGAAAGAATTATTTCTAAAAACATAACAAGGACTTTTAAGTGTGAGTAAACTTTGTCATTTTATTTAACATTAACAAAGCCTTTGCGTAATCTGAACCAAATGCTACTTTTTACTTAATCTGCAATCGCTGCATTATCAATAATCTTTACCTCGAATTCTAGTGCTTTAGTTAATCTTACTCTAATTATAGGATAACAGATCAGGGGACACCTATTTGGGTCACTTTATACTATATCACTAACTTAATTCTTTGACTTTCATTTTTATGACAGTATGTGTCACTTAGTCCTAATGTCTGTCTTTAATTTCCCCGTGCTTAGTATGACTACTAACCCTGGCTGTTTCCTTCTACAGGTAACATCAGTGTGTTACAAAATCGAGTTCTGAGTTCCCTCCTGACTGATAATCCTTTGCGAAATCAAACCTTGACCTTGGAGTTTTTCGGCATCCCTCAGGCTGAAGAAGAATGTGGCATCTTTGACCCACTTATCGGGAATTTGACTTTTACCAAGTGTGATTCAATGAGAGGCGCTGTCTGCAAATTTAGGAAAAGTGCCAGTGATAAAAGTAATGCCAGTTGCATTTTTATGTGCTTAGATGTGATCTCATGATTTTGCTGTTTCATACAATGCTCCAGTTATTTAAGTATTGCAATAATAATAATAACTCAGTACACCTTTTTTTTGCAGTTAATATTTGTGTTGTATATTTAATTAAAAAAAAAAAATCTTGTTGATATTGTCTACATGTACTAGGTAACATCAGTTGTAAATTATTTCATTTATGAGGCTAACTATATGTTTGTCCCTGTCTGTGGCTGTAGTGGTGGATATTTTGAGTTTACCGAAGACACCATTCTTCAGCAGATTGAGATTTGATCCTCTGAACAAACCTGTGAGTTGGACCGTTTAGTTGTTTGTATCTTTTTTATCAGGAATATTATTGGCCATTTCAATCAAGGAACAGGAACACATCTTGATTACACCCTCAGAGGCAGTTCCATAACTAAATGATTCTTTGTGTGATGGTAATCTCTCAATATTACAGCAACACGAATGGCCAATCTAATGTGCACTTGTCATTTTTAAAAGCAAAATTACAGTGGAGGAAATCATTAATTTCTTTTAATTAAGCATTAATTATTTCTTTATTTTCAGGAAACTGAGGAGTTTAGTGTAAACACCTCCTTAGATGGAGACTTGACTTCAATGCAGCATCTGACCCATGCAGTTCTGCATATGATGGAGGCTGGAGGTCCAAACCTCCTGACCTCCACTGATGTCCACTATCTATCCCAAATGATTGAACTGGACTTGTCTGCAGTCGCTAGTGCCCACACAACCGGAGCAGACACAGCAGAAGTCATGGTATCCATTGCCACCTACTATGTAAAGTTGGCAAGTTTGATGCTGGAACCTCACATGGCTGCACAGTGGATGGGTGTGACTGAAGATGGGGTGAGTGGGAGGTTTCTATCTATGTAAATTTACCACAGTTCTCCCCTGTAAAAAGGCTTTAGCAGCTTGATTGTATTAAATTCAGTAGTTGTTAGAAATCCATAATCCATGTCTTTCTAGCTTTATAATGTATTTTTTCCACACTGCTGTAATTTTAGGTATGGTTACACATCATTGTTTTCTTGTTGTTGTAACTGTCATGATCTTGTTTTTCATACACAAATATGCACACTGTCCAGCCAAAACAAGTCACTACTGGAATTTAATAAATAAGTAAGATCTTCCATTGAATGATTCCTGCAGTGATTAGTATAATTCAGATGACAGTTATTTAACCCTAACTGATGCAGTGAGTAGGTTCTAATTTTTTGAATGGCAGTGTGTGAAGGCATATCCTATAGATTTTGAAAATATGTTACTCTTTCTCCTTTTTACACAGCACTTCTGTTCCAGGAATACTTTGCCTCTTGCCTTCTGTGTAAATGAAATGGTGAGATCCCCTCTGTCATGGCTCTGTAACGCCTCTGGAGGTATTAACAGAGGCATGATCAAGGTGGAATTATGACTCCAGAAGATGGTGAACCCCACTCCTGTGAGACAACGGGCGCATATGGAGGCACTAGCATGGATACTGCTCAACTTCATGCCAAGGGTGCTGCAGCTATGTGCCATTTTCACAGCTACAGGACCTGTAGCCACAACACTCGCAGTGGCTGCCACAGAATCCATGTCAGTGTCTTCATATACGTTGCTGCCCATTTGAATCCGTAACGCAGGTCAACTGTGTAAAAGTCCAGCCTGTCTCACCTCTGTTACTTGTTTGGCTTGGCTGTGGAATTCAGTCAGTGGGGGAAAAAAGGTGTTATCACATCTTGCCTTTTTCTCTCTGTGTAAAAGTGGCTTCTGTTTCATTCACCTACATTCATTGAAGAAAAGTAGAAAAAGAGATGAGTTAACTGAGACTAACTGAACTAAAGACATGCTCAACCCATTATAACAATCTGGAATGAGTGGTGAACCATCGATCTGGTCAGAAAAAAAAGTCTTGAGTGACATCTAAAATGTCAATTTTTTGATTTATTTTTTTTTTTAAATTGTAAAACTCTAAGAGCAGAACTTCAGGCTGCATTTAATAATAAGTTTCTACAGGCATAAATTGAAGAGAGCACAAGAGATTAAGATCAAACAGTTGTGTAGCTTTAAGAAAACCACTTTTCAGAGATGTTAAAAAAAATCATCAGTTTGCTTGTGAGCATAAAGATGGGACTGTGGAGCAATGATCAAGGTCATGTGGTCTGATGCATCCTGTCCAAGCATGTGGGTCTAGTGTTATGATCTGGGGTTGCTTCAGTTGGCCAGGTCTACGTTCACCAACATTATGAGTTCAAAAAATAAGTTCAGCTTACTACCTGAATATAGAGTATGACCAGGTTTTCCCAGCATTTTTTTTATTTTCAGATGGTACATGTATATTCCAAGAACCCTTTTCCAGGATTCACTGGTCTCAAATTGTGACAGAGGGGCTTAAGGAGCATGAGACATTATTTTCACACGTGGACTAGACACTACAGTATCCAGACTTTTTTCATCTTTGAGAATTGTGGAGATGGGCTAAAGATTTTATACAGCAGTTTGACTTTCCCTTCAGCAATACAAGATCTTGGCCAAAGATCAGTGCAACACTAGACAGAATTTAATGTTGTGATATTACATAAGCTTATCATAAGAATAATACAGAAAAAGTAAAGTAATCAAAGTTGAAGACAGTCCCACAAAATAAAAGCATGTGTAACTTCTTTGGCTGGACAGTGTATAATATAATTGGCAATTCTCTAAAGAAATCAAAGACAATGGTGAAATAATTTTCAGCTTCCATGTCTATAAAGTTAACCTTTTCCATCCATTCTCCTCTGAATTTCAGTTTGAGTTTAGTTGTTGTCACTGTGTTTTTTTCTACAGGTTAATGTTGGGCCATTTACCATTGTTAAGACCATTGACAGTCTAACTGAAGCTCTTGCAGACATGCTGTCCCCAGAGAGAAGAGGCTTCACTCTCTCTACCAAGAACATAGGTAAGAAAATATATCTCAATGTACCTCAAAATACAGTTTTTGTGTAGACGACATTTGTTAGTAAAATGGAGAATGATAATTGATAATGATAATAATTTTATTATATTTATGCACAAAACTGTTAGCGTTAGATTTTATTTGGGGAAAAAATTGTTGTGTGAAGGTTGCAGACATCAGTATTAATGGTTCTGTCTTTTTGCATTGTTTGCACAAAACATACAGAGATAGATATATGAGCTTTGGAACACTGTTTAGAAGACAGCCTGTAGAGGATAAAATACATTCTTTGATTTTTATCTATGCTTTGTGTTGTAATAAACTCCTTTCTTGGCGTGTCCTTGGTGTTTTTACTACCAGATGTTTACATGAAGTGGCAAAGGCTTTCTGAAGCAAGCTCTCCTCAAGTCTTCAAGCCATCTGTGCTCAGTTCTCAGACCGCCGGCAGCAGCGGTCAGGATGATCTGCTTATATCTGACTCTGAGCTTCAGAGGATACATGCTCTTGGTAGGAACCATACATGCACTAGAAAATGCACCTGTTCTCAAATAATAACAAGAACATACACACTGATGCAGACCATATGTACACATATCATCATGGTTTGGTGAGAGGACATACATGGTAGGAGATGCTCAAAACAAACCTGTCCTGCTTTTTCCACTTGTAGCTAATGGTAATTTCTCCCTGACTGAAATTCACTAAAGTAGAATTATTTTTTTCTTCAATCAAAAAATGCACTACTCACCCTGTCTCAGACCAATATTTATGACTAATGCACCTTGTTTTTAATTTCACCTCGTACATACCCTTTATTACCTTATACATTTTATATGCTGCATATATTTCTTATATATGTGGTATAGATTTGGCTTTATGTATATTTTCAGTATTTCTTTGTATTTTCATGTATTTTCAGTATATATTTTCAGTGTAATTTTTGTGTGATATTTTTTTATTTACAGTCTTTCTTTTGCACTTAAAGAATCTGCTGCTAAATTTATTTTTTTTGTGTGTGTTTTCATCCTGCAACATTGACAATAAATATCTATCTATTCTGTTCTATCCTATACAATATAGGGGAAACACTGACATTGTAATTTTTATTTTTTTTTAACCCTGTGGTATATATATTATGATATGAAAAAGTACTCAGGTGTATATAATAGCTGTGTGGTGCTGACGTAAATGGTCAATTGAATTAGTTGTTACCTCTTGTTGTGGCAACAGGTGCAAGGCACAATTGACACAGAATACATATTCCAGTATCGTCCTTGTAGCCGAAATAATTCCTGATAACTGACATTACTTTTTTTTTTTTGGCACCAGCTCTCCATTTATGATGATTTTCTCATTTTTCAATGTTGTTACCAGTGACTGAACCCAAACTGATTAAGAATGACTGTTATTGGTGGATTACTGTGTTCAGTGTCAGGTACCCTTGAAATTAGATGAGAGCATGTTGAGTTCATTTGCCTCCTACATCGCAGGACCTGCGACGTGACTACTGCGCACACATACATTGCAATAAAGATCCTCAAATGATATATTACAGCTTTTATACATTAATTATATACAGCTCTAATTCTACTCTATTCAGTTGTATTCTATTCTAAATTCTATCGTCACATTATAGTATTGATTTCCATGGCATTAAATTTGCCATGATTATTTTGACATATTTTCGATTATGTAAAAATTATAACTGTAGTATTATATATGCAGTCCTGTTAAATATTGTTTCTACTGCCCATTGAAACTGGCTCCATGGCCTTATCTGAATTAAAGTCTGTGTTGTGACCAAGAGGAACATGTGTCCTTGTGGTGCCAAAAACAAAGTGGAGGTGTCAAAATAGTACTCCTGAAACAGTAGTTTTAAGGAAAAAAATGGATGCATTAAAAACTAAATTAAAGTTGTTGTGCTTCTTTTTACTTCTCTACCAGGTTATGAAGAGGTGATGTTTATTCACACACACTACAGTCATCTGAGTGAGATTCTGGGGCATGAACAGGAGCCTCCACTAAAAAGGTTAGCTGCGTTACCTGTTTTTTCTCAGACTTTAGATGTTGATATTTATTCAGAAGTGGAATTGCACTAACAAGTCATTTATTGCTTCCTTCTGCAGAAATCCCCCACAACACCTGGCCTCTGCTGTCATATCGGCCACTATCCGTGATGCCTCCAAGGCACAAATCATCCCTGTTGCTGTCCAGTATACCCTTACCTCATCACATGTGGTACAGTCCATGGGTGGGGGTAGGGTGTTTACATAGTTTCTTTCCTTATTACCAGTTAAAATCAGTCCATATCATCAGCTCTGTGGGATTTTTAACTACACTATTTTGAGTCACCTGAACTAGACAAAACTCTATTGAATTTAGGCTGAAAATGCAGCTTTTGTAAAATGTAATCATTTTGGCTTTTTCTCAAGTCACAAACATTTATTTCAAAAATGGAAATTCTGACAGATGGTATTCTTTTGTACACAAATAAAGTGGTTTTCTTCGGTTCTTTGTTTCACTCATCACATCATTTTTGAGTATATAGTATATTGTTCATCTCTCCAGCAAGCTGCACCAGACTTTCAGTTAAATTACTTTTTGCTGGTAGAAAACTAGGAATACAGTTAAAAACAGGAAAGAGTTCATTTCTTTGTCTGTATCTCTAGGTGGAATATTCACAGCAAGTTACTCCTGTTTGTGCATTTTGGAATTTCAGCTTAATGTAAGTATGATCAGTAACAGTAAAAAATAAATCAGACTGTTAAATGAAGGTGTACTACATTTAAGTCAGGGCAAGATATCTGTAAATACTCAATAATATGTTACAGTATAATGTGAGATATTTTTTAGATGGATGGAAAGACAAACTTCTATCTACAATCTATTTATTATTTTCCTATTTAGAAATGATTTGTCTTGAGTTTGAAGCAAATTGACCAGTGTGTGTTTTTGTGCTTGTATATGTGTGTAATGGGGTATAGGCTTGCCAATAGCTGGTCCAGTGATGGTTGCAGGGTCGTCTTTGCAGGCTCTGATGTTACTTCATGTCTGTGTAACCACACAACCAACTTTGCAGTGCTGATGAATTACCTGGAGCCAAAGGTAATGTATGGAATTCATTAAATAATTTTCATGCAGTAGATGTTATAAAAAAAAAGAAATTACATACAGTAAATGCTTTTGTAAACCAGTATCATTAATTATTACTTAATGTATGTACTTATCACTTAATGTTATGAAATTTGTGTAGTACTTGTAAACCTTAAAACAATGCACAGACAGTTACTTTATGGAAATTGGAATTGCAGGACAATTTACTTACCAGCAGGTGTCACTCTAAGTGTACCTGTGCTGTTGTAGAATGCACACTGTGCCTGAAAATGTTGTTTATAATATTAAAATAATAAAATACTCATAATCACATCAGTAGTATTGCATTAACACTCAAGCTGTAGAATTACTGCAGATATTCAGTAATGTCACGCTATCCCGGGTTTGGCACGGCTGCTCATTAACCACTTGGGCTGTCTGACAACATTCTCCCCTCTCTCTCACTGTTGTGCCTTCTGTCTTAGTGGAGTCATGAGGAGGAGCTCATCTTGACCAAACTGACGTTTATCGGCTCTGGTGCCTCTCTTTGTGCACTAGTGGTGACCTTGATGCTTTTCACTGTGCTAGAGTGAGTGATCTTACCTTTGTTGCCAACATGGCTGCCTATTTTCAGCTGCTTTTAGAACCCTGCATGCACGTAGTGTCAGTACATTTAAAAAAATGCTTATTATGTTCTTTTGTTCTTTGCTTTGCTGTTTTTTCAGTTTCTACAATAGAAATATTAATACAGCACACTACATATGTTATATTTATTTTATTTATATTTATTTTGTATTCATCACCATTATGTATACACTTTGATATACTCTGAAACACTTAAAACTCACAAAGCTCCTGTTAGTTAGGAAGAGAATTAGACAGAATTAAAATTTTAATAGTTACAAATGCAGTGTACTATATACGTATATCATAATGACAATACAAAAAAACTGATGCAAATTGAATAATCAAATTTTAAAGGTCTGCAGCAGTCTATTCCTTCTTTTTCCTATATTTCTTTATATATTTGGGGTGGAAAATACTGATGGCATACAATGACCTTTAATGTTAATAGTGACTTGGAATCTTGTCAGTTTAAGACAAAGGTTGAAAATTGACAAATTCATACATTGTTGTACATTCACTCTTAAAATCCTCACTAGTTTAGTTGTACAAGCAGAATTGTTAATCAGGTTAATTGACTGTTAAAGTTTTTATGAAGTAAGTGCTACATGTTACCATGAAAATAACTATGCACC
>JAPSES010000258.1:10116990-10134893 GCA_029822895.1 Maxillicosta whitleyi
CGGAACATATTCAGAGTTATTCAGATAACTATAGCATAAAGAACATGCTAACACGTTTACCAAACCATCAGTGTCACATCAAATCACTAAATTCAATCAAATCTTCATCCTCGGTGTCACTTTGAAACAACTCCGCCCACTCCAGAGGTAGAAGAGGCGGAGCTTCCTTTTCTGCGTCACTTACGTCAGTTACCGCCAATGTTGAAATTATCAAGACAGGCCTAGAGCACCCTCTGGTGGTTTAGTGTGAAAATAAACAACAATCTCTAAGCAATTACACAATGGAAATAGACATGTGAAATGATACAATAATGTGTTAATAATTTCACACATAAGTGGCTCCAGAGTATAAGTCACACCCCCGGCTGAAAAATACGGTAAATTCATTCAAGTTAATTATATCAAAATACAGAAAAATTAAGAAAAAATTACTCTTTTACCAAGATATTGCCACCTGCATGTCAAAAACAAGTGTCTCCATCCACTTCCATTGATCCAACTCCATGGTTTATACTGAGGAATCAATGTTGTAGAAGATGACAATGTTTCCATGGTAACTGCAGAGACTCTGAACGTCCAAATGGGTCATATTTGATGACCATGAAAAGATGAAAAACTACAAACTATGAAACAAACTATGGACAAACTATGAAAAAACTGCGATTTATAATCCGGAAAAACGGTAATTTATCATAGCTGAGAGAAGCTTGAAAAAGAGTCTGTTTCATTTTATCCATTACTTTCCATTCCTGCTGTGCAACTCAAAACTGATGTGGTTAAATGTCAAGTAAAATGAGCAGTTGAAGCGACAACAAAGGAGCATTTTTATATAACCTGGAAAGCACTTTTTTATATAGCGAGTCAAAAGCGATGACAATTTTCTGCTATTTTGAGTTAAAATAGCAGGATTAAAAAAAAAGAAAGTATATTCAGGTCATGAGTGGTTTTGTTCATATTTGCATCACTGTTCTTAAAAGATACATCATTAAGGTCATGGTTTGAGCCGAACCGCGGCAGATTCTGAATTTCCATGGAGATCCATCAGTACAAGGCCACACAGGATGCATCTGTTAAGAGACAGATGGCAAAGTACATAATGTAAAAGGAGGCCAAGAAACACAAAACAGAAGCAAAAAGGGAACAAAGGAAAAACACAGCAGATCTTTGTGTTTCTGCTTGTTTTCTTTGTGTTTTTAAATTCAAATATGCAACAAAACGCAGGTGGTCCGTGCACATTTGCATGCACAGTCACCTAAAGGAGGAAGTGATGCAATTCTTTGTGAATCATGATCGTGTAAAGCAGGGGTGTCAGAGTCATTTTACTTCAGGGGGTCAGTAAAATAATAAAATAATAATATATAAACACAATCAACTAAAGGTTTTTTTTTTTTCTGTAGTTTTAGAGTGAAAGCGCAAAAGTTAAATTACATTATGAAAATGTTTACTTGAACATAATATGAACAAATAGGAACAACCTGAAAATTAGTGCAGTTTTAACAATATTACTGCGGGGTTTTAAAAAGTATTAAAAAGGGATAAATCAAAAATTTAATTGACTTTTTAATGGCCTTAAAAGGTGATAAATTCGGTCAAAAGGTTTTAATTTTTTTAATTAATTATTTAATTAATTTTTCTTTTGGGCAGTGAGTGGTTTCATTTTGATGAAATAGGCTCAATAAAATAAATAAATCCTATCTTGCTTGCGCCGCTATTTCAAAAACGAATGTGTGATATGAACTTGATATTGACGTCATATCAATGCATTGTATTCATTGGTTAGTAACTGTAACTAATGCCCTGTTGCGAAATATGCAACAGAGTCTGGTAATGATGTAAGTAAGTGTTGGATGACAAAATGTACGTGCATGTCACAAAATCTTTCTGATTGATACTTGGTGCAACTCAATGTCGTGGTGGTTGTAAAAACCATCTGAAGGTAGTAAAAAAAAAAGGTATTAAATGGTAGTAAATTTGACTCAAAGATTGCTGTATAGACCCTGTATATGTATCTAGAGATTTTACTGTATGAAACTCCATTAAGCCATCTATATCATGCCTTTCTTTCAACAGATTATAGAATGTTATCATTTCTATTTAGCAAATTTACAAAAACACAAAGGGATAGTTTAGCAAATCACTCACAGACTAAGTTTGAACTGAATAGTAAAGTTCATTCTCATTCTCTCTGTCCATAGCATCCCCAAATCTGACAGAACATCCATTCATAAGAACCTTTTCATCGCTCTGATCTGTGCACAGGTGATTCTGCTGTGCAGTGGCTCAGCCATTCACAACAAGGTATGAGCAGAAAACTAATGTGTGTGGTTCTGTTGAATGAACATAAAGTCTGAAGTGTTGTCTACCCAAGATGATATCAGATCTCCTATCAGCTGATCAACTGTTAGAGTCATGAGAGATGGTTTATTTAAAATAAAATTCTGAAATGGATTATTAATATTGTTCCACGCCTAAAACGGTTAAAGACACGCTCACTAAACTGGCTGTATGCCATAGCTGCTTTATACAAGTGATGACTCATATAACATCCATCACTTAGAGCACATGGCTGAGTCTATCAGTGGTCACTCAAGGGCCTGTAGTTAGTTTGACCCCTGGTCCTTTGACCTAAGGTCATGTCAGGGTGGGATTTGCTCCTGGGGGCAGATGGTCATTTATTTTGGGGATCATTTTTCTGTTTTGTTTTGATAAATTTAGAAAAAAAAAAACAGTCAGGCCATTTTGTGTTAAAGTATTAATTATATGACCCAATCTAGGTTTATTAACATAGAATTTCAGTGGAGTGGTTTGCTGTAATAGAATATATTATTGGTTTTGGGAGGAACTGAACAGGCCGTTGTAATAGATTCTGTATGGTCTATTTCAACATGTGATTAACAATGATTTGTAAAATCAGTCTGTGAAATAAGTACAATATTTTTTTATTGATTTCTTTTTTTTTTTTTTACATTTTGAATGCACTTAAGTTCAGTAAGTAAAGGCATATGTCACCAAATTGATGAAAAATTGGTATTTAAAGGATATATTGTGGAGGACATGTGTATATCATCCACAAGCATGCCTTAAACATGTCTGACTCCATGTCTGTATCTGTAGGTGGCCTGTACACTTGTTGCAGCGCTGCTTCATCTCTTCTTCATGGCAGCATTTAGCTGGATGTTGGTGGAGGGTCTGCTGCTGTGGAGCAAGGTGGTCGCAGTCAACCTGAGTGAGGACCGGCACATGAAGTACTACTATCTCATCGGCTGGGGTACAGTGGATTAACACATTAACACACTTTACTATATGTTAATTAAGTGTTTTACTGCTTTATATACATGTTCTGTTTTAATGTGATGCTTTGCTCTAGCCCTTTGCCCCCTCCTCTTTTATCTGTTGTTTGATACATGTATGTCTTTCCTTAATTCTCTCTTCTTTAATTTTCTACCTTTTTCTCTCCGTCTTCCCTGCAGGTCTGCCAGTGCTGATAGTCACTATCACACTGGCATCAGCCTCAGGCAAGTACTCAGCTGACGGCTACTGTTGGCTCAGTGTCCAGAATGGTGTTATCTGGGGCTTCGCTGGGCCAGTCATCTTCATCATCATGGTCAGCAGCTTGAAACCAAATCCTATCATGATTTAATTTCACTTCACAATATGAGGGACACCCATCTATCTATTCCTTCTCTAGTATCTCTCTTTGTGCTTCCATGTGGATTTTACCAGAATTTAAAAAATATTAATAGATCATTATAGATAAAAAAAGGAAAAAGGAGTTTATTTAGTCCAGGTACCTCTACAACTTTAACTTCTCTTTTTCTCCTCTATAATTTTCTTCCCATTTCATCCTGTATTTTTCACATCTACCTTCCCTTTGCTGTTCCCTGTTTTCATTTTCTTTCATATGCTTTCTGTTACTCTTTCATTGTTTTTCATATGTTTTATGCTCACTTCTTCCTCTCTCACCTCTTTCTGTTTGTTTCTGTGTAGGTGAATATCATGGTTTTAACTCGAGTGGTGGTCATCACCATCTCCACAGCCAAGAGGAGGTCTATTATGCTGGCCATGGGTGCCAGTCCTGTTGAACAAGCCTATGAACAGATCAGGTACCGGCCACAAGGAGGCGCCATTTGTCTTTTTTCTTTTTCTTTTTTTTTTTTTTTTTAATTATTTGTCCAGGCCTTGGAGCAGACAGGCTTTAGTAACTGGGCATCACATAAAAAAAAAGCAGCCGGAAGATTTGTATTGGATTTGTCATTTTAAAATAGCAAGCCTCTTTTATCAAACAAGAAAGGAATACATTCTGAGTGGACTGCATTAGTCAAAGAAAAAATAACACTTGTAATGTTTAAAACATGCAGAATGCTGCCTTTAATTCAGAAGGATGTTATAAAATTAAATAAATCCATATTCTATTTCAGGATTTTAATTTATCTTGCACTATTGATCCAGAATTATTATTAAGAGTATTTTGAATAGCAAAGCCAGTGGCAGAGTAGGACACTACTATTTGTAATATTTATGTTTAGCTCTTATATGATTATTAAGGATTATGAAAAATCATGATAATATTTGAGTGTAAAATTCTAGATATTTTAGTGTACGAACGTTGGATAGATTAGATTTAAGAACTGTGATCAAAGTAAAAATGAAGACCTGTGGCAGTTACAGTTCAGAAATGCAGTGATAGAGAATTGGCTTAAATATATCAACTGATATATTACTGTAATGTCAAAAACACCTGTTTATCGTATTCCTTGCAGGTGTCATGCAGTTTTGTTTTCTTCACTTATTTCAACATTGGATGACGAAATCCACAATAATTTTTTATTGAGTGTTTTTTAAGGTCATTTAAAGTCTAAGCAACAGTGAGAAGGGATACAAATTCAGTAATAATTGTTGCCTGTTAAAAACACAAATACTGTCTTTGTCACTGTTTTTCTGTGTTTAACTTTGGAATCAGTGTTTGTCAATTAGACTGAAAACAATGCAAAGTGCGTCCCAGCAGATTCCCTCAACGCTCTCGTGTAAATCTATCAGTGAAAATCATGTTAAAGTGTATGTTTTCTTATTCCCTTAGCCCTCCTAGGCACACAGTAGGTGCTCTATGAGGGTTTTTCAAAGCTGGCCTTGAACCATTTGGCACCCGTGGGTGGCAGCCATCTCGGAAACTCAAACACATTCCTCCGCTGAACAAACTAGGGCCCACAGCCGGTCCATGTCACATATTCAGGAACACACACACAGCTGGTGCGGTTTGGCGGTCACCTGAGCGGGAAGCTAATTCCACTCTAAACAGAATTAAGGCGGATTTAAGGTGGGAAGTTGTCACCCAATGAGTCTCCCCAGCCGCACAGTGTTGTGTATGGAACATCCAGTTTGCCAAAGCCGCTCAAGTTTGGTCCAAAACGACATGAAAAACTGAGAAAGCCAGCTTGGAGCTCAGAATGATGAGGGTGAATTTTTTGTGAGCACACTCAACCAATCAAACAGTTTACAGTCCTGGTCCATGTTTATGTGTGCATGTTGTATTTTTTCCCACATGCATAAGTTTTTATATTCATTTCTATTTGTGTGAACACAGAGCTGCGGTGAAAGCAGTGTTGGTGTTGCTGCCTATTCTCGGACTGACGTGGCTGTGTGGCGTCTTGGTGCCTTTCTCCATTGTCATGGCGTACATCTTTATCCTCCTCAACTCCCTGCAGGTACACATACATAAAAATACACAACAGATGAATCCAGTGTGCGTAATTTTAAGAAGTAGAATAAATCAAAGTTGGATGAGTGTTTGTATTAGTTTGATTGATTGAGTAGAAAAAGACAAAAAAAAAAAGACAGAGGGAATGTACAATATTTGCATTTGAAAACAAAAAAAAATACACATATAATATCTATCATATATGCATTTACACCTGTGCAGACATAACCATACATATGTTCATCTGACTGGTTCTGTGTATTTTATGCCCAGGAGGGAGTGGAGGGAATGGAGTGAAGTAGAACTTATTTACTCCCATCCCATTCCTTAGTCCATTCCTGTCAGGAATTAATTTGTAAGAAAAAATGCATGCATGATTGTCAAGTTCAAGGAAATTATTTCCCAATGTTTTATAGAAGATTTAATCTCTAGAAGACTTTGTTTATCAGCAAAAAGTGCATGTATTAGAAAAATATGATAGATATTTGACCCCGTAATTCATTATTCATATTTAAAATTAAGGATTCTCCCACTGCTGACATTTAAAAACACATCACTCTATCATTATTGTTGTAGGTGGTTTACTGGTAACACAAACACAACATGTTTTGGTACCTAAACCGTAATGAATTGCAGCATCTATCTATTTTAATAAAGAACCAAAATAATGTCAAAACTTCCAAGCAACTTTAAAAACTTCAACAGCTGATGGACTTTTAGCAGTTTTATTCTCGTCAATGAGAAACAGAAAGGTTTTCCATTATGCATTGTAATTCTGCCCTTCTCTCTTGGCGAGGGTACACACACTGTCAAGGTTTTTATTTGTCAGTGACAAGGCTGAGGCAGAAAGGGGGGAAAAAAGACTCTTGGTCTGGCTTGTGTTAAACAGGTGCTTCATTTTAACAAAAGGAAGTCGATTTGTACTGTTTGATTGTTTCCTCTTTTTGTATTCAGAGATTGTTTGTGATTTATAAGTGTTTATGCATTTCTTAAATATTTGTTGGTGGGCATTTTTGTGACTTTATTTGATAAATGATCGTAGAAAAGAGACAGAAAATAAAGGAAGACAGAGGAGGGATGACATGACCGAGAAGTGAACTGGAGGCACTGAAGTTCAGTACTGTTACTTTCATTCACTGGGCTAAAGAGGCCTGTAGATGGGTGCTTTTAATGGTGGAATTAAGAATTTAATTAAATTTTAACTAATGTTTCCACAAGCTGTATATTCATTAACGCCACAGCGGTATTTAAAAATGGTCACAATATAGAAAAAGTAATGTTAATTCCAATGCATCTTCATTTCCTACCGCACTGCAGTGAGGAGGAAGATGTTGAAGATGCATTCATGTAATTCACTGCAGCAAACATACAGATCCACATTACCCAGCTTCCCCAGCATGTCTGGATCAACTGCTGCGATTTGTAGTTGTTTTTTAATCAGCTGTATCTTTAACTGAGCTGTATATTTAACAAGAAAATCAATAGAGGTTTTAGCTGCATTCTGATCATTAAACGAGGCTCCTTGGTTGCCATAAATAGTTTCTGTTTCGCCCTCATATCTAATTATATTTTTCCATGTCGACAGTAATTAATACAGAAGGCTTTCTGGCTCTTCTTATTATATGACTGCTCTTCTTCACATGTTAATACATCACATGGATTTTCAGTTTCATAGATCCATCTGTCTCGGTATGTTCAGCTGTCCACTTGTCAGTCTTCCGGTTCTCTGTTTAACTCTACCTACTTCTCTCAGACCATGACCTGTCTGTCTCATCTATATTTCTGCCAATCAATTTGACTTTCTTACCTTAATTATAACAGTGCAAATTGCCAGAGGACACACTGAGGATGTGTGCATCCTGTGCAACCCAAAGTAAATCTCTGCTTCTTACCTAATGCTCCAATTCCTAATCACTGTTATTTTTCATTATTATTCTGTCTTAATCTATTTAGCTACATTACTTCTCTTGTCTCTTTTAATATGTGCCGACTGCAGGTAGCTTATTAACTGCACTACAAAGTGACACATTTCTATGTAGGCAACATATTCCATTTGTTTCAGGGGGCTATAGCTGACCTTGATGAGAAATAGATTTTAAAAAAGAAATGCTTTACATTATTTACAGGTTGGTTGCTTTTATTTTATTTAACTCATTTGATTAACAAGGTGACATTCAGTAGTGATCACACTACTGCTGAAGCCTAAAGTGAAACAAGAGTTTATATGTGTTAGGCTATATGTATCACATGATTGTAGGTATGTTTATTTGCGTGTGGTAATGTTTTTCTTGAGCAACCAGCTGCTGTACTAATATTTAAATATGTAATGCGTCTTTAAAAAGCCTGAATTGATTGATCAAGACACAACGGGTACAGGGAAGGGCAGCTCCGTTGTCACACCCTGTTGACCCGACTGCTCTACTTCTGCATAGGGTCTACAAATCTTTAGAATAATAATCCTTATCCAGTTTTCCATGGTTTGAGGGAATTCTGTGTGAGTTGCTAAGTTTTGAAGATGTGAAATGTCTTACGCTTGTGTCCCTGTTTTAGTTAATTTTAGAGATATGTGAACACAACTATATATTTCAGCATTTTTAATACTATGATGACAGAATCTATTCTCTGTAGATTGTCTACTCTGTCAAAAAGCAAACTATACTGTAAAACAGATTATGGTAACTGTTGATGTAGTTAAGGTTTTCCTGTAGTTTCTGTAGATAGTGAACTTTTCCTTGCCCGTTAAGTGATGCATGTAACAGGGAAGGGACTAATTCCAACATCTTGTGTGCCAGAACAATTATCTTTACAGTATATAAATCTTTTATATTTTATAGATTCTTTTTTTCCTGATTTAATTTACCCAATTGCTGTGATGTATATTTTGACATAATATTTTGATTTAGTTTTTAAAAGAGAAACATGAAGCATTTTTTTCTTTTCCTTCTCCATGTGATGCTTTATTTGTTAATTAGACCCTGTATTACCGTAGACACTTTTGCTTTGTAGGTGTTGCTGCTGATCCCATTGGGATGAGGTATAGCACAGCTGAACATAGTCCCTCCATAATAGCTACTCATAAAGATGATGAAATGTATGAAACCTTAACAATACTGCATGCAAATCCTGAGCTGCTAGGCAGGAGATAAAAAAAATAAATAAATAAATATAAACACACTTTTTTTTTTTTTTTTTTTTTTTAGGAAATCGTTTTTTATTTGTGGCTGTTGTATTTTCAATGGGGCCAGCCAAAGCAATATAAAGCTTAAGCGGCAAGCCTTTACTGTTAAATCAATAAAACAGATAATGTTGACAAGCCTTTTTCATTGCACTCCCTCTTGCCCTCCCTGGTCCTCTCCTCTTCTCCTTTCTTGACAACACTTTCTGAAGTGTCTCTACTGTTGCTGTTTATTCTCTCAATAGACCTGAGCCCACCATTAAGAGTAAACACACTGTATGCCTGACCTTAATGCATGCCATACGCGCTGACCTCAGTATCCAATCCAAGGCCTTTGAGTTTTACTTGGGTTTCATTAACTGATAGCAGATGATTTTATGTTTGAGTCTGAACAGAGCATACTCACTTAGATTTTAGGAAGGGACTATCTTGAAGAACCATATTTACATGTGTAAGACAGGCTCATGCTTGGATTTTTTTTTTTTTTTTTATGTTTCATTGCTGGTGTACTCTTATGAGGGATAAATCAAATGGCTCTGTTTACAGTAGCGGGAAGGATAATACATATTTTGTTTTTTCCATTAGTATTCACTCCTGTTTGAAATGTATTAGTTTGCATTTTAAAGTCAAATGGTAGTGAAATTCAATAACACCAGGGCAGCTTTTCATTATCAGATATCAAAATTGCACTTAGAGTAATTAGTGAGTGCTGAAAAGGATTATTAAGGAGCAAGTTCGATGTGGATATTGTGGTTCCCTGACGCTTAACTTCCTAGTCTGAGTGAGTTTTTATGAACATCTTCGCCATAAATAGAGGCATGCCTCATCTGCTTCCTTATCAAGCCAGAGATAAATAGCAAGGTGTGTGTGTGTGTGTGTGTGTGTGTGTGTTAAGGGATGGTGGGCTCTTTGGGTAGCCCATAAATCGCTCCACCCTCCGTCATCCAATCTCTGGGCAATGTCATTCAAAACCCCCGCACTATCCATTACTTGGATATAATAGGCTCCTGGCCATGCAGTGTCCATCTTATTATTAGCCCATAACTTCAAACTATCAATAACTTTGAGCTGCGGAGGCAGAGTATGGGTGAAGTTAAAGGAGGAGAGGGAGAAAACAAGGTAGAGGAGTGAAGGAAGTTAGGGAGTTGGAAAGAAAATGTTAGGGTAGTGATTGTCTTGCATAAGTTGCCAGGTGTGTGAGCGAGTCCCTGTGGTTTTATTTTGTAAACTTAGCAGGAAATGTATTTGTTAAGTGCACATTCTTTTTCTTTCTGTCATGATGGTTTGCTGCCTGTGGAGGGCAACCCCGTACCTTGTCACTACAGTCTGAAAATACTGAGAAATCAGTGCAAGAATTAATTTAATCTTTTATCTTTGCATTAAGATCTTTTATATCACAGAAAATGACGACAATATATTGCTTTTCTTTCAATGTGAACAGACTGTCAAGTGTTAATGAGATTTTACAGGCATTCCATAAAGCTTTGGAAGCAAAAACTCTTTCAGTTCACTCAGAGGTGAACATGAGTTTCAAAAAGAAACTAACCATATGTGTATTACAGAATTGTAGGTGTGTATTGTTCGGCAGTTCATAATTTCAGTAGAAAAGGTATGCAGAGTTGACTTGACATCACTTTCTGATGACCCTAAGCTTGAAGTGGTTATAAATTTAAAAAAAAGCACATAGTGGAATCACAGTCCTTTTCATGTGTAGGCAGACATTTTTTATATATATACATAAAGAAATCCTTTCATTCAATGTAATAATTTTTTTGATGATTGAATTATTTTGTAGGACTGCAGGGTGGTTCAGGTTATTGCACACTGCCATGCTACATTTTGTTAATAAGAAAAAAAATCAATATATAATAATGTATCAATTCTAAAAAATCCAGGGTTCAAGTAATGCTTCACATTAGACTATTCAAAGCCATGTTACACATCCAATAATGAAAAGGGTCATTGAGTGGACATGTATAATTTTTTAACTTTAATGCAGCTTAAGACTTTATGAAATTGTGTGTAATCATATAGTTTCTATAGAAAGGGATGCAGCAAATCTGCACTTCCATAAATGTACAGACACTTAGCTAGTGGAGTATGACATCAGAGTATATCCAAGATATAGATATGATCAATAGAGTGTTGCCCAGCTTATTGATTTTTTGCCATATGGGAGGATTTTTGTGAGAGTAAGCAATGCTTGTACAGCATCCAAAGTAACTGCCTGAGTTGGTGTGATGTTTCTTTTTTGTCTGTCCCATAGCTCAGAGATTCTACCGGTTCTGAGATGGACGAGGGCACGACAGTGATATGTGTGTGTTTCAGGGATCAGATGTCAGGTTTTGTTATTTTCTGTTACTCACTTTTTTTCTTTTTTTTTTTATTACAAAAAGGGTGGAATAAAGAAACATACAAACAAGAGACAGACTAACAAAATATTTACACTAATGAGCCCTAATCTATTTTCACACACTGCTCTTTTTTATGTATTTAGGCCTTAACAGGTATTGGCCCAGAGTGCAAACTTTCCCCATATACAGTAAGTAGGAAAAAGTGTGCCCTTAATATTACCTTGAGTCAGCCAGACGTTACTCCTGCTTTTACAACCATCTGCCATCTCCATACTTGTTGTTTATTTTGAAAAGGAAATAAATCACATATAAGTAGACCCATATTGGGGTCTCTGTTTTGCCTAACACTGTCACTTAATAACCAGGTGTGATTTGCTGTTTCATTCATGCTTCCTAAAAAGCTGGTACATCAAAATATTCCCTCTGCAAATTAAAGCTGCAACCTTTACTTTAACCTCTTACTGTCCAACACAGGAGTGGAAACAATTTACAGTTAAATTGGTCAGATAAGAGTGAACTGCGTTTCAGAGAGAAAATCAAAGAAACACATGGGTTAAAAGCATTTTGAACAAAATAATTTTGGGCTGTCTTGTTCCGTACATAAGCCAAACAAAATACCTCCTACAAATAACCAAAGGTGTGTTTTTGCCTGGATGTGTGCATCCATTTATGTGGCCTATGTGCATAATCTGTCTTAACACATGTCACCGCTTTACTCAACACACTTTCATCAGAAGAAACAAAAACAGCCGGACTTGTATCCAGTTTCCCTGTCAGGCATCCAGTCCACTTATTTGTACCTACATAACCAGCCCATTCAAAGCTAAATCTTTCTTTCTCTCTCTCTCTCTCTCTCTCTCTCTCTCTCTCTGCTTTGCTCTCCTTTCCTGTTTCACCTCCCTTCTTTTTCTTGGTGCACAGTTTTAGACCTGAGGCACAACCAATTTTTGGAGCCCACAGTTATGCTTTTGTAAATAAAGACCAGTTGACAGTATTTATCAGTATTTAGCATGTTTTATATAAGTAACTTGTTGAAATGAGGAAACAGTAATCCTGGTGTTAAAAAGATAATAAGAGCATAGTTATCAATATTGAGACATATTTTAAACCTGTGATCATTAGATTTATCATGTTATACATTTTTGTTATTTTATATAGTCAACTAAACATGTTTTTTTCAGTGTTTTTTTGTTTTACTTATTTTTTGTTATACATATTTTAATGTTAAGCAAACATTTATCACTATAATTTTTGTGAATACTTCTATAAACCTCCAGATTTTTTCAAATTATGCTCTTTGGCACTCACTTGTTTGCCAGGTTCAGTTTAAAACAGGAAAAGACAATAATTGATGTCTGTATTCACCTTTATTTAGATTTTACATTAAATTGAGTGTTAAATCATAAATTCAAAGACAGGATTTGATAGATCTTATTTAATTTTTTATATTGTTTTTAACTTTTTACATTATTTTTAAAACTACAGTTAACCATCTGGTTTCTACAACTTTCACTCTGGGTTAAAATCAGCCTTTAAACTGTACAGAAATATTGAAGTGACATTTATCTTGATTATGACCAATATTGGCTAATATAAAAAATATTAATAATGAATGAGGATGAATTTAAAAAAAAAAAAAAACAGCATTAACAAAATCTTAATCACCTGAAACAGAAAAAGTAATAAAACAATGTTTTTTTTTTTTTAATAAAATAAAACTCAACTCAACCATAAATAAATTGCCGGTGTAACAACTGTTTTGGTGATGCCTAATATTAGGTTTTATTTTTGACAATGTCACTTATTAATTTCTATTTAGTATTGGTAGGATTCATTCATTTTTCCATCCATGTATTTGTAATTTTGAGTTTTTTCGTTTTGATATTAACTGTCAAAACAGAGGGGATTTTTTCCTGTGAAATCTCCATATCAACAAACCCTGTATTGTTGGTATCGCAGCCTTTTTGTGTGTCGTCACACACTTTATGAACATGCACACACAAAGGAATGCACATAGGAGCATTCACACCCACACACACACACACACACACACACACACACACACACAGGGCAAACCTCCACGAGTACAGAAACCGCTTTCCCCCTGACATCCTTACTCAGTCGGCTGTTTCTCACGTCACATATAATCTCAAAGAACAGCCAATATTTAATGGATACGCTGGGACAGCAAGCAATATAGTGTTCACTTGCTAAACGGATACCTTCATGAAAAATAAATATACAGTTTTATCGACATGTTGCTCTGCTGAGATACTTGATATTCACTGTTAAGACGTTGTTAAGATCTTTTAGAACAAAAACCATGCCAAAAGAACTAAAGAAAAATCAGTGTGTGCTAGGGTGATGAAACTTTCAAGTGAATGTACTCATAGGTAAAATCATGGAGATTATTTATAAATCCATATTTTAATTAGTTTCTTGGATAATTATGAGGTGGGGTTGAAAAACAAACAAATAAATGCACGACATGATTTGTTTGCATTCTCATTGCCTGGGAAAATAGCTTTCCCTTTGAAAAGGAGTCCACTGTTTGCATTGCATCCTCAATTACCAGCAGAAGCATTAAAACAATATTCAAACAGGATACCAAGGTCAGCACTGACTCCCACCACGCTCTGAGATGGCACTTATAATGAGGATGTAGCACAGCTTTTTTAAGTAGTATATTTTTAGTATGTTTTGTCTCAACTTGCACTTTTTTTTTTTATCTTTTGTCTTTTCATCTTTTGCAGTATGTTTATTTTACTTATTTATTTTTTTAAGTTAGGACTCTCAACAATGTCAGAGCTCTGTTGCACATTATCATAATTGAAGTGAGGATTTCTTACAGATGGCAGCTTAATTTAAGGTATTAACATCAAGGTTTCTGTACCAAAAAGCCCTTGTGAAAATGGTCACTAAAGTATCCTTGAAATTAACTGAACAAGAGTCAGTGAAACCGACAATTGAACTATTTAAGAATACCAACCTTCACACTCTTGTACTGTAAATATTAAGTTTAGCAGGGAAGAAATGGGCTTCTAAAAGTAAGCAAGACACAGCGTTAATTCAGGCGAGGAACGACTGACTTTTCAGCTTGGTGAAATACTATAGTAGAGATCAGTTTTTAAAAGCTGGACTGGCCTGGTAAAATAAAGCAGTGAGAATAATAGGCTTCCTGTCAAAAGAGGCAAGAGAATTCCTGTCATTGCTCACGCCGCCACCCTTAAGACCTCTCCTTGTGTTAAACCCGCTCGCATTTATTTGCCTTAGAATTACCTGCCAGCTCAATTTAGTAATAGCCTGTGTCATAAGAAAGCAAACCATCCCCTTTGCCCCTGCCCTTACTATATCTGTCTGGGGGTTTTTGTGTCTTATGTGTGTGACTGTGTGAAAACGAAGCCGAACAAAATTGACTGAAAGAGCCTACACGCACTTTTACATCCATATTATCTGCGTGTATTTGTAATTTACATCCATTCATTTTTGTTACATGTGTATGTTTGACGGTTTTATGCTTGTCAACAGGCGTGTCATCCTGTTCACTAACTTCATGACCTCATTCTTCCACATCCCCTCCTCCCTCTCATCCAAACTCACACAGGCAACATTGTCAGGAAAAACTCAGACACCCGAAATTACCCGTGTCCAAACAATGACCGTTCTATTTATAAGTTCACCACCTTGCCTTTTGTATTGGCTGTCACCACTTCACATGTTCGCACACACACACACTTACCCACACACATATCTGTCAGCTGATGGCGGCTATAGTTATGGTTTTCCTTACCCTGCGAGATTGCAGCAGATCTGTAGATTTGCTGGGCTTTGATGTATACTTTGCAGGTAATTAGGGAGAATTGGGTCAGCACAGGGCAAGAAAGCAAATCTGTGTGGTTCCCTGCAGTGGGTGGCTGGGATGTGGGTGGAGGAGGAGGAGAGAGGGTTGAGGGTGTCACAGGGTTAAAGGCTTGTCAAATTTTGGTACAAATTTACATGTGAAGCATTGTCTTTGCAGTAGTGTTAAAAAAAGTAAGTGGAAAAGTCTCTTTTCGCTTCATTAATTTCAGTTGATGGTAGAAAATGTGCTCAAGTGATTCATAACTGCTTGACAGTCCTACGGGATTTTGGGCTTTGTAGTTTCATCCATGTCCTGCTTTAGACCACCCCAAAAAAAATCACAGAAACATTTAAGAACATTAATGATGAATACTTTACATTTAGACAGAGTGCATTTAACATTGATAATATTTATGGATCTATTATCATTTGTGACTGCAAAGGTACATGGGTTTCTGAATGTTAAGCTTGTGCGGATTCTGTTTGTCACTTTTTATTGTTGCTTATGACGAATGAACAGTATGCAAGGTTTAAGAATCTCTTCTGAAAAGGAAACTTGCAACAGCATTAAGGAAAAAAATCAAGCTTTAAAAGATTTCCAGTATTTAACCCTGATTTCCAGTTACCTCGTTAGTTGTTGTGAGCATCAATTGAGTGTTCATTTATGAACTATTCATGTAAATGAACAGCTATTTGAAAAAAATATTACACTGAAATGCACCAATTAAACTTAATCACATTTTGAGAAAATCACATTTTGAGAGGATCTTTGTTTAATTCTATCCTATTAAATAGCATCCTTTTGCTTGTGTTACACTACAGTCCAGACACTGACTTGTAAACAGGGACAGGTCATTAAGAGACCATTTAGCACAATGTAAATCCCTCGTAGAGATGATTTATGGGCAGTGTGTCACGGCGTCTGGGTGCAGGACGACTACATATGTATTTGACTACCATTGCGGCATTGTGTGAAAGTAAACAGTAGCAACGGGAGGTGGAGAACAACATCTCTAGCAGCAGGACACTGATTGGGATGTTGATGTTGAATGTCCCCACTGGCCTCTTGCCTTTCCTGCTGTGGCCCTTAGTCTGTCCCCAACTGTCCCCCCAGGTCATTTCCTATACACATCAACACACAATGATGTACACTCTTCCCATTGAGTGTTTACACCCACAAGCTGATTCATATTAATCTGCTTCTCATGGGGAGAGGGTGGAGGGAGGGTCTAGGAGGGTTTGTCTTGGACTGGGAAGGCCGTTGAAGGTAGGTAAAACATTCACACACACAACCTGAAAGCCCTGTCTGACAGATTGCACCAGGCCTGGACTTCTTTTTACACTGAGCAGATGTGGTCTCCCACTTGTTTTCCTTAGTAATTATCCCTCATTAAGTGAAAGCATGTGCCAATCAAACAGCTTGGAGAGCGAGAGCAGGGCCTGGGCCAGAGAGCGGGAGGGAGGCACACAGACCTATAGCCTCATCTCCGCAGTTTTTTCAAGCAGTGTCATTTCAGAGTCATTACTAGATTAAAGGCAAGCAGCGCCGTGGTGAGAGAGAGAGGGAGAGAGAGAGAAAGAGAGAGAGAGCCGCTGCAGCTGCACTGATGGCATTAATATGGCTCATTTGACTTTCTAGTGGTTACAAATTTGATGATTATCACATTTAACACTTGCCATGTTCAATTAGAGCATAATGTCATGTCGATATTTTAATCTTATAAGTTTTATTAATTATGACATTGCTTCAGAAAGAGTGAATGATGTATTCATGTTAAAAATGATCAGATCATTATGCTTGATGGACATTAAGACACATTTTAGTGTGTTTGTGTGTGTGTCTGTGAAAGTAATTAAAGCTTAATGGGATTATTCTTTATTATCTTATAATCAAAGTCTGTTTTGTTGTTTCACACTACTGTCACTCCTTCAAATTCATGATTGATCATGTATATACAAGTGTGTGTTTGTCAGAAGAGAAACCCAGTTCTGTGGACAGAAAAATTCCAAGATATGTCATTGATTGACAGATGACGGCGGTGATGCGACAATAAATAGCTGTAAATAACTGCTAGGTAAAAACAGATGTACAATTGAAAAACTTTAATAATAATCTTGGCAAATAAGGAATAAATTGCCCTCAGAACCTTTGTTAGACCTCAAGGATACACAGGCTGCATTTGTTGAGCATGAAAAGTTTTGTTTGTTTGCAATCAAACACATAAGGCACGTTTAAATATTTATTTATTTATTGAGCATCAATGTTACATGATGTATATATACACACAGCATGTAGTATTCACAAAGCAATCATAAAAATAATCCTTCAAACAATGGCCCCCCGCTTCCATGATTCATCCCTCATCTCCACTCCTCTAAGAACATACAGGACACCAACCCACAGAAGAAAAAAGAAAAGAAAAAAACTGTATTGTAGCCACGCGGTATACTTTATGGTTTACATGGGCAAATAACATAAGTGCTAATGCAAGAGGACTGCTTAGAAACCGTAAATTCAAGTTTATTCAAATGTGCTATCGCATCTTTAATACTCTGAAATAATAGTACTCTGCAAAGTCACACTGAATTTTTCTTTCTTTATCTTGTTTCCAGGTTTTCACAAATGGGCCCTTATATGTTGTATACAGTCACGAAAAAATATTATCAGCCCTTGAAAAGTCATCAAAAACAATGGTTATGCAATCAAGTACTAACTCCTGTGTGTATCATGTGACGAAAACAAACAGAAAAGAAAACATGGAATATTTAAAAGCACTGTTTTTGTCAGTAAAATACCAGAAATATTGATGTAAGAACTGAAGTGATTTTGGTTTTTATA
>JAPSES010000258.1:10134993-10158199 GCA_029822895.1 Maxillicosta whitleyi
ATATATAGATAGATAGATAGATATCAGCTCTGAAATTAAACTCTTATGAACTATTCTTATTGTTATCATTATATTTGTCCAAACAAATGTATTTTTAGTTGTACCATGCATTAATATGAACAGGAAATTGGAGAAAACAAGGGTAGATGAATATTTTTTCCACAACTGTATATCCAGCGATGGCAATTGTGAGCTGTGACTGAGAATTTGGCAAGAATATTTAAATCTTAAATCATGACAACAAACTTATACAAAGTCTTAGTGTGGCATATTTTAATAAAAAAAAAAAAAAAAGATTGGGAATTAAACCTTTGAATATTGTATACGTGATATGAAAAGAAATGATGGATGGAATCGATTTCTTCTGTTAAAATGTACTGTATGTGCGCTACCATGCATTTCAGACAGTGATAAAAACACAAGTGAGCCTCAACAAAAGCTGGTGCAGAGGAAAAAAGATAAGTCTCTTCCAAAAAATAAAAGAGAGAGCGCGAGAGAGAAAGCCAAAAAACGAAGATATATGAAGTCTTCATGTCGATGAACTACCATTCATTTTCACTTTGAAGTCCTGCGAACCGTAGTGAAGTGTGATTGCATGTGACAGTCGCCGAGTCTGCCGGTTTATCATGATGGATACACCCTGCCACCATGGTGCTGCTGTAGCACACATGTACACACACTCATACACACACGTACACATACACAAATACACAGACACAGAGGCTTACAAAAGCGGATTTATGCAGCCATGTGTACCCAGACACAGAACCGCATGTATGACCCAGAAATTACACTCAAACACACCCACACACAAACACAGTAACATATACTTAGCTTCATTTCCGTTTAGTGCGATTTTGTCAATATCATTTATTTATTTATCTTTCAGTATTGTCATCTTACCCATTAGCGATCACGAAGTTAGCATGAAATTGAAACTTTTTAAAAACCAAACCCCTTATATGGACAGTAAATCCAAAGTGCAGCTGCTGCTCCATTAAGGTATGCTAAGATTTTAAGTCTTTTACATTTTACTTTTCTTGCACTTCACCCATTCAATTTTGTGACAGGTTGTCTTAAAACTAATAGTGGCTCACCTTTGACTTCAGACTATAACTACTGAGTGTGTACCGTACTGTACTGACTGTGTGGTATAACGTTATATCCAATCAATGAGTCTGTAGTCAGTTATATATAAATCATCTTCAAGGTCACAGATATGACTTAATACCATGGTACAAGACACACCCATTGACAATATATGCCCCCTAAATAAGTGGAGAAACATTCTCTTCCTTTCTCGTCCTATCTTACACAGCAATAAAGACACATCACACACACTCTCCTACACACTTTTAGATCTTGCCACATATCATTAACCTCAGCTCGGCTCACCTCAGGTGGGAAAGAGGACAGAAAACGCATCCTATCATGGTACCTGGGACCATCTTTTTCCTGTTTTCTACCCAAAAGCAACTTGTTCCGACTTTACATATTGCATCCATTTGTCATTGTTAGTCAAGGGCATTGCAACACAGTCTAGTCAGCGCTGCTATTTTAGGTGTTCTGTCCAAACGCTGTTGTATGTGGAGAGGTGTATTTGTGTATGCACATGCATCTGTCAAGTTATTTTAAATTTGTTTTCATGCCTATGAATGTATGCATATGAATAACTGAACACATTGTGCACCAGCGCAAACAGAAAGTAAACCAAGGGCAAACATCCCATTGTTTCCTAAATGCTGTATGGAAAAAATATATTTATATATGATTTCACACATTTGTTTTTTTCAGTTGGCACACTTTGATTTAAAAAAAAAAAATGGCATACAGATTTTCAGGCGAAAAGATATAACATTTGATTTTATTTCAAGCAGTGGTCTTTCACTGGGCTTTTCATTAATATGAACATTTCAAGCAGAGTTTGCTGGTGGGAAATTAGTGACGGAATTATGTCGTGGTTCTTGCATATATAAGCCTTACTGATGTGTTGGGGTCTCAGCATGACTCATGACCTACTCAGCTGTTGAGTAGGTTGGAATGTCAGAATGCTTAAATTCCTAAAGCGTTAAGTCACATTTGTAGCATTTTATTGGGGTCTCTGCTTTATCTATACTTCTAAGGTCAGTCTTTTCTATGCTACATACTGTATATACAGCCAAGTCATTTGCATATTTTGAAGCAGACAAGTTCAAGTGTTACCTCATATCTGATACTCCAATGTAGTTCAGGGGTGGATTTGGTGCATTTCAACATCCGGTCAACTAGTTCCCCAGCAAAGTGAAGAACCAAGAAGTGATCAGGTTGACGATTCAGAATTAATGTTGCAGTTCCTTAAAAAGAAAGAAAGAAAAATCAGCTATGCTTATACAGCCTCAGAAAGCCAGGATATGCTGTAGTCCACTGTTGGTGTGTTGATGTTCTTTAAGTTGTTAAAGTGGAGATGTAGTAAATAGACATGCAGTTACATAATGATGTGGCTCTTTAGCTTGTAAGGAAAGCTGTTCTTAAGAAGTTTCCGGGTCGAACCAGTACCAGTACCAACTCAGAACTACCATTAGGTTTGTGTATACCACAAATGGATGTATATGCTTGTATATGTAAATTGTTATCCAGATATTCATTCCTATTATTTTATACTATACATACATATCCTTATGTGTAAACCTGCATGATATGCACATTTACATATACACAGAGCAATGGATTGCATACGTACTGTATATGTAAGTGTATATCAGCATGTGTGCAGATTTCATAAACCAAACCCATTCCCCAGCTGCTGCTTCCCAGGACTTGCTCTCTTCCAACATTTTTTCCTCTCTGTCAGTGGAAAACTATGCAATTAGAAAACACCCCAGGAGATTGACAGCAGGATCACATACAATTTGACAAGGGGGCGCCCCAGAAAGGTCTGTTGGATACCTAAGTATTTTTAATTAAACAGCTCTCTGCACTGGCAGCGCGCTTTCCTTCACCAGTTCAAAGACTCTGCTTTGACCCATGTGTTAAAAGTTTGTATCAGTTTTCCATGCCGATGTTTTGCTTGGCGCCTAAGACACGCAACTCTAAATTGTCTTGTTTAAAAGCTAGTTTGTTTACAGTTCACTCTCTCTCATGCTCTTTTTAACTCCCACCCCCACCTCACTGCTGCACCACATGTGCAGTGTGATCACTTTCAGGGTGTAGAACCATTCCCATTGGTCTTCAAACAGTTTGTGTAAATGCCTCAAAATTCTGTAAAAATTAAATCGAAATATTCCTGTGATCCTGTCTATTAACAAATGGAAACAACTGATCCCAGAGTTGCCGAGTGCCTCATCCTCCATCATTCAGGTTTATTTAAACGTTAAAACAAGTAAAATAGAGTGCTCATCTGTTACATCTGTTACTTCATCAATAACATTTGTCCGTCTGATGTAAAATCGATATGACACACTGACACAATGCCAGAGCAATGGCAAATGTGGCGTCATTTGTCATCGACTGGCAATAAAGATATGTCACAATTGATTTTAGCCCATTCCCCCCTCCCATCTCTCTCTCTCTCTCTCTCTCTCTCTCTCTCTCTCTCTCTCTCTCTCTCTCTCTCTTACCTCTCTTACTCACTCACTCTTTCTCTCTCTCACTCCCCTCATCTCTGTCTTGCTCTTTTGCAGTAGCCGTACAAGGAAAAAATAAATGAATGTTATTATGACTGAGGCATGGTCAGCCTTGCCAAACTCAATTAATATTGGAGCAAGGGGCTGTAATGATTTGAAGCCCTGTGTTGTGTTTTCATGAGAGATATTAAAAAGAAAAGAGGGATAGATGGATGGATGGGTGGGTACATTCTCAGGGGCGAAAGGTTTTGTTCTGGCCTCAGCTCAATATAGATGTTTTTAACAGACCTTCCAAACTCTTCCATGATTTTCCCCCTTAATTCCATTTTGGGTTTTGCTGCTAGGGTGTTTTGTGCTGCACCATGAAAAAAAATATTTCTCTAACCTTGAATTGATGGAGTTTATAGTTCCTTAAGTCATGTTTAAACTAGAGGGAAATGCCCAGAGTGTTTGTGTGTGTGTGTGTGTGTGTGTGTGTGTGTGTGTGTGTGTGTGTGTGTGTGTGTGTGTGTGTGTGTGTGTGTAAATATAACTTTTAAAATACCGTATAGTGTTATTTTCTTTTGAAGTGATTTGATTTATTTGTAGGTTACCGCACCATTTCTTTTTATTCATATTAAATACAGACTTGCAGGAGAATTTTCCTCATGCTGAGTTCAGACTACGTCTGTAAGATTAGATCATTATATTGTCCAAAAGTGGTTCATTTGATACTTTTTGTCTTGTGTATAGAAAAGCCTGCAGAAAGAAACAAACAAAAAAAAAAAAACAAGGGTTCATTCTTGAGACACACAAAGAGGACACTATGGATTGTTATTCCCTCAAAAGAGAACATGAGATAAAAATAACAATCACTTTGCTATGCTTGTAGGTGTCAGAGCACACTGTGGTCCTCTTGGTCAACATCAAGGCAGTGACAAAAAACAATGTTGAAGGCCAAAAAAGGCCAAATAATTCTAATATGTGGCCTGTCTGTCTCAACATCATGAAGTGTCACAGATGCAGTTGTTATATGACAAAGTACACAACATGAAAGAAACTTGACGCTGCCCTTCATAGTAGGTCAATATTGTGTATTACTCATTCACTCAATTTGCAAACCACTTAAGTCATTGAAAGGTGGCAAAGGTACTGGAGCCAATCCCAGCTGCCATCAGGCGAAGGCGCAGTACACCCTGCACATGTTGCTAGTTCATCACAAGGCTGACATATACAGATCAACAAACATTCACTTTTACATTCACACCTATGGCAATTTAGACCAATTAACCTATTAATGCATGTTTATGGATGGTGTGAAAACCCAGATGACCTGGAGAGAACTCATGCAGACACAGGAAGAAAGTACAAACTCCACACAGAAAGTCCCAGGGCCTGTGAGGCATCAATGTTAACCAGTCCACCACCACACTATGCTGCTTCAAAATCCATAATTAGTTAAACTAATTACACCGATAGACATCTTTCCATGAGAACTCAAGGGCTCAGTGCATTTCTTAATGGACTGAATCAAAAGTTCATTTAGAACTGTCCACCACACCTCATAAACACATCATGAACTGTTCATGCAGTAACAAGCTTTTTAGTTTATTTAATTAGCAAATTTGACCATTGATTTTTGGCCATCAAAATCTCCATAGTTCATCCTTGAGTCCCAGTGATATCATGTTATCATGCTTTAAATGTGATGGGGACCAACAAACAGGATAGGCAAACTCTCGTATAGAGATACTATTGATACATCAAAGAATTATTGGTTGCATGTATTGTTTTGTTCGTTGGTTTGGGGCATTCAGCTTGGTTTGAGGAGTAGGACAACAACCAAGGATGGATGATAGATGGTCTCCGTGGATGGAGATCCAGGACTAGAACTTGGAGTTTTTTTCTTCTTGTGATAGTTTGTTTGATTGCATTAAAGCAGTGTGGGGCCTTGGCAGAGGTATGTATTTTACTAAGTGCAGTTTTAGTTTAACATTTAATTTAAGTATTTTTCATTTTTATCAGCTGAAAATTGGATCAAAACTTTCTTTTTGTTCTACAAAGGTCATGATGAAAATCAAATTGTCATTGCAGCAGGAAGAGAGAGCTTCACTAACTGTTACTTATGCGCATTTTGCACTGTATGTGTTGATGGACGTTTCGACTGATGCGTCTTTTCTTCGTAAATGCAGTTCTTATGTGGCTCTACAGTATGTGTGTGTGTGTGCTTGACTCCGTGTCCGCTGTGTGTTTGCTTGTGTGTCAGATTTGCCATCGCGGTTTGTTGCCGCTGGGTTGTGTGTACCCAAGTTGCGCCGGTGGTAGCGAGCAACATCTGTTTCGGGCTTGTTGTTCCTCTTGGCTGCTTTTCAATTGGATTTCCTCAAGCAGGGCCAAAAGCTGTCACCTCTGCCAGGCTCTGTTAGCGATCACCGCCGGCCCCTATATTAAGTAGGTGGTTCAGGGCTAAGCTAATAACTCTCCCTCCTCTCCTGAGCCATCACATACCAGCACCGGTGTTGCTGCCGGCCGGTCTCAGTGTGAGCCTGTTTGTATGTTTGTGTGTGTGTGTATACTTGTGTGTGTATAACTTTTCCCCTGTAGCTATACACCCTGTAGAGACTGGCTGGCTTGGGGGTCCCCTACTCAATGTGACAGCCCAACTGACTGGATTTGTGTGATTGTGTGTTTGTGAGGAAGCAAAAGGGAGAGTCATAATAGCTCTTTCTAAAGAATGAATGATCCACTTTCCCCCTGTAATGTACAACAAAATGGAAACAGGATGAAAACTTTAACCCCACCCTTATACTTATATACAGTACACGCAGAGTTCATAAGGTAATGTGTCACTGTGCACCAAACTGAGGCGGACTTACATGATTTTAGGGGGATGCCACTTTACATATGAAATTCTATAAAATATATAAAACGTAACTGAAGCCAGGTCTAGTTTGACAGGAACATTTGTGAGTCCTTTTCATTTTACCACCATTGTAACCTTCTGAAAGTACAGAAGAGACACATTTAGATATGGAATTTTGTCAATTAATCTAATCTAATAATTTAACCTGCCCTTAAATACACCATTTGCACTATGCTATTAGATTGTTCACTGTTCTTTACTTTACACAAATAATAACCGCCAGTCACTTCAAGGATATGAGTAGCTGTCTTTTTCACTGTGGTTTATCATAAAAAATGCCCTGTATTTACAGCAACTCGTATTGTTACGCACATCCCTTTCATGTCTACATGAATGGTCTGGTATTTCATTTATTATAGAAGAAGAAAAACATTCACTGGTTTCTTATTTCAAGGTTGCCATGGTCAACCATAAGTTTAATTTCAAAGTGGATTTTTAGAGTGTGTTAGGCTCTAAAAAGATATATCAAGTTCTAATTTCTTCATTTTTTATATTTTACTGTCTTGCCTCCTGCTTGGCTCGAGAAAAGCTCATCTGGGTGTTAAAGCTTTTATTGGGAAGTGTTTACCTCATCAAACTGACAGAGTGGCAGCCTGCCCGTCTACCTGCCTGCTTGTCTGCCTTAATGTCTTCTTGCCAGCCTCTCTGGCCAGCTGGAGAAGTTACACAGAGCTGGAATTGAACCGAGAACCTGCAAAGTATCAACTCCCTGTTTCACAGCTCTGACAGACACTTTGATTTGACATGCCATGAGCAGTTAAAGTGAAAGTTATGTATACATGTTAATTAAACTGTTTATGCGTGGAGGGGTCAGAGACATTAGCAAGTCCCAGCGCAGAAGTGTGAATTTCTTTTCTTTTCCCCCCATCACAGCGTTTTAACCTCTTCTGTCTCTCATTTCTGTAATGATTACCAGGTGCGAGGGTAGAGAATTTTCCTCCCCTTTTTTTGCCAAGTGGGGATGCAGATAGCTCTATTTGTGAAAAGTGTCTCTGTGTGTTTGAATTTAGGCTGGGATTTTGACGGCGGGTCCAACTTGTTCAAATAGCTCTCATTTTTGGCATTGGGTGACACTGAAGCACACTGAAGGAATTCTCTGAAAGCATACAGAGGTTGTGGTCTTCAGCTGCTTAAGCGAAAGCCTCCATCCCACTTGAACAATGTCATTTCTAAAACAGGCTTTTCTTTTGGTTTTTGATGTGCTGTTTGACAATTATAAATCATTTTTGAAACTGAGAATACAGTACAGGTTATACCTTTTATGTAGAAACACTCAAAGTCTAAACTCACTAACGCCAGGCCATTATTGAAAATGAGAATCAGTTCTCAACTAATTCACCTGGTTGAATAAATGTTAAATAAAATAAATAAATAAAACTAAGAGTGAAACTTACATAAGCTGCAGTTATTATGTACAAGCTCAACCAAAGTAATTGTCTTGAAATTTAAATTTTAAGGTCTTTTAAGGTCTTTCTTTGTACATTTTTAGAGATACAGATACGCATATTGATTAACTTTCTTGATCCCCAGGGGGAGTCAGGTTTTTAATCATCGTAAAAAAGATACAATCATCAGGCTATAAGTCATCAGAATAAGTTGTTGTAAACTAATTAGTAATTTAGTAATTTATTTTGAATATAAGAAGAACAAAGAGAAAATTACAATGATAGTGTCTGCATATTTGAGTAGGAGTTAAAGGAAGTAAAAACTTACCTAATCCCACCCTATCCCCATGTTAATGTATTAATTATTCACAATTATATACAAATAAATAGAGTCTTGATGGCATTGGGCATGGGGTACAGTCAAAAGGCTTTCAGACAAATGTCAATGACAAAGACTGTGTCAAAAACAGCCCCAGCGATTTTACAAAGAAGGGATCTACTGATGGAAACATAGATTGCAAAAAAATGTTTGGACACTAGTGGAGTGTGTGTTATTTTGATTTAAAAAACACCAAAAAAAAAAAACTTGTTACTGCATTTGTCTGAAAACTCTATTTGACTGTTTGATACTTCTCAGTCCTGCCTCTGAATGAGGTTTGTCACCCACTGCACCTGCTCTTCTGGTTTGTTCCTCGTCATGCATTTTTCCAGCTACTCTCCAAAAACAGAACCTGCTTCATCCAGTAGTTTATCCAACCTTTTTGCCTCCATGGCCAACAGCAGCACAGGCTACAGCTGACCATTATAACATGTGCAGCATCTTAGGGCAGACGTCCAAAGACTTGAACCTCTTTAGGAAAAGTAGACAACTCTGTCCCTCGGGATAGGGTGCATTTGAGCATTTGTGTTCAGGGACGAGTCGTTCTTGTAGTCAAGAGATACCTAAGATATTTTTATGTCAGCATCACCTCAATGTCGACCCAACAAATTCACTCCTTGCTCCCTGCACAGGTGTCAGCTCAAAAGAATAATTTAAATGCCAAACTTTTTTGGTTTGAAATTCAGAAAATCAGTTGGATGTTTTTTCAGGACCTAAATTAAAATACACACACACACACACACACACACACACACTATATTGTCTACATTAAAATGAGCCTTTAACCATTAATCAAATGCACTTTGTTGAAATGTCGATGTCTATCACAGATAGATGGACATAATAGATGGACATAATGGAATAATTTAAATACTAATGTATACGAACACAACTGACTCATTCCCCGTTGTCTGAACTTGTTATGTAATGTTACATCATTTTCATCTTGTTATGTTGTTTTTTTTTTCTTTTTTTGTTTGTTTAGTGTTGTGGCCACTTCTCTGCATTTCAAGTGACTTTTGTGAGGTCAACATTTATAATCCAGAGTACAGTGTTCTTCTATTTAACTCATGTTTTTGCTATTGTTCAAACCCCTGAACAGCCAATGGCAGACAAAAACCTTTGTTGATTTGTTTAATATCTTTTGAATAACTAATATCATTAATACATTTAAATAATTTCAGTACAATACAGTCTGGAAGTTTTTTCTGCAGTGTCAGATGTGTCTTTTTTGGATGTTCAGAGGTTCTGCAACAAATGTGGAAACATTGATATCTTCTGCAACATTCATTTACCTATAAAGTCATGACGTTTGACAAAAGACAGTGGTAGTTTTTACAACGCTACATTTTGCTGAAAAATTCACTTTCACCTCAGTTTTCCTTTGAATTTACACAGACCCTGTCAACATCTATGTGGGGAGTAGATGAAATATAGGAAAATACAAGATATTAACAGTAAAATGCAAAATAGAGAGGATATTATTACAGTAAATGGTGATAAGTCACTTTTGAAAGGTTAAAAATACAGAAAAATGTATTCACCGTAGTAATAGTGATAGCAATAATACTTCTAGGTCTTTAACAGTCAAATATTTTACTTTGACAACACACAGTAAAAAACAACTCCCCCTCTGTAAACTTGGTTAAGAGGGATTTACTTGATTTTAATTCCTGAAAAAATTGTATGTGCAGTCTGAAAAAGTAAAAAGTTTCTAAATTGAAAATGTTAGTTGTATGGTTATGTACCTACCATGTTACTTTTTTACCCTACATACCCCTTTAATAAAGCTGACAACAGTAATATGTTCCAGCAAGAAAGAGAAAGCTTTCCTTCTACTTTCTCTCTCTCTCTTATGCTCTCTCTCTCTCTCCTTGCTAAGACACTACCCTTACCCCTTAATCATAGTTTTCACAGATGTACTTAGAAAATTTTATTCCCAAGGACAACGCCATAAACTTGCTGTTTTCTGAGACTTTTACCTGTCAGTGTTGCACTCTTGAACTTCACACATTCAGCGAGTTCATTCTGTGAAGGAAACACAGAGGGACTAATGCTGTGCTCAAGCTTTAAATGAAGAATACATTTCCACTCATTGTAGGAAATAATGTGATAATAGAGCTTCTTTTTACAGGACTGGTAATGGATCTTCATGTGTCACCGGTTGTAGAAGCCAAGCTTGTTGTGGAGGTTCACTAGTGGACTTCCATTTGGTCTTATGTTATTCATAATGCCTTTTTATTTTTCCTCTCAAAAACTTGCCTGACACATGAAGAGAACTACTCGACACCAATTTAATAACCGAATGAAAGTGAGGGTCCATTTCATTGTTCAAAGCATTCATCCATGAAATTTACTGAAATTACAGGTGCCACTGACACAGATATGCAAGGAGAAGTTCTTTCAATGAGACACAATTTCAGTCACATTTTTGTCACACTGATTTTAAAATGTGCTTCAATGTGTGAAATCTTTCCTCAGACACGTTCAGTATCCCTGAAAAATGTTCCATCACAAAATCACTTTATAAATGAATTTTCAAAATCAATACTATAAATATTTCAATTATTATTATTTACAATAATGATATTTAATATTGAAATATTGAAATTCAAATTATATCAATATTTGTTCAATATTTGTTAGCATACTGCACCTTGTGTTAAATGTTCATGTTCATTACTGTAGTGACAGAAATATGCTGTACAATATAATTGGAACTAAAAAGTCAGCATATCCCTTATTCTTAAAGGAGCTGTATGTAAGAATTATGTTCCAAATAATCATAAAATGGCCCTGAATGTCATCAGACATTAAGGAATTATGTTCATTTTTGAAATACTGATATCATTCACAGTAGTAGTCCAGCCAGAATATTGACATTTGAAAAGCTGTCAGCCCACTGGTAGTGTTTATGTTGCTATTTTGTGTTTTGGTCTGATGCTCTCTACCTTTTTTTTTTTTTTTTTTTAAATCTCCTAATCACCAAATCAGTAGTGCTTTGGCATCCAGGTTGCCAGTTCCCACTGTGCTTTGGCTAGGAACATTTGTGATCACAAATGTCTGCCGTTACTAAACCTAAAAGACCTCTTTTGAGTCCCAAATATATCATGACAAAGTGAGAAGCAAAACAAGGATATCTATAGGAGATGCTTTTGAAAGATGGAGACGGCTGAAAGTGGAGAAGAATTTGAAGACACGTGGATTCCCACATCTCCTGTGGTCTTACCGGTCCAGTCTGGGCCAAGGTGAGGAGACCACGGCCTGAATCGGTATGAATACCGGTGTAGGACTCAACGCTTTCTGTGGTAGCTCCTTATAGTAGATGCTCACGCTGGATCTGGCAACTGAATCTGGGAGGTGATACTACGCTCTACAGTATTTTGAATGTGATTGCAGTAGCAGTTTTGGCCACAAACCTACATACAACTCCTTTAAAATGCATAGTTAAACCCTTCTTTGGGAACTGTTTAACTTAAATGAAATGTACGTCTAAAGAGATATAGGATAACACATTATCTCTTTCATTAACATTAGCTCCATGTGTTTAATGTGTTTTAATTTTAAAAATGTGTGTACATTCAAGCTCTTAAGACACACAATCCTTGCTATAAAGTCTTTAACCAGTGTTATTGCCAGCTGTTGATTAATCTCCTGAAATATTCTAATGCACTTAGTTGATGCTTTTAGGGAGAGTGACTTACAAGGACAGCAGAGGAACAATGTGGCACATTTCTAAAAGGAAGTTGTAACATCACACACAGTTAGTAGTAAACAGTACAAGGGTCAGAGCCCGATAAATTGAATTTACTCACAGTTCTTGCAAGTAAATCGATCCCTGACTTTGATTTGCGCTTCCTGCTTTCTCAGACAAAGCTTTCAGCATCTGATAAAAACACCCTTGTTCATTTAAACAAATGCTTTTTCTGTCTTGCATTGCAGCAACTCTCTCGGGTAATAATGTTTTTGGTCAAACACAGTGTTTGTTGGCTTTAACTTTTTAAACATACAATTGTTTCTTAATTAGTTGGCTGCTAATTAATTTATGCCTCCCTGTTTGATGTACAGTATAGCAATACTTTGAAAGCAAGTGTGTTCTTCCTTTGCATAAATTTGTAGCATTTTCTGCCGAGTTCAAAAGAAACAGGCCTGAGTTTAGAAACGCACACATGCATTTAAATAATGCGCCCCATTTTTTTCCACTGTGTTTGTTTTTAGCGGGAATATTAATGAATTAACATTTTAAACAATCCATCATTATTGTTGTGCTGCCACTTATTTTTAACTCAATTATATTCTAATAGTTCATTTTTCCTAATGTGCACAGTATATTCTCCCCACTTTGTTCACTACACAACAAAAGATTAATTACAAATAAGAGGAATGATCAAAAACATGATAATCAAATTGCAACAATGAGCTGGAAATTGCAATTCTAATACAATACTGTGGGCTATGTGTTGCAAATTAACCACCCACTGTTTGTTGTTGCCAGTAGGTGCTTATGTATATGCGCAGTGTGTAAAAGAGTGTATGACAACAGTATACAGCAGTAGATGAAACCTGTTTAAAGTGCTCTCAAATAAGATTAAATTAGTATTAGTGTGCAGAAATGTAATTAAATGAAAAAACACAGAGAGACAATAAGACTGTGAGGTACATAATTTGTTGGACCTTTGTATCACAGAGGTGGAACTATAAAGAATGTGACAAAACTTTTAGAGGAGAGTTTCTTGAGTTCAACCTGAATGAATACAACAGGAAAATGGTGTGACAATGAAAACAAATCTGAAAAATTCACATCTCACCTTGTCTACCTTAAAACAGCATTAGACATTCGTCACCGATTTTTCATCAAATGTGTAAAACCTGGGTTATAGTGTAAGTGTCATGAATCTGTTAGTCTTTCCATGATTATGCACCTGAATCACTTCCCTCATGGTGAAAAACTTCAAAGTTGACTCCATCACAAGCAGTCCATGTGTTTATGTACCAAACTGATATGTCACTCAGGGATTTTCAGAAATTTGTGGGAATTAGTGGGAATTCCGCACAGCTGCAGTATGGATGCAGCAGCAACAAACACCAAAACGGCTTCATTGCTTCTTGCTGCTGCGGCTGTGTGGAATTCCGAAAAGGCTTGAGTGACAGATGGGTTTTGATTTCATGTGTACACAAACGGACTGCTTGTGATGGAATCAACGTCGAAGTTGTTTATTGTGAGTGAAGGGATTCAGGTGCATAATCACGGAAAGACTAATGGAGTGGAGATACTAACTCCAGTTTTATACTTTTTTTTAACTTAATTTTTGATTATTCTTGCTTGTACAAATATATAAGGCATTTTACATGCATAAACATATTTAATAAAAACATCCCTATATTATGGCATATATGAAAAAAAAGGATTTCTATAGTAGATACTGATTGCAATTAGTCACAAATGAAAGGTGAATGTCTCTATAAAGAAAAAATAAACAAACATAAGACATAAATGTACATGACCACGTCTGAATGCTTATTGCATTAAAAGGTTAATCATGGTACTCTATCTCTTTGTAAATAGCTCAACCTGAATTTTAGTACTAAAGTAATTTACTTCATCTGATAGATTTCCCTCACTTTCTCAATCCAAGTGTTATATGTGGGAGGTTCAGGTTTCAACCACTTGATGCATTTAATGGCTACCGTTAATAAAATTTGCAAAAGGTATTTTTCAGTTATTTCCTTCTAAACTTTCTGGGATTGCACTTAAAATACCAAACTTTAATTCTTTAGAAAATGTTTGGTTGAAAACTGTGTTCACAGCAGCAACTAAAAAAGCACTCAGAGAGCGCAAACCTCCGCCAAGCAGCACAGTTCCCCTACTTTTTTTTTTTTGCTAGTATCATACTACTGGATCATACATTTACATATCATAGAAAATATCAGGTCCATGTTCTGTATTTTTTTGCCAAGCAATCCAGTTATTCTGGGTGAAGCTATATACACATATGTTGAAAATGGCCCTATCTTGCAATGATAAAGAATTGTTTAAAAAATTCCTGGATCCAGACTGTGATCCGGATCACCTCCAAAATTTAATCATCTGTTCCTTGTCTCAGAGCGAACATTTCCTGAAAATTTCATTAAAATCTGTTCATAACTTTTTGAGTTATCTTGCTAAATAACAAACAAACTAACAAACCCTGGCAAAAACATAACCTCCTTAGCGGGGGTAAATATATCATGCCAGAAAGGTCTGATCTCAGGACACATCCATAATATGTAAGTGTGGTTCCCCAAGTGAGCCCCACAATTTCGCCAACGGGAATTGGGGTTCACTGGGTTCAGTTTTGAAATTTACTCTGGTGTCCTGAAAAATCTTTTTCCATTTGAATGCTCTTCATGAACTAGAATCAGGGTTTTACAGATTGGAAGAAAAATTGGTGAGGGACGTGACAAGCTGCTTTAAACATTTAATTACTGGTTTTTACTCTTCCACTGAATTATCCTGTCATTGAATATTTGGAATAGCTTAGAGTTTTGTCTAAATACCGTGAATGGTAAATGATTGTGTCACAGTCACAAAAATGTTCCTGTGTAATCACAATTGTGTTCCAACAAGAGCTGCATAAACCTGATAGTAAAAGTCTAAGGATAAAATCACAGCTCTCTCTGCCTGTCTCTTGTCTTCAGCATGTCAGACACTAGTGGAATTGTCAGTTTAAAGAGGATGGATGTCCTAACGTGTCACCTGACAACCCAACAGACGGGGCAATTCAGTTCCTGGAGGACAGGATAGCAGCAGTATGAGGTGAATGGGCAGGAGCTCGGGCTAGAGGTCATCATAGTTGGCCATCGTCCGCCTGTCATTTTGAATAGGCCCCCAAATCATGTTGTTAGTGGTGATGCATTGCGGTGGCAAAAATTGGATGCTCCAAACTGGACTTGATGCATTGAGCAGGTCGTGCCTGCCTGGCCTCAGGATGTGTTCTTACCTTCGTTTAAAGATGAAGCAATACAAGCACTCTCTCCACATGGAAAGGAGAAAGATGTACTTTAAAAAAAAAAGTTTTCTTCCTTTTTTTTGTTTGCTCAACTCACATCGATGTACAGCTGGCTTATCAAAGATCTACCGTGTCTGCCAGCCTTGAAATTTATAGGATTTTACCTGCCTTTTCATTTTTCTCGGCACATCTTTTGTGGCACAGTTCAATCAGGGCTTTGTGAATGTTGGTTTCAATGTTTCTATTGAAGCAACAGGATTACATTATGCTTGTACATTCAATGCTTGTACATTCAATGGATGCTACAATGGATTGGAATGAAAAATAGCTTTTCTGTGACCACAAGTGCAGCCTTTATGCATCCAAGGGCATGGCATTCTTGGGACCTGGGTACTAGCCGTGGAGTTTTGTGAACATGAAATATCTTCTTTTATGTGTCATTTTTTTCATTATGTTCCCTCTGTCTCTATTTTTTCGCTTTCCTCCAATGGATTTCCTTGATAGTCTCGTCTGGCCTGGGTTGCTCTCTTTATGTACGTGTATGTATGTGTGTGTGTGTGTGTGTGTGTCTTTTCATATGTGCCCATGCCAGATTTGTCTCTTTTTTAGCTATATGTGTCATATGCATCTGAATGTGTGCATGATGTGTGTGTTTGTTGTGCTGGGTTGCTGGCACTCTGTCCTATACTTGTGTGTTTGTGCGCATACGAGACTGAACTCAGACACTTGAGATTTTCTATTTTGATAAAGCTGTGTGGGACCTTGGATTTGAGCCTTTGATGGCTTAGTGGGGGCTGGAATGAGGAACTTGAGCATTGTAGACGAAACAAATGCAAGCTAAGCCTTACAGAGGTGGCCCAGTTTGGAGAAGTTGCACTCTTTCAAGCCCTGCGTCTTTTCTCATTAGTTTTCACAACAGTCTTGTCTAGCTTGGATAACGTGCAAATCCAAAAAACTTGCAAATCTCACTCCACTCATTACTTTTACTCCTTTGTGTTTTGCAACATGATAAGAGAGAAAACAACTGTAACAACTTTGTCCTCTTTCTCTTTCTCTCTTTCTTTCTCTCTCTCTCTTTCTCTCTCTCTTTCTTTGTCTGTGTCTGCAGGGCCTGTTCATCTTCCTGATATATGGGGTGTACAACACAGAGGTAAGTCTGCATTGTGTCTCAAGGCTGTCGGAGTGAATGAGAGAAATGACAAGTTTCTGATGGGCTCCCTGCTTAAAAGCTGTGTGGGTGTGAGGGTTGGAGTGTGTATGTGTGTGAACGTGCGATTGTGGATGGGAGGAGGGATCGCAAAGAGGGGAGGGGACATCGTTTCCACGCGAGCGTCCCACTGCCCTTCATGCTTGGACTAACTTATATGCATCCGAGTCCGACCATTAAACACTGACACGCCGCGGTTCTCAGCCACTCATTCCTCACCCACATTGGCTAATATTTCACTGCCTCTTTAAGTTTTTAAACTCACGGCCCTCCATTTAGCATCCTGACAAAGCTGCTGGCCAGGGCTTTGTGGGGGCCCCAGCAGTCTACATAGGACAAAAAAAGAAAAACAGTATGCGAGTAGCAATATGCAATGAGGAGTGAGGAAATATCACATTGAGATACTACGTTATTACCATTTAGATACGTGGGGGTGGAGGGTGTCCAGGGTGGTGGGAGACAGAAAAGATTAAATGGATGAGACTGAAGTCATGAAAATCACTCTTGGTCAAACGTAGCTCTTATTCTATGTAAATAGGCTTGGACTCTAGAAGTGTATCGGTGATGAGCCTTCTTAAAATTCAGCTGTTTTTTTCCAACTTAATTTTTATTGTAAAAAAAAAAAAAAAAAAAGAGAGAGAGAGAGAGAGAAAAAAACAAATTCAGAAACTCCAATAGTATCCTGCACATGTTTTTTTTTTGTCTATCTGTAACTATCTTGCCTTCTTTTACAGTAAGTTTGATTGATTTTGAGTGAAATAAAAATGAATTTCACTGTACTATAATATGCTTTTCATATATTATAGAATGCATTTTTTGTTACATGAATAAAATAGTTAAATTCCCCTTAGTTTTTTTATGATGCAAACTTTTTTTCATTTGTTTTTTGTTGCTGTATGTAATTATAGTCACAGTGTACAAGCCGCATTGTGTAATGCTAACAATTAATTTTTAAGAGCTAAATAGTTACACAATATTTCCTTGTTCCTTTGTCATCACCATCACTAGTGTTTATCTAAACATTTCCACATAGAGAACATAAATCTCTTATCTGTACTTTTTGCTTCCCACGATGAAGAACTTTCCCCAACTCACAGACAATAGTGTTTAATCATGTGTATCTATGAATAGCTGTGATTTCTTTACCTCAGAATGAGTTATATATTTTCAAATGGAGGCAATCTGGTTCCATAGAGTCCATCCTGTCGCAACCAGAATAGGAACTACAGGTTCTCTGACATGCTTTTTTTTTTTTTACATTAAACTTACCCCCTTGAACCTACGTCCATGACCCTGTGTAACCCATGGATATGTAATATTTGAAGAAAGACACTCAGAAACATTGACCTTTTTTTTTTTTTTTGCATCTGCACAGTCTGTTTTTTGTTTCCTCTCTTAGGCTTTGCACTCCTGGGCACCAACAACAAAATTTTCTTTGGGAATAGTCAAAAATGTTTCTTTTTTCCTTTTTCTTTTAATATGAGAGAGATGGAGAGAGAGAAAAAATAACAGCCTTGGTCACTCCATGGTTCACTCCATTCACATTATTTTATCCCCGTTGCTTGGGAAGTATGGATGAGCAGCTACTCCAGAGAACAATTGTCATCTCCTACAAGGAGACAGCAAGGGCAGTGGCAGGTGATTATACCATATTTGATTCTAAAGATTTTTTAGCTTCAGTCTACAGATGTATTTAGAAAAACTTCCTCAGTTAAGAAATAACTTTAGAGAATTCTCCTTAGTTGTTGATCATGTAGAATAAATTAACCACACATTAAGACATTTCACTTTGATATGCTAAAGAAAGGTGATGAATTAACCACTGCCTCAAAGTCAGAAAATACTCCATTCATGAGGATGGTTTCCAAGCTACATAATTACAAATATGGCATAGAAGACAAACTGTGTCTACCGCTATTACACTCAAAATGCAGTGTTTTAATTGCTAATTACCTGACAATAGCTTTCCATTATTCATTGCAATTAGCTTTTCCTTGGTGGTCACCTTGTAATCCCACGCTTTGATGACCTTTTATTTCCATCAGCTCCAAGGATGTCGGCAGGTGTTGTCGGTGCGCTTCTTTCATATGGTAATCGCTTAGCGCCCATTTACATGGGGAACCACGCTTTGCATCATTGCGAAACCTTGAATGCGCGCAAAACCCCTTAAACACATAACAATCATCTAAACAATGCCCTTCCCCTCATTGTCAAATGATTAATTAAGTTGTGTCATGTAATTGCCTCAGCACGCAAGCTGCTTTTGATATCAGTGAAATCCCCTGGACTTACTTCCCCCATTAAATAACATTAAGACGGAGTCTTACAACATCTGCACTGTGTCGAAGACCTTCTGTGGATCTTGTCAGAAATAATAGGAGAAATTTGGAGACACAGCGCTATCGATGGTGTCCTGTCAAAAGGCTCGGGTTCTCTTTATTATGTAGCCCTTCATCGGTGGTATGTATGCAAAACATTCTCTGTTTACACATGCTGTCTCTGAGTGTGTGTGTGTGTATGTGTGTGTTCAGTGTGGTGTCATAATTTATAACACACTGCAACTTAATGAAGCCATAAGCCATAATGCATATTCACTAACGTGGTGGGATGGGCTGGGATGGGCTGCAGTGATGAGTGCCTAGCTGCAACAAATTTACAGTGAGAGCTGACAAAGAGCACAACTACTTACACATGTACACCTCCAGCACTAACTCAGACCGTATTGTGCTATGAGCTTTTCATTTAAAATGTTCTGCTACTCAACTAAAACAATATGCAATATTTTGTTTTATTTTTGTTTTTGAGCAAGATAATTATCTTGTCTGTTTTTACTAAGAAGTTGAATAAATTATCTAAGGTAGTCACAATAATATTGAAATATTTAAAAAAAGAAATTACAATAGAATTTAACTATTACAACAAATAATCAATTTTTTTAATTGTAATTTACTTACCACCAAATACACATTTATACAAACTATATTTGTTAAATTATAATTTAGAAATTTAAGTTGCTTTATTGAAACATTCGAGTTACAAGCACAGTGTTTTAATGGCTTTTGTTTTTTTGTGAAATGTCTTTTCTTTAGTTATAAAAAAAAAAATGCTCACAGATGTATTAAACAACTGGGTTATTCTCTATTTTCTCTGGGTTTTTTTTCTCTATTTTCTCTATTTCTGTCACACAGTATCTGTTAGTCAGTCATTCCCTTCCAATAAGTATTTAGATATTTAGCAATGATATTTTATCAAAAATAATTTAGGCTATACAATAGAAAAAACATGAATCGTGTCGGTACAATATTCTTCAAAAGTCTAAAAATAAAGATTGTTATTTTTCTACACTAAATAGAAAATTAACAAGAGAACAGGTAAATTACAGACTGAGTTAGGGAGATGATTAAATTTAATATACTGAAGTTGCATGTATGTACTATATATCTGTTTTAACTTGGGTCAAATATACTACATTTTGGATCCAACCAAAGCAGTGAGTAAATGAAGGCATGCTGTACACTGTTTCATCCAGAGTGTAAAAATGTAATCTGTTCTGCTAGGGCAGTCCCTTCTCCTCCAATAGCTCCATTTGTTGGTCACGGCGCTCTATGTTGACAGATGATAGCTTGAAGTCGTCTCCTTAGTTTGCCAGCTCTATGTGTCACTTTCAAGTGCCATTAGACACTGGGACATACTGGAACACCCTGTCGTACACACACACACACACACACACACACACACACACACACACATATGAACACGCCACCCCAACAGTATCTTTTCACTGCCTGTAAAACAAAACTCACATTTTCTTCCTACCTTTTTTGCATTTCTTATACACATTTGATTCTTTTTTTCTTCAATTTATACACGGAGCACTCAGTAGTGTTAAGTGTGATTTTTCTTTAAATGTATTGCAAGTATGTTGCATGGAGTGCTCTGTCATATACGCTCACTGTATCGCTCTCATTCTGAATCTCTTTCTTTCAGGTTCGGAGCACGGTCAACAGGATCAAGGAAAGGAGAAAAGCGCTTAATTTTTCAGTATGTGATCTCTCTATTTTCTCTGCCAGCGAGTGTGTATGTATTCGTAGATACACGTGTACGAGCCTAAGTTTCTAAAGCATATCGACCAGCTGACTCAATTTTCCTCACAGCTTTTCCTTCTTATGGAAAAAAAATCCACCGCTACAACAATGTCAATGAAAACTGGCCACAAAACAACACTGTACATCTGCTTGCCTCTCACTAGTCGACAGTCCATGTTAGATGCCCTTATACATCAAACATAGACCCTCCATAATAGCCCCCCCCCCCTCCCCTTTCAGCCGGCCCATTGCAGCACCTTCATCCCAGCAATGTCAGGCCCCTCAGTGGGTTACAAGTTTCTAATCCAGGACAAGCCGTCCCCTGACATTAAAGTGTCAGGACAGTATTTATACCTTGTTTGGCTGAAATGGTGAGATGCTGTGTGTGTGTGTGTGTGTGTGTGTGTGTGTGTGTGGTCATGTATTTCTTATCTGAGTGCATGTGTGTTGCATATAATGTGTCTATGTGCTGCTGAGGATCATGGCCTACGCAAAGCTCTTTGAAGGTAGTTACTAGTCTCTGCCACACACAAACCACACGCACATACCGACAATTATAGACCCTAGCACCTTGACAAACAGCCACTCTCATCATTCCACACTCCTTTGCCCCTGCTACACACACTAACACACACACAAACATACACTTACACAATGCATCTTGTCCCTTATGAGTGATCACATTAACTGCACTCCTTTTCCCAGGGTGTTGTGTCACGCTTTATGGCCGGCAACACTTCCCCCTCCGTCCTGCCCCCTCCCTCTGCACCCTGACCCACACATGTGCCTCCCAATTTTCCCCGCCCTTACCGACTTCAAGGAATGAGAATGTTGAGAACAGCTGATTGATTTTTTTCAAATATCAGGGTACCCCTACTTCCTTTTGACCTCCCACCTCAGAGATGGACAGCGTTGGAGGAAAAATAAAATAAATACATAAATTGAAGTGTGTGTGAGTTGATTTGGAGGGGGGGGCCTGGGGGTTCTAGCGACCAGGTGCAGTCTGATATATTGGCTGCTCATGTTATCAGTGATCCCCCCCCCCTCCTTCTACCATCATTTTTACTGCTTCCTCTCACCTCTCGTGGTGGCAATTTTCCAATCTTACCGGGTTCCGCCACCAGAATGCGTTTTTTAGCCATCACTGCCGCCTGAGGGTTTTTAGCTAATGCTATTTTGTGCCATAAATCCTGCTTGAAATACTGTATCTACCTGTCCTTTGGTTAGATAGGAGACATTTGGCTCTAGATGACCGCACATGCCCCTATATATCCCCTTGTTGTAAAACATAGGATTGGGTATTGTGCCTCACCGGGTGAGGGATAAAGAGGCTTTGGCGGTGTTACTACATATGGGGTCATTTGAAGACGAATGGCACTTGTCTGAGATAGAGGAGTTTATATGTTGTATTATTTGCAACGACTGAAGGGTTAACCCAATGGGAAAATTCATTGCAACTACAATTTATGCATTTAAAATGGTTATGTACGTTTAAAAAGGTCATTGAAACTTTCATTGTCCCATGTGGGGGATTTTTGTGCATTGCATGAGTTGATTATATTTTATCCAGAGGGCTCAAATTCCATCATTGCCAAGCAGCTAATACTAGAATTGCTAGATACTCATTTCTTAGTTATAGACTGACTAACCGTGATGCTTTTATTTTTTTTTTTGCAAAGGATTCATGCTTAAAACATCTCTCGGCAATGCAGATCAGATTAATTAGCTATGACGTATGTAACACAGCAAAATGCATCAAAATGATGTGTGAAAAAACAGTCCAGTCTGCTTGGTACAGTGACATGACACACCCTGACCTTGACAACCTCTCATATAAATTCCACTAAACCTAAACATACAATCTCCCCTCTTTAATTCCACACTTCTGTTGACCTCTTTAGCCCTCTTCTTTTTTGTAGCCCTCCACATGAACGCAGGTCACACACACAGCTTTTTAAACCCCAGGGAGTCTGTCTTCATACACACACAGATACACAGTCACTTCCAGCAATGCAGCTTGTCTGCTTGATACCAAGTATCTCCTGACCCACCCTGACCTTCCTCTTGTACGCACACAGCCAGATTGCTTTGTGAAATAAAGCTGTCAGTTGCAAGACCCAAATAAAAAACAACCCCCCACTTCACAATACTCTTGAGTTCCCTGCCCTGCCCTGACACCACTGAAATATAGATATAAATTGGAAGTGGATTAGTTTTTTTGATCTTAATTCAAGTTTTGACAAGATATTGGGAGCTAGTTGGAACTGGCTTGAAATCATTTCGGCTCCAGAACAAAATAATTTCTTTTTTGTATTCATACAATAAATACATGTTTGTTAAAAGACTAAATGAACTGTTTGTTTATTTTCTGCTGAACTTCTACTGAACTTTGCATGTTTACCCACAGTGGCTTACTATGACGAGGAGTTGTGAGTGTATTTGTCTACTTGTGTTTGTCCTCTGTACTCAAGCAGGACATCAGTAGCCTACTATGTAAAAATGGACTAGAATGAGAGTTTACCATAGGAGACATTATTATCTGATTGGCAAACCTGATGCAGTACAAAATGTTCTAGAGCCTGTTGAAATCAGTTTGAGAGCATGTACATGGATTTATTATTGGATTTATAGTTACTGTGTGTGTGTGTGTGTATATA
>JAPSES010000258.1:10164355-10180677 GCA_029822895.1 Maxillicosta whitleyi
AGGTATGAAGGAAGTGCAAGGATGGGGGTGTTGAGTGAATAGTTGGTAAGATGGGGGGGGGGGGTGGCGGTGGCTGTCCATGATTGTCAAAGTGAAACAAACTGATCACACTTTACTATTCCTGTAACTCTCGAGGCAATACAGACACATAGGACCAGGACGAATCTCTGTGCAGTAAAAAAGCTAATACATCGATTACATAGTATTGACTGATGTTGATTAATCTGTGATATGCTATAATTGGCCCGATTAATAAGCCAGGCTCTACTGTATGAAAAATAACCTTATATAATGTACTGCCCTTCAGTACAGTTGCTTTTTTAAAAAAAAAAATCTGGAATTAGATAATAATTTCTGTCTGTGTGGTCTGAGATCTGTTATGAATCTAGGAAGAACATTTTTCTGTGAATTAGACCATTTCAGAACAGAAGTTTTATTGCTGGCTATGTATTTATGTGTATTTATGTGTGTGCAGGATGTACAAGCACACTTATGTTTTGTGTTAGTATCAATGTGTGTAACAGGCCAATGATATGTGGAGACACCAAGAATAAGAAGCATTTGTTGCCATGGGAATTGACATCACATTGATAATTACCACAGCAGCAGAATCACAGACACTGCAGGCGAGGTGTGCGTGTGTGTCTGTGACAGAGAGGTATTTGGCCTCTGAGCGGCAGCTTATGTTCAGTATCTCACTGATGCAAAGTGATGTGTACTAATTCTACATCTGCTCAAACCAAACAGGGCTGGAAAGTTCAGCCAAGTCCCAAAAAATTACTTCCTCACAACTTGTCTTCCTCTGCCCTTTCTCTGTGCACAAATTAAATTTGATGCATTTTCCCCGCATCTTACTTGAAGTGATTGACAAATACAAATGTCTTTTTTTAGCATTGTGTAAGGCTGTGTGTGAAGATTGAGATTTGGTTTGTTGGCTTGGCTGTTTAGAGGATGTGTGGCCATGAAATGGGCTCTTGTCATGTGGGCTTTGTGGACTTGATTGTAGCTTTACAGTATAAATACCCAAACAAACAGGCGGTGGTCAAAATATGCTATTGGTTTGCCAAGTATTTACATTCCCCCTACTCTTTCCTACTTGGTTTCTTTCACTGTATCTTGTTACTCAAGTTTTAGCTTTTTGTTACCTCTCTTTGTTTTTTTCCTTCTTTTCTTTCTGACAACTTTTTGTCCAATTTCCGTCATTCGCTTTGTCTGTATATGCAATAGCTGTGGCTCTAAGCCCTATTGACTGAAGCTACCCAAATTAAGATTCATACTGTCAGTTAATGTACTTCTTTACCATTTCTCACTCTTTTGAAAAATCTAAAAATCAGGCTTACATCATTTGAAACATGTAAAAACAACTGTGTTTAGTGCACTTGCTTTGTACTCTTGCATATTATATTTATCACACCCACTGAAACAAATCAAAAGATGAAATATTGAGCCCATTTGGTTGTTCTTAAGTGGCTCTAAGCGCAACTGTTTATGCATATTCGCCCAGCCGCTACAACACGCACCAGCTTCTTGAATTTGTTTTCGGCAGCTGTTCTGCATAACGCTCAGTGAAAGTCTGGTGAAGGGAGTCTATTCATAATTCAAAGAAACAAGGCACTGGCTGTAGCGTTGTCAGATATAACAAATTGAGGAGGAAAAGAGTTGAATTTGTATCTGCTTATGGAGGTTGACTACATTATACATACTGCAAGTGCCGCTGAGTGTGTGGTAATAGGATATATGATGGATGGCTAAGCCGCATAGGCTCCCATTCCTCTGGGTTATTCATCTATTTATCTGCTTATTTATTTATTCCTTCACCCAGAGAGGCCCTCACAAACTCAGGATTTGCCTAAGGTGCAGTAGTGCCTAAAAGAGGCTGAGAGGTCAGTATTATGGAAATGGGCCTGAGCACTCGGAGGTCTGGAAGTCTTCTGTTGATCATTTGCCAGGCGTACTGGTCTCTGTTCTAATGGTTAGTGGCAGTTTACGGTTTATTGGATTCTGATATTTCTTTGTTAAACTACAGAAACAGAAATCTGAAATGAATTCAATCATGCATGCAAAATAACAAGCACAGAAGTTCTGAAATTGAAATCGGACAAAATTAAAACGAACTCCAAAATCTTATACATTTTTAATGTCTGAAAAATAAACCAACTTGAACCAAACCTATTAATGATTCACAAAAACCAACGCGTCTTTGATATCACACAACAGTCCTCTAACTGCCTCTCATGTTTAACCCTGTCACACCTCCTCTGTCTACAGTGTCACTCAAGGACCTGCATCTACCCCAGGGCCGGTCAATTCCCTTGGGCCATGTTGTCTCAAAGTTTGCCCTTTGACCCGCACCATCACACTAGAGGTGTGCATTATATAAAGCTCCACCATGCAATAACTTTATGGCCTAAATCACACAGCGCACAGTTGTGCTTCTTTTGTCTGATATACAGTATTGTATGTCTACAAGTGCATTTCTTCACTGGTTTTTCTCCAAGCTTCTAAACACTGTATTAAAACACTCACTACTATTACCAACAGTAGCTCTAAACCAATATCAGCACATCCACCTTCTCCCCCCAGAACATTTTTCCATCGTCCTCATCTCAACAGCCCATGGTAACGACATAGCCAGCAGCTTACGACGAAGCAAAGTGTGGAAGAGGGAGGGAGGAAGAGCGTTCGGGGGGGTTTCAGGCCGTAGATCAGGGCAGGGAGGATGGCGGCGCGACCAGGAGGTGACAGGGGAATAACATCCCTTTCTCCTCAATCGACAGGGACCATAACTCCTGCCTCTCCAGGGACAGATTGAGAAAGGCAATAGCCCTAGGGGCTGTGAAGCACGGATGCTTAGGAGAATTGAAAGTTAAAAGAAAAACGCTGTTTGCCAAGCCACTACCACTGATTCAGCCAACAGCCCCACTATTCACTTCTAGAATTTTCTTATTTATTGTGATAGAAAGACCCAGGTGGCATACTGTCCATAAACAGCATCAACAATTTCTCCCGTGTGACCAGTGGTTGTAAGGTTGCATTTTTGCAATTTCTGAAAAGTTTCCTGCACTTATGGAAGTTCAGAAAAAGAATGTACACATTTTCTTTCCTTTGGAGACAGAAGATTAGTCCTTGCTAGATATTTTTTCTGGAATGGAGTGATGTGAAGTGATTTTGTTTGTGTTTTCCTTGGTTTTTGGTTTAATTTAATGCTCCTTTACAGAAAATCAGCACAGTAATACCTATAACAAGTTAGTCAGTCTCTAAATGCATGGTTTCTTTGGTTTGTTGACTGAGTGAGCAAGTCATAAACAATTGAAAATGTCAATGATAACAAAATGTAACCTATTTATGATGATATTCATCTATACTCTTGTCACTGATAATGTGTCATTTATTGGCGTTAAGTCAGTTACAAACAATATCTCCTGAACTGTTGTGGAAAAGACACAAAAATACAATAATTATGTCTGTAAAATGACATATTTTAAAGTAGAATTAAATTCATGTACAAGAACATCATATTGTAGATAGAAATGATTAAATAAACTATACTTGAGTGTAGTTTTTCTCTGCTGTATCAGCACAGGGATATTTCCCTCATTTGTCTTTTATTCACTTTGCACCTTGTTTATCTTCACTTCTCTCCTTCACCTCTCTCTTGCTCTGTCATTTTCTTCTTCTCCATTGCTATGCATACTCCTCCGCAGCCACATTTTTGTGTTTGAAGTGCATGTGGGTTGGGGAGCAGGCAGCTAGCAGCTTTTATAGCCTGATCAATTTTACAATGGCTTATTGAATAGATTTTAATGCCCTTCTTTATTTTCACTTGTAATCCACTGAGTGTTCGCTACTCCAGGGCTCTTGTGATGGCCCGCCAGAGAGAGACAATAAATTTTAATACATCGTCTCTGGAAAATTACACATGTTTAATCATTGATTTTTATTGGCTCATCATGATAACATTATCCCAGTGGGTGAGGGTGGGCAAAAGAGAAGCCCATAAAAGAAAAGAGGCTGAATTAGTTATGACATTTTAAGGAGTTAGGTTGACAAAATGAAATGTTGGCATTACCAAGTTTCTTTGTCTAATATACAGCATATTGATTGGCACTGTAGCAGTTTTATACACAGACAATTTAACGCACTAACCGTATGAAGAAATGGAGGCAGCATTTTTCTCATCCTATTGTCAGTGGCTAAGTGTCTGTACCGGAACTGTAAAGGCAAAGAATCAAAAGTGCTAAATACTATATAATATGATTTAAATCATACTCAGACATGAAAATATATTTATTATGGGTGTAACTGATGGAGCTATATGGGTATTAAAAGTTTTTTTTAACATACAATAAAATGTTGTAGAGATATTTTTTTAAAGGAAAACCCAGTTCTTAAAGTCAAAACAGGTTAAAAGAAAAGTCTAGAACAAAGCTGCTTCAGGCGGATTAGTTGGATTTGCTCTTTAAAATATGGAAGTATCTCATCCATTGAAATATAGTACAAGGTTTTTTCAGCTTAAACACATTAGTTTAATGTGTTTATATATAATGTATTGTGTGGAATATAATATTACCAGTACCAGATCTATGTAATGATTTCACCCAATTTAATTTCCTGTCCCATTCTGTGATTTTGCAATTTATTTGCATATTAGTAAAACAGTTTTTTTTTTCAAAAGATGTTTATAGAATTTTATTTATATCAAGTCTAATAAGAAGTAGAAATAGACCTCATGACATTTTTAATCCATTACTACTAATTTTATGTTTGTTTGAATAAAGAGCACTATTACAATTAATGTTAGCTATTCTAAAAAAAATTATTCTAAACAAGACCGGTGCTAATATGTCTCTTTTGGTCTACTTTAGTCTGTTACAGCTATTGTCATTGCACCTCACAAACTAGAGTGCAAGAAAGGTGAAATTTGAATGTGTGTGCACTAAGATTTATGGACTGCATATAAAAAAATATCAGCATCATTAAATTCAACTCTACTGCCATCAAGCTGATGAAAGCAGGCGAACACACAGACTTTGTAATGTCTGCTGTGTGTGTGGGTAAGAGATGTGATAAGGTAGATTGACTTCTAATATAAACGGTGGAGGTGTCTACTGACATTTGTATAGCAGTGCCCTTTGTGTCCCTGCCTGGCACCCTCAGTCTCCTCTTGTGTGTGTGTGTGTGTGTGTGTGTGTGTGTGTGTGTGTGTGTGTGTGTGTGTGTGTGTGTGTGTGTGTGTGTGTCCGCACGCGCACATGCATGTGTCTCATAGAAGTCTGAGTCTGTGAGACAGTATATTCTGATAAGTGAAGGAGCAAGTGAGTAGACCTACATATACGTGTGTACACTGATTTTTCCATGTACATTCACACTCATCTATTCCTTGTCTGTTACACACACACACATACCACACCACACATAAAATACACATACGCACACACAGGGCATGTTAGCCATCCTCCACACTGGCACCTGCTCCGCTGAAGGTGAAAGAAGTGCTCACTTGAGCTCATTGAAAAGTAGATGTGACAGTAAATTTTTCAGGCCCTTGTGAGATGGGAGATCTTGTTATAGCAGTCAGGATGGGGGTCAGGGCAGTGGCTGCTTGATGATTGAGGAAAAGAGAAGTAAATTCATTCTGCTTCGGGCACTTTGTCAAGTGCCAGTAGCTTACCGTTGAGAGCCACTCACCCATCACCGTGTTACGGCCCCAGAGGTCACCTCCAGAGCCATAAATCTGCCTTGCCTCTTCGCCTGCTAAACCTATTGCCTTCCCCTGGCTGAGCACGTGCAGGGAGAGAGGCTGCAGCAGCTGCTGCTGCTCCTCATCGTCACTCAAATGAAAGAAAAGACAGGAGACAATATAGATTCTCCATTTGATGCTGCTGATGGTGTAAGAGTGGGACGCTGTGTGTGCTTTGTAGGGAGTGTCATTTTATTCTTTGTAGTGAGATACGGGATTGTATACACCGCGGTTGAATATTTAGAGTCGTTCATTGTATTTTTGTTGTTTGTTTGTCTCATAATTTTTCGGGTATTTTTTTTATAAAATTTAATCCAAGTTTTTAGACAGCCTATAAATGTTTATGTGTAGCGAATTGTGCACAAATATCACATTGAAGTGTTCTTCACAGAAATTTTAACTTTATCATATCGTTGTTCTGAAATACAAAGGGAGCACCAGAACTGCATCATGTGTTTTGCAAGGATCAAAGAAAAAACAGGGAATATAATAGACTGTTATGTGAAAAAACACTTTTATTAATATTCGAGGTTAGTTTTCACTTTTTACTTTCAACACTTGTTCAGTTAGAAGGACAGAACTCAATAATCAGCCAAACCAGTAAACGTAAAAATGTACAATCATCAAGGTTCAAATAATCTTTTGTCGTGCATTGTAAAATTAATTTGACCGTATAAATTTCAGTGTTACGATATCAGGATTCTCAAACCTCTTCAGAGTTTTCTTTCAGGTATTTTTGATTTAACTTTGGCAGTCACAGTATTAACCACTAAAGGTTTGGTGAAATTCTTTTTGCCAAGTTTGTTTGAATCAGACTGAGTTTCAGTCTCTTCAGTTTGTTTTCTTGCCATCATATTCTCTCATAAGGTCACACCAAACCAGACACCAACCATACACAAAACCTAAGGGGATACTATTCCACCTTCTAAATTGATAATTGATACACTGTGAAATGATTGGTATCTTTTGCCATATGCTAACGTTTTTCTGGTGGTAAAGGACTGAATTCAGATGAAGGAAAAAGGATCTGGTGTGGGTGTCTGTTCTGTTTGTATGTACATGCAAGTGTGCTGGGTTTTCTTTTACATATGTTTGTCTGCATGTTACAGATGTTGAGTCATATTTCTTTGTGATGTGTGTCATGCACCTTGATTACACCTGGCCCAGCTATGTATGTGCATATACATTCAGTTATCATTTTCTGTATGTATATATGTGTGTGTATGTGCGTGCAGATGCCTGTCTAACTTTTAGTGTACAAGCGCCAGCCTGCTTTCAATATAGCCTCTTATTAGGTGGTGATTATCCGGCCTGCATCTGGCTTCTTTCAGCCGTTGACTGGAAGTTGGAGAGGCCAGGGGCACCCTGGGAAGAAAGGAGTGAAAACTTCCTGAACCCAGCTTTCACCCCCCTACCTCACAGCTCCAGTGCACTCTTCAACCTCTCAAAGAGCCCAGCTAATATTCAATTCTTTTTTCATAAACAGAGGTTTCTGTGAGTGGAGTTGGCATATAATACATATAATGTTTTTATACTATGGTACATTTGTCTTACAAATTTAATATATACTCTAATACTATGGAACAGTTTTCAGACTGTCCATTTCTGATTATTTAAACAACTGCAGAGTTCAACTTGTTACAAAAACATCCAGGATGAAGAAACAATACAGTAGTATTTTAGGAACCATCTTAAACTCTGGCTGCATTTCTAAGGTGTCAATCTGTCTACAACTCTGGAGAAATGTGTTTGACACATGGGACATGCAACATGGCTGAATTTTAGGCTTCTGTTAATGTGCATTACAATGAAATTCTTGTAAAGCCATACTCTGTCTAAAAGAAACTCACCTTCATTGAAGTGGTCAAATTACAGGTTCTTTCTACAGTGAAAATATTTTTATTTTCTTCCAGTACTGTAGCTTAAATTAGCCTTTGAAAATCAGCCTTAAGCCAACCTCTGCAAAGACACACACAATCTAATTTAAATCATGGTGTTTGATAAACTAGAGAGATGCCACTGGAAAATATTGTAGAAGAATAAGCCAAACACAAAGACAAAACAGAAAAAAAAGAATAATATATTGATGGTAGATAGGGGGGAAAAGTGTGGCAGGATCCCCAGGGCCTGGATGGGGACTTTGCAAGAGCCCATACATCAGCTGTCACCCGATGGGCTTCTAAAAAGCCACAACAGAGACACACAATAGACTGGACAGATGGTCGCAAACACAGTGCAGTTGGTTTGATGCTATTAAAAGCTGTTTACTTCATGCCAGACGCCTGCAAGTGTACTGGATGCATTGTGTGATTATTTGTGAATGACCAAATATGTGTGTATGTTTGTTGACTAGCAGCTCCTCTTGTTACAATAAACTCTCTGGTGTGCTTTTAGCCACTAAATCACAGATCAGTTATGATGTGGTGTGAGTGTGTGTATGTGTGTGTTTTTCATAATTAAGATATAATCAAAGACAACACGTGATGGTGAGACACAAACAGTACAATGATTGATTGTACTCAGTGGATGCCAGCCAACTCTGTGGGCCATGTCGAACTTTGGATGATAACCAATATCCAAACAAACATAAAACAGACCCCCTACTCTTTTTCTCTGTTACTCCTTCACACCCATCCTCTCCTCCTTCCTCTCCCCTTCATCTGCTTTCCTAAAGAGCGGTTCTGACACCTCAGAATGATGAACTCCTTCAATGGGCTGACCTTTCTCCTTCGGACTAGTCACCCGCCCTCCTGCCCTCTCCCATGTAGATGAGACAGAGACGGATGAAGATATTTCATAGTGTGTGTGTGTGTTGTGTGCATGGAGGGGGATGCATGTTGGATGTTGGTGGAGGAGAGGGTGGCGGGGTGAGGTGGGGGTCTCAGCGGTGTCATGCAGCGACACAGTGAAATTAGTTTTGGTGGTGGTGGATGGTGGCCGGCCCACCTTCAGATCAGCAGTCGGCCTGGATGATTAATCCAGACACATGCGGCCTGTTGGAGAGCAGTCATGACAGGCCACGAACGAGAACAGAGAGACAGGCAGGTAGATAGACAGATGGGGCGGATGGGTTGATGACAATGATATACCTACTGAGATTGTGTCCATATATCTGTGTGTGTATGACTTTGTGGTTTAACATACAGATTGTTGGACTACTGTGAGCATAATGTGAGGATGAAGGTTCTACACCAAGGCCTGCTTTAACTCTTTAAACTCTAATTGAAGCATTTTAACTTACAGTGCAACCAACAACTATTTATGAGAGGGAATAGTGTTATTAAAGACTGGTCTGAGGTATGAAGATCATTTAAAACATGACAAGACACATTTCCTATATTGGTGGCACAATGTGTTAAGATACACTACTATTAAAAATCTGCTTATTAGCATATATTTTAATAGCATTTTTTAAAATTTTGGTGGTCTTTATGTAGCATTTCAGATCCTGTCGGATTAAAAAAAAGGACTACTACAAAAAAAAACTCAGCAAACAACACTAAGTACTTAATATAATCACAAATAACTAGTTGCATGTTAGAATTACAGACATATCTGTTCTTTATTAAACATTATAATTCAGTAATTAACGCCTGACACTGATATTGAATATATCAGTATATAATATAATATATATACCATATTGAAAAAGCCAAAACAGTTTCCCTCAATAACCTCTTTCTTCTTGCACTTCTTGTGTCAAACTAAAAATGAATTAATTATTGCAAATAAATTAGGAAAACTTGATTAATAATTATTTGAAGACTAGCAACTATAGTTTGTTACATATAGTACAATGAGTTTGATTAAGGAGGACATATTTGGAGAAATGCATTACAATATTATGATTTTATTATATTTGTTAGTGTTAAATGACATGAAAGTGTTTCCTCTTACTCTTTTCTGTTTTATAGTAAGTGGCATCAGGTTTCAAAGTATGTTACACTCTTATATAGTTTAAAACAAACAAAAGGTCACAAGGAATCTGCAACTTCACTGTTACATGTCACTTTATGCCACACACTGAAACTATAAGTGTGAAATTATCTAATGTAAGCCCATACAGAGCAAAATATATTAAGATCCTAACAAAAAATTAGAAGTTATCAGGAGATTATTGGTGGAAATCTGTTTCAGTAATCTAGAGGGTGTAAAATATGTGCTGGGCATTAAATTGTGTTTTACAATTACTGCTAGTGCCAACATGCTAATAATACACATGTTAATAAGCACATACATATATGTGTACACTGACTTAAAGTACTCCAAAAAATATTTTCACTATGATACAAAGGTAGTATTACAACCAGAGGCTTTGTTCCATTGTTTCCTTTTGATCCCTGCAGCTTCCCTGGTGTCCATCAGCTATAATCTGGCAACTGTCCTTGAACAACACTTAGCCCCTGAAGTCCCTGCCCTGTCACTGCAAGTCAGTGCAGAGGAGATCATCAGCTAAATGCCTGAAATGTAAAACTGAGTGTCAGAAATTGATGAATATGATATCATTAGCCACGCTTGTCTTATCTTCTTCTTTTCTACCCTAATTGGCTGCAATTTATAATCCTCCACCTCTAGGTCATCCTTTATAATTCTGCCTGGTTTCCTTTTATAATTGGGTCAAATCAGTACATCTATCAGGTCAGATGAAAGACAGAAATCCTTGGCTCTCAAACTTGCTGTTGGAGTCACTTAGCACCTACACACAATTCTTGATGGGATTAATTCGATTTTTCATTTACTGAATGGCTATCTAGGGTTAATTTTATTTCCTAGAGATGGATATGATAAAAAAAAAAAAAAAAGAAAAGAAAGAACCTCAGACAAGTATTTGAATTGCTAAAAGTAGGCCTCCCCCCTTACTGGGAGCGGTAACACTAAAGCAGTAAGGAGGAGTGCTCCATTTATAGGTCATGATTTGGAAATTACAATAGGATATTAGCAGTTTTTTTTCATGTAACTGATGCTGTTACCCAAGTGCATGTGGCACATGCAGTCAAATTTGACAGACCACGTCTAGACCTGTTGGATGTTGCTCTTGGATGGTTACTGTATCATTTCCTTCCCTTTTCATTTTCAGTACAAATACAAAATAGAAAAATCACATCCAGAATGTTTTGCTAGGATTCATCAGAGGAAATATTTGGGTTATGAAATATGTATAAAATTCAAACATGTCATTAATTTAAAATATGCAAATAATAGCATTCTATATGTTATTTTTTGACTTTTAACATATCCTTGTGTGTATTTAGTTACTTTTCAGAAGATGACCATCAGATCTAACTCTATATGGGTGTGTGTCTGTGTCTGTCCTCAGGTCAGCTGTCCATTCCTTGTGTTCCAGAGAAAATAGAAAATCCCCTGATCCACACTTCCAAAGACACCGAACTGCAAAGAAAGGTAACTGACTCCCCACATAAACACAGCGTGGCGTGTCAGTCACTCCAGCGGGACTTTGAGCTTTGGGTAACAGGGCAGTTCAGAGGGTCAACAGCTGCATTTGATCTTTGACCTCACAACAAAAACAGACCGAGGTCAGAGGTTGAACGATTAATGTCGGGTTAACAAAGTCAACATCAGCTCTCAATATTACAATCCTATTCACATAAATTGACTGTTCACTTCAAGTTAATTAAGCTCAATTTACAGAATTTAGAAAAATATAAAAAATATATGTTCTGTACTTGAAAAATCAAACATATTTGTCCCCATTAATGTAGTGGTAAAAAGAACATGTGATGAATATTATGTATTAGTACTGCTGAAATAAACAATAATAATAAGTGATAAAAAGTTAATCCTGTGAAACATATCCTTAGAAAAAAATTAAATAATTATTTGATGTCATGCAACACTTTGTGTTATCCCTTATATACTAATGAAAACAAAAACACTAATTCACAGCCTTTTATCCATAAACAATAAAAACTTTTTTTTTGAGAACGCTTAAGTCTGATTGAATTTCATATAGCACTGAAATAAACTAATAAAAACAGGGTGTTGGGTAAACTCTATTATTATTATTATTATTATTATTACTATTATTATCATTTACATCATTATTATATTTGTCTTAAATGAGCAAATTCATGCAAGACATAACATGAAATATTCCTTTAAAAATTACAGAAACAAAAATAATATAAAATTAATACTAAGGTTTTTTTCTATTTTCTGATTATTCACTTTACTCACTTTTTCACTTTTTATATAAGTACTATATTTATTTATTATCATCTATCTATCTGTCTATCCATCTATCTATTTTTAACATCACATACTGTGACATGTACGCTAATATTATGATTTTATTTTTAACCCCCTTTATAATAAAAAAAAAAGTTATTCTCTTTTTTTTCTGCCACAGTGCTATTGTAATGAAATGTCAGTGCTGTAAACCTTGAAACCTTAATGTTAATATTTCCTGATTGTGTCACTTCGTATAGTACCACCTCATGCTACTTAATTCATCATATTGTCATTTGCTGATTTCAAACTTGTTGCAGCAATTAAAAATCTTCAGGATGGCGATGGTATGAGTGTTTACTGAATCTAACAGAAAAAAGGAAGACACAGTTAAAACAAGAAAATGTTTGGGCCCAGTGTTTTCCCCAAAAGAATCACTAATAATTTACTGTTATTTTTTTTCCACTAAAATACAACATTAAAGCAACTTTAAGTATGTTCTTTACATTTTTTTTAAACCCAAGCTGAGATTATTTTACACTTTTTAATATACTCCATTTACATTGCAGAATCCTTTTTTTGTTTGAAACTCTCCCAGACATTTCTAAACCAAGTCTACAATATTTTAATTGTCAGGTATCCTGGAAATTAAAACCAACAGAACAGATTTTCATGGTTTAGCAGACTCCTCTAAGCCTCTCCGCCTCTGTCTCACACACACCTTCACTGACTGACTCTCCACTGAAAGAAACTGAAGCCCCAAACCCACAGGTTTAAACTCTTTGCATACTGTATCTGTCCCCCTTGTGGTCATCATCAGTACCACAGCAAACTGCAAAATCTTCCCCTTTTACAACACAACTAAATGCTTACAACTTTGTGGTACAAGCATGTTTTTAAATAAGCACTTCATATGAATTATGCTTGATGAAAAAGTTGTTTGTGCATGTTGTCTGTGGTTTTGTTCATCCATACAAAAGTCATCTGACTGTCTTTTTAGCTCAAGGGAACATATGTGGTGGTTGTTATATGATCACTGTTTCTTCTGGGGGTTTGTAAGCAGTTAATCTAGTGATTAAAAGCCCATTTCCAGACCCAGGACATCTTTAGTCTTGATTAAGAGAAGCAGTGAATTTTTTTTAACACCAAGATTTTCTGAAATGTAAAAAAAAAAAAAACACTGTAGGATTGACCATGTAAAGTAGATTCATATCATGAATAATTAGCACATTTATCATTTTTGTTCTCAGACAAATGCTATTAGACAGATTGCAAAAGTAAACTGCTTGTAACAGGCAACTTTTACAGCGTACCTCATATTTCTCCTTTTCTGCCTTTTTTTGCCCTTGGTGAATTGCTACCGCGCAACAACTTCCAACTGTCGTCCCTCCGATGTGATCGAAGCTGACTTTCCTCTCCACCCAGCTTTGTTTTTCTTCTCAGCTGTTGGGTGGTCCGTGTCTCTCTCTCCTTCTCTTATTCGCTCTGTCTCTCTCTCTCACTCATTGTCAAGTTCATAGCGTCTGTTTCTCTTTGAGCACTACGGGACCTAGGCATGGTCTGAAATCCAATACCTGAGTATACACAATTAAGTTCACACCAGAGGTTATTGGGTGGAAGTCTCATTCCACAAAATGTGCGAGTCAGTCAAAAAGGGTGTGAGTGTTTATGTGCGGCTGGTTAGTTGGTCAAGGTTAACGAAATGATGGGAGGTGGAGCTGGTGTGTGTCGACAGGTCTGAGATTAGGTAGCTTTGTATCAGTTGACTTTACCTTAAGAGGTTGCGTGGTACAGTCACAAAGAAATATGGTGGTGTTGCAGTTTTCATCCATTTGATTAATAATAGGATATGGTGTTTTCAGATTGTAGAATGTTTTATAGATAGATAGATAGATAGATAGATAGATAGTCAAAAATATATATGAAGAACTAATAAAAAAATTGTGTCGTATCTCTTTTCATATTAAAGAAAATAAGTCAAAATAAGAACACAATAGTGAATGTCAAATGTTGTGTTATTCGAATTGTGCAAAATGCTTTTTTATTTTGAAGCATTATGCTCAGTTGGCCATCTGTGTTCCTTTCTCATCCCTGGGGAATATAATAGTACGACTGTGAATCAGCGCGTCCAGGAATGGCAAGTCCAGGATGTTACAACCCGTAGCTCATGGGCAAAGGTTAAGTCACGCAACTTTGCAATCAAATTTAGACACATTGAGTGTTTGCACTGAATGTGAAACAGGTTATTGTCTGTTGCATGAAACAGAAAAAAACAATATTCCTCACTTTGCTCTTCTGATCTCACCCTGTTTGACCTTTTCAGCCTGTTGAGTGTTTCAGTGTTGGACCTGTTAGCTGCAGCTCCCTCAGAGTATCTTTCACACGCGATTGGGAGTCCCACGACAGGCCAGCTGGAACCCCCAGTCCACCCCCTTCAACCAGACACAGACACAAATTCTCTATGGAGTCTTCATTGGCCAGCCAACCTCTCAGTCATTCAATGGGAGGGTTGTGAATGTTTGCGTGCGTGTGTGTGTGTGTGTGTGTGTGTGTGTGCGCGTGCGTGCGTGCGTGCGTGCGTGTGTGTGTGCGCGCACTCACGTGTGTGTTGTTGGGGCTTCCTGTTTTGGCCTGTGTTCTTTGGTGCTTCCTGGCAGAGACACTGCCGGTGTCATGTCAACTTTGGGTCTGGCAGTCCACACATACAACGTACACTAGGATTAGACAGATGAGGGTTTCTGCAGCTGCTGTATATTATCTTTAATAATTTCTCACATTAAAGCATATTGTATTCTTAATATAGTCTTGCTAGAGTGGAAAAAATGCCTTTAGCATTTAGCCTGGAGCATGGAACTCCAAACCTCTTCTTGCAAATCTGCAACTGTATTGATATTATGCTTGATTAAAATTCCCCATATCATGCTGTTGTATAATCCCTGGACTAACAATAAAAGTATATTTCTCCAGGTACATCAGAAGTGTACAGGATGAAGTATTTATAGTTAGTTTAAAGAAAGAACAAAAACATGTAAGCTTTTTAAAAAAATTTAAAATATCATATATATCATTTAAATATCATATATATATGATCTTTTTAATAGATATCACTCTATCCACAGTAGCACACGTCTACAATTGAAATTAACTCATGAAATATAAGCATTTTTGTCTAGTTTACTTAAGAACACATGAACAGTCTAAGTTAAATGAACATGACCTCAGGCAGGCTCTGTTGTGTGATGTGTCACAACAAAGTCAAACAGAGCCTGGAACAAGTCAAAGTCACAGGAATTCTACTGAAACAGATGTGTATTTGTGCCTCATTTATTGTCTTTTCTATCCTTTTAAATATCATGTAAGATATTCTGGACAAAAGGTTTCTGTGTTCACATCAAATGTAGTCTTATTCCTACTTTTACTATGCTCTTTACACTCTACACATTTGAAAGTAAATACACGTACATTTTCATATATTGTACACAAACACACACACCTATTCAGGATGAGTGGGTATGTCTTGGGGGGAGAGCATCAGTCATGTTCCATTAATCCGAAGCGACCAGTAGTGATTGATCAATTAGCCCTGCTTAAAGCTGGGGCTCAGGCTAATCAATAGCACTGATCACCAGCCAAAGGTTTTTTCATTAAGAACTGCTGCTCTGCATGAGTAGACTCCATTAGCATAGGCCAAATGGGCTGTGGGGAATGCAAATACTGAAGCATAAACATTCACACATATATGGACTCACAGTGAAATGGAAATATTATATTATATGCTAGAAAATCATCATAAAAATGTATTTTGCATTCTGTACACAGGTATAGCAACTTGCAGGAATGCTGTAGAGTTTTTATCTTTTTATTACAAAAAATGTTGTTAATACGCTAATGAAACAAGTAAAATCTTCTCTTGCAAACAAGCACCATGATGAAAGTATAACTACACTGTAGTAAGGTGCTCTGTAATCACCTTAACTATTTTAGATATATTACAAATATGACCTGTCAAACCTTTATAGTTTACTCATAGAAATACTCTGAAATTCAAAGTGTCGACCTTTGTGTGTTATTGCAGGACATAACAAGACTTTATTGCTTTTGTGAAATTTTTAAAAATGCTTTATTGTCATGTAGAAAATCAAGGTTAATGAAGTTACCATATTTGGTTCCTTATCCGTGTCAAAAAAACAAAAACAATAAATCCAAAATGTATATACACAAAATACAAGGAAAACACATATAAGGTGAAAGGAACATGTATTTGAGAATGTTAGAGCACCACTTTTAGAACATTAGACCAACATAAGTGCTGATCCAGACCCTTTGAACATCATTCCTTACATTAGTACCATTACTTCATCATTACATTAGTACCATTACTTCATCATTCCTTACA